>JADLZL010003833.1:0-205994 GCA_015844335.1 Chrysopogon serrulatus | reverse complement strand
AATTAGAGAATTAATTATTTACTCATGTTCAAACTTGCAATTTAAGCTCATCCAACTTAACCAACAGTTAAAGTAAGACTAATGATTAACAGAAAACCTAATAAGCCACTCTAAAACATTAATTAAAACACCCTTTTCATTTAATCCCATCATTTAAGGGCACAAATGAGCACATAGTAAAAGTACCCAGAAAAATCTACAAAAATTACAGTGGAGTACTCATAGCTCACATAGACTGCAGTTCAAATTTCATATTAAAATTCTAAGTACAACACCCTGTAGCAAAAGAACAAGCTACACAAGCTTAAAAGAGGATAAATCACAAATCTATTTGAAAAGTATCAAACAACAGATTTCATAATTTTCTTATCATCATTACACCACAAGTATACTGTGTACTAATGTTTACATCAATAGCATATGTATAGAAAGCATGATAAATAGAAGAACATTCAAGGCATTTAAACAACTTATTTAGCAAACTGTCATCCAAAACATATTTACATGCTAGCCATTATTTTTCCTAGACAGAGCATGTGAAAATAAAGCCAACCCAACTGGATTCATATTTTTAGCACCAACCAATAATTAGTTATGAATTAAACCATTTGCCAATGCATTAACAAAGATAATTACATCAAGCAAAAACCACTGCATAACATGCCATGTTTCATATTTTTAATAAAAACTAGACATCTCTAGGAACCTAACAAAATTGGAACTACTCGATTTGGACATTCCTAGCTCCAGATATGAATTAAACAAGATCCCAGCAATTTCTAGAAAAGAATAAAAACGAAAAACATAAAAGAAACCCTAAACAGACTTGGGTGCACCGGGTCCATGCACCCAGAGGCGCTGACGGATGGGGCCCACGGGGTCAACGGACCCACCCGTCAGCCAGACCAGACAGAGCAGCGGCGACGGCGGATTTTGACCGCGAAAAGCTCATCGGCGGCGACGTCTCCCATGAGACCGACACCACCAACGTGCTCCCCTAAACCTAACGTGTCGATTGAGGTAGGTGGCGGGGACCGAGATTGACCGAGCATGGTCAGCGGGCGAGCTAAGCGGCTCGGGAGGCGCTGCAAGATACAAGGCGCCATTGCCGCCTCCGGCAATGTCGCGCTTCGCTGGGCTCGTAGATAGTCAAAGCGGGAACCTAGGGCGGAGTTAGGGTTACGGATTTGGGGCCGACGGTGAGCTCCAAGGAGCTTACCGTGTGCATGGCGTCGGCGGCGACGTGAGCACGGCGGCGGCATGCTCCGTTCCGGTGACGCCATGAACTAATAGGCCTAACTATCACCCTACACGCACTCCACGACTCACTGCGACTCCGAAACTCAAGAAAGGAAGGGAGAGAGATGACCGGAGCTGAGCTAACCGCTGCGAGCATGGAGCTCGGCGGTGCTCCGGCCATGGCGGATGGGTGCGGAAACCACAATGCGGCCCCCACCTCCGGATGAAACGGCCCGCTAAGTGTGTCAGGTGGAAGAGGACATCGTGGCGGAGCTACTAGCGGTGGCGATTTGAAGATGGTGCGGTGGTTGCGGTGCTGCTCACCGGCGAAGGCGCGGCGGCGGCAGTGTCGCCCTTCTCCTCCGGCAGAGAGAGCAGAGAGGAGAGTGGAGAGTGTGAGCGAGGGAGAGAGAGCCGTGGCGTGCCCGTGATGTCGCCGTGGCCACGACGGCCCGACCCGGTGGGCCCCGGCCGCGTGACGGCGCGCGATGGCAGCCGCGCTCTGCCGGCGGGACGGCCACCCCGGCCGATTCAAACGGCAATGCCGCCCGTTTGATCCGGCACGAGTCGATCAAACCGCCCTAATTAACGTGTCAACATCTCTTAATCCGTGCTGAATTAGCCAAAACCGTATTAGTAAAAGTTGTAGCCCTATAGTTGTTCTCCAACTTTGCTTAAAGTAGCTTGCAATTTGGTTTGGCCTTGGTAGGAAACTACAGAGCTCCAAAGAAGGGTAAAAACACACTGCACGTCACTTGTGACTTAACCAAAATTTTAGAGGTGGAATCAGCACTGATTCTTGCAAAGACGTGTATTTTTGAGCATTTTGCACACATTTTCATGGCAAGAGCCTTAAACAAAGTTTATTCTATATAAAATTGTCTACAACTTTTATTTAGGACTCACAGCCATGCAAAGCCTCTAGCTTGCAGATTTGAAACAGTCAAAGAAAAGAGCTCTAGGAGGGGAATTTGGTCAATTATCACCTAGGGCCATCATTTAGCAAAATGATCTACATAAACATTGTTCCAATTAGTGTCCTAAGCATAGTTAGGCTACTGTAGGGCACTTTTAACAACATTACACAACATGACATTGAATCAAGCAAGCAAGACAAACATAGAATAAGCTTTTCATGAGCATACACATAGAAATTGTATAAGGACTTGTCATACACATGCATATATGAGATGATGATGATGCTTATGGCCAGTTAATGCATGTGATTTATTGAGCCCAACACCAGGGGTGTTACAGGCACTTTCCTATCGTGGGGAAAGTGGTCCGTTGTGTAGCGGTACGCCGATTCGCCTTCCTTGGCTCATCTCTTAGGCGGCCGGCTATAAATACGGAGGCACGACGGAAAGGAACGCCAGTCTTCTTCAAGTAAAAACCCTAGCCATTTGCTTGAGTTCTTCTTCCACCAATCCTCCTCCTCAAATCCGTAGAGTAGCAGATGGACTCCGGGAAGCGGCTGGCAGAGGGCTCGCCGAACACTCAGCCCTGGCGGCGACGCCGCAGCAACGGGTAGGTAGTACATTGCACCGTACTGTTTATATTGGGGAAAAATGTTGATGCCACCCTTTAATTTGTGCAGGATTCCACTCCTTGGTGCGCCCGCACCACGCCTCCTCCTTGCCACCGAAGAGGCCACGAGGGAAGTAGCAGCGGGCGGCACGCCATGGTGACGCGAACAGCCACCATGGCCGACCTTCGTGAGCGGCTGGGCGCCGTAATGACGGCGCTGGAAGTAGCGGAGGTGGAGGCGCAGGCTGCCCGCGCCAACCAGGAAGCGGCCGACCTGCGGGTGGCGCAGTTGGAGGAAGAACTCCAGTTTGTGCTCCCAGCGGCCGAAGGCGTCGTCAACTTCATCGGGGTCGGCGGAGATTCGCTCCAGGAGCAGCTGGAGAATGCGCCTGAGCGCATTCGGAAGGTGGTGTCTCGCGGCGTGCGTTGCGGAGCATCTGCGGCCTTGGCCGTTGCCCAGCGTCGTTCTGGCGCGGAACTCTGGGGATTCACCGGGCTGTCGGAGGGCGAGCACGTCCCTGACCTGGAACACCTTGTCCAGGACTTCGCCGACGCCGCTGACGCCATCGCAGAAGAGGTGACGGTAGAGGGCGTCATCAACGATGCCTCGTAGGATCCCGGTGGCCATGTCCACCGGAAGACGCTTGGTAGAGGACTGCTTTTCACAGTTCCATGGGTTTACTTGTCCTTGAACAGAAGCTTTCGAGCTTTGTGGCCTTGCCCCCAAGCGTCTTTGATTATGTAGAAAGTTATTATGAATGCGTAGTTTATAACTAGGCATGTTATGACTCAAGCTATGTAAAAATATGCTTCTGCTGCTGATCTTCATCTGTAATGATAATCTAGCAGTTTCAAACTTGGATGTGTTGTTGTGAATCGCTTTGTGTGAAATATATACTGGTCGACCCATGTTGTACTAGGCGAAGAAACACATTGCAGGGCTATTTTCTGAACACCCCTGATCGACCAGGGTTTAGAGAACTTTGTGTTCATACCCCCAGTCCCCAGGCTGGGCTGACCGACCAGTTTGCATCGCCGAATGATGTGCTTGGTCACTAGACTGATCTGTCCGACCGAGGTGTATCACCATGGTGAAAAAGAAACATCAAGTCTCCAGTCTGACTGGTGGACCCAAATGCGCCATGAAATCATCCTGGGCCCATTCCGTAATATTTTACGCTGGACCGTGGTAAAAAACATACCCGCATAACATGGCCCAAGAAAGTCTAGTTAAAAATTAGGGTAAACGGTTGTCAATCAGCGATCCTGGGGAAGTTAATGGGCCCTCCGAATGGTATAAATAGCCCGCCAGCCACCGCGCCCACTTTACCCCGCACCAGTCGTTGCCATTTTCGCCGCTCCAATCTCCGCAATCTCCGGTCCATAGGCTAGGTTTCCAACTGCAAGCATCACCATTCCTCGCCTGGATCCCATCTAGAGTAATGGGGAAGAAGATGACAAAGGCAGAGACCGAGCGCAAGAAGCTGTTGGAGGCGCAATGGGAGAAGTCGCTGTTGACGCCGAAGTCACTAAAGGCGATGGCTAAAGGCGGTTTGCTTCTAGCCCTAGAACTGGAAGTGTGGAGGGCGCCAGCGAAGGGTGATCGCTGTCCCAACCCCCATCCTGATGAGATTGTAGTATTTGAAGACTATTTCATGCGGGCTTAGGTATTCCAGTGCACAACTTCCTGAGAGATTTGTGCATTTTCTGGGGGAATAGCAGTGCGCAACCTGGCCTTCAAATTCGATCTTGACTCTGGCGATTTTTGTGACATACTGTGAGTGCTACCTTGGAATAGCACCACATTTCAATTTGTTTCGATACCTGTATGTCCTAAAGAAGAAAGGTGTGGGATCTGAGGGATCTCAAGTAGCTGGTGGGTGCTACATTGCTTTGAGAGAGGGGGTGAAATCCAACTAGATGGTTATCGACCACACCTCGAGTACAAAGAACTGGATGAAGCGCTGGTTCTATACCAACCAGAACCTAGAAGGCCGATCATTCCCCTGTGACATCACCCGGATCCCCCGAGCAAACCCTAACTGGTGAGAGATGCCTGACGCCAATGGTATGCCTTAGGTTGAGGAGCTGTTATCCATGATGGATTTTAGCAAAATTGACGGCATTGTAGTTGCCAGTCAATT
The DNA here is from genome assembly GCA_015844335.1 of Chrysopogon serrulatus. NCBI lineage: Eukaryota > Viridiplantae > Streptophyta > Magnoliopsida > Poales > Poaceae > Chrysopogon > Chrysopogon serrulatus. The sequence goes on along the minus strand of JADLZL010003833.1, from coordinate 201,084 downwards.
TGTATGTCATCGGATCCAACCCTTGAAGGAAAGGGTAAACTTCATGTTCGAATACTAGGGGCACAGAGACCCTTCTCGAGAGAGCGAGGAAAACTTGGAGCCAGGAGAAATAGTGTCCCGGCTGTCCAAAATATTCCAGAGTTATTCCAAGTATGAGTATCCGAAGAACGAGTGAAGCCGTTCTCTCTAAAGAATCCGCCTCTCGAGGTTTGCAGTGAAAAACTTTTCATTTGTCGACTCGATATTTGAATATAACCATGATTCATAATTTGTTATGACTATATCTTTGACGGGATTTCAGTGTTTATGTATCCCTCGTTCCTATGGGGGAGTGGCCTACTGGTGAAGCTCTCAGGGGTCAACAGAAGAAGACCAAGCCGGCAGCAAAGGCCGAATAGGTTGAAGAAGAGCCTGACTCCCCTGAAAGGCAACGGAAGTGTAAGGCAACTAGGAAGAACCCTATGCCACCTCCCCCAGAAAAGAAGGCGAGGCCCAAAAAAGCAGGCTCGGTGGTAAGCTAAAGATTGGAGAAGAAATGGAGCAGCGACACCAAGCAGTTATTGAGAGCTCGGACTCTAACTCAGAGGACACAATTCCTCTGAGTAAGAAGTTCGGAGCCCGATGCACCGAAGAGCAACCTCACCGGACGTCCGCCGTAGCTAGCACTCCTGCACAGTGCCCCCATGCTCGGTCAGAGACGACGCCACCTAGGATGTCGCCAGGGACGACAACAGGAAGGGCAGAAATGACCTAGAAGTCGATCGCCGAATAGATGCCTCCGAAAGATCAGGGAACCCCTGGAAAGGCCCAGCAGCCATCAAACACGGAGACTAGTGAAGGGGGGAACCGCAAAGGTGGTCGGCGGTCTTCTTCAAGCCGCGGAAGCGGCGGGGTCTTCGGGTTTTTCGTCAAGCAGTCCTCTAGGTACGTTGTATGCGGTTTGCATGCTAAGTTCATAATATAGACAGGAGTAAAATCATGCAATGATCATGACAGTTTCATGGGTCCTTCAGGCAACCCAATATTGATGAAGAACATGCTGAGAAACGTCGCCCTGAGGATGATGCCAAGTCCGCTGAGGGCCAGGATGAGGGGAGGTCAAGGGTCGACCACCCCATTTTCGAAGGTACGGCCGCATCCCCTCTTCGCCAGACTATTGAAGATCCTCTAGAAGGGGAGGTCGGTCATGTTCTCCACGTGGGAACTCGATCGACCAGAGTCGACCGGACAGGTTTGAAGAAAAAACCGTCCACCAGACACCCTCCAGAACCCATGGAAGAAATCAAGGGCCATCCAGAGAAACCCAGGCGGGTTTATGGGAAGACGAGCTTTATAGCTCATCAGGTTTGCGGTGGAGAATGGCAGGTCTTCGAATCTAAAGTTGATGCCCCGATCCAGGAGAACATCGAGTATGGCTTCAAATTCTTACGGGAGCATGTGCAGGTATACGAATGATTCTAACAAGCTGTGTTAGTTGAAGCTTCTAGCCAGGACTAAAAGCCACATTATTGCAGGGTTTGCAAAATCTTGCTGACCAGTGAGGTGAAATGATAGACCAATTTCGGCCCATTATGGCCGAAAACCAGCGTCTGCAAGAAGATAATGCAGCCCTGATGTACAAGGTTAATGTCCTAGAGGGACAGGAAAAAGGTAGAATCACCCCCTCGTTTTGTCTACACGGCCTCCCGATTGCGATGTGTCTTCGTTTCACGAGCTATGTTTTTGTAGAGCTCGAGGAGGAAAAAGCAAAGGCACAGCAGTAGGTGGAGGACATGAGGGGTGAAATAGCAGGTTGGTGGTCTGTTCTTGCTTGCTTTTACTCCTTTGATTTATCTTTGATTTGCATTTGATGTATCGATCAGAGCTCCAAAAGAAGCACATGGCTCAATTCAAAGTGCTGGCTGAAGAGAATGAGCGGATTAAAGAGCGTTGGCAGGTGGTCGAGACTGGGTTGAAGCCCCTGATGAAGGCTCTTTCTCCGGCAGAAGCGGCTCTAACTGACCCGGGGCACCGCCCTGAAGCAGTTCTGGGTATGTGTAAGAGGGCTGGACATTATTCAAGGACTTTACCCAGGACGCCGACCAGTTTGTAGTTGCTTCGGTGCTGGCCCTAGTGCAGACACACTATGGACCTGAAAAGGATCGAGGAAGGAGCAGCAGCTACTTTCACTCTGGAACAGGTCAAGGACATACAAGCTGATTTCTCAGACACCACCGCTCTTGTAATGTAGAACATTTCTTTGATCGATGAAGGATCCTCCAGCCAGTCTTCGTAGAGCTCGTGGTTCTTTAGCTTTTAAGAACTTTTGTGTTGTAAATACGTATTCATTTTGCCCGGCCTGTACCGGGTGTACATTGCTAACCATGTTGTGTAAATGCATCTGGTATGTCTTGTGATAGGTAAAGCTCCGAATGTCGTAGCAAATCTAAGAGAAAATAACATAACATGCCAGTTATGAACACTTAAAATAGAACCGTACAATACAAAACTTTTCTCGAGGAGTTCATTATCGGTTTGATAGTGTTAAAAAAAGGTTTATATGCCTAGAGTCATGTAACGCCCCATGAACAGGTCAGCTCTTAGGGGTACTAGGTGGCCTCTGTGGAACGGCACTGATGCGGAACGCTTAGAACCCTAGCACCCATAGAGGGCAGTCAACTAGCTCTCCTGTGCTCTGTGGCTCGGAGCCGTAACACGTGGTCGGATGAACTAGAGACGGTGCCTTTTCTAATTATTCCTGTCGGCGCATTTAGACTGGTCGGCAAATAATTATAATTTAACAAACGAAAATAATTACTCTGAGGTAAACCAAATCTTTTATTGATATAGAGAAAATTCATAAAAGAGGGAAAGGTACATATCTTTATTCTATGCTGGCTATCAGGGATAGAATCTTATGAGCTGTTCTATGTGCCAGGAACTGGGCACTTCGATGCCATCTAAAGTGCAGAGCCTATATGAGGTAGGCCTAGTGACTGCCTTTATCATGAATGGCCCCTCCCAGTGTGAGGACATCTTGTGCAATCCCTCCGTCTTCTGTTTGCGCCAGAGGACCAAATCGCCGACCACAAAGAAACAATCTTTAACGTTGCGATTATAATAGCGACGTAAGGTAGCTAGGTACCGAGCGTTCTGAACGCATGTATCGAGACGTCGCCCTTCCAGGGCGTTGATGTTGAGCTCCCATGCTTCATCTGAGGTGTCTTCGTTAAAGTACTCGATCCTAGGGGAGCGGTGTGCTACCTCAGCGGGTAACATAGCTCTGGAGCCGAATATCATGAAGTACGGGGAGACACCTGTGCTACGACATGGCTAAGTGCGTAGTCCCCAGACTACTGCCGGTAGCTCTTTCATCCAGCGTCCTGGGTACAAACCGTCTTCGCGAAATGGCCATTTTCTTAGGGCGTCGATGATCATCCCATTGGCGCGCTCGACTTGCCCATTGGCTCTTGGATGAGCTACGGATACGTATTTGACTGGGATAGACAAGTCATTGCAGAAATCCCAGAAGTGACTTCCTGTGAACGTACTGCCGAGGTCGGTAATGATGCTGTTAGGTATGCCAAACCGGTGAATAACATCGTTAAGCATTTCGGAAGCCTTTTTGGTTGTTGCTTTCACCAAAGGTTTATATTCGATCCATTTGAAGAACATGTCTATGAGGACAAAGATGTATTTAAACCCGCCTGGCGCTGTCTTGAACGGTCCAATCTTGTCAAGTCCCCAGCACGAAAAGGGCCAGGAGACTAGTATTGTTTGGAGTTCATGCGCAGGGACATGGATTTGTTTTGCAAAGAACTGGCAATTCTTACAATGTTAAACGAGATGTTCCGCGTCTGCAACGACGCTAGGCCAGTAAAATCTGGCTTGGAAAGCCTTACCGACCAGTGTTCTTGACGCTGCTTGATTACCGCAAGAGCCGAAATGGATCTTACCAAGGAGGCCGATGCCGTCCTCTGGTGTGATGCACTTCTGGAGTACTTCGAACCTGGTGTTTTTGCGCATAAGCTGCCCGTCGACCAGTATATAATTCCGACTTCGGTGAACTAGTCGGTAAGCTTCATCCTTGTTAGATGGTAGCACTTTGCTGGTGAGGTATTGGATGAAAGGCGTCGTCAGTCCAGCAAAGAGGTCGTAGGTTACTCAGGCGACTGGTCGGTTGGTTTGTTGACTGTTGACGGTGGATAACGTCAACTTTTATTAGAACTTTAGACACAAAAGGATACATGAATACACACTAGTCTAGGGTTTTAACTGACAATTTCCATAAATTTTGCATATTCAGTATTTTCTAGGGATTATTCTAGAAAATCTTAAAAGAGGGATTGGAGTGCATAATTATCACGAAACGTAACCGTGAAGTAGAAACACTGTCATTGGGCTCAGGAAGCATCTAAAAGACACCCGAAGCAACGAGACCCCGAGGGGCCACAAAGTGGGGTCGACCGGCCCTACCCTGCGCTGGCCGGTGCCCCAAGTTAGGGTTTCGAGCCCCCCTTCTGGAGTCTTCTTCCACCGCCTATGAGGAGTCATCTTGGCTCTTAGTTAAGTCGGTTTGATCCTGCAACGCACGTTCATCCCACCAGGCTATAAATAAAGGGGCAGACTCCCCTCCCTAGAGGCATCAAGTCATTTTGGAGATCAATCCATCAAGAGCCTTCTCTAGTTCATCAGAGCCTCTCTAGTCATAGCTTTAGCCTAGTTAGATTAGAAGTAGAAGAGTTCTAGTTCTTCACCGGGATCCAGAGCCTTTGGCGTCTGTTTGGAGTGCAGAGTTCGGTATTGTTCTAGTACTTTACTCTTATTGTATTCAATATTATGATTTAGGCAACATTGTTCTTAATCTCTTATATATTTTTAATTGCAATAGTCATTGTCTACTTTGATTATATGTCTAGGATAGTTGGTTTGATCTTATTGAATTCATGTAATTGCTCATATAGCGTTTACCTAATTGATCGTTGGGTAGATGGTAGATAATATGTAGACATGGTGTCTAGATATCTTGTTTATCTGCGAGTGCACCCCGACATGCCGGGGACGTGTGGTAGTCCGGGGTGGCAGTGACAAAGGTTGGTTCCTCCTAGTCCACCCTCCGTACGTAGGACTAGCATGGGCACGGTCGCGAAGGAGGTGACCCTTGTGTCTTAATACCCTCATTAGTTGATGCTGTTGGTACTTCTAACGTCACTACTAAAAAGCAGAGATAAATCCTACCCCTAGCAACGACGTCAGAAGTAGTCGGTATATAATTAACTTGTCATTAGCAACTAGCCACTCATTTATTACTAACATTCCTTAACATGAAGTAGGTTGTCATCCCCAATTGTATTGCTAGGAAATTATTATAGATTTACATATTCTCATGTGACTAGGTAGATATAAAAGATATGAATATATTATGAATGTAACTAATGGGTTCTACAAGTGGACGATAATTATACTTTGTTATAGCATTTTACCTAGGGAAGTCTCCAGGTTGTCGATTTATAATTATACCTCTGGGAAAGCTATGTAATAAACTATTATCTATCATATTGATGAGAAACTATATAGACTGGATAAACGATATTACCTAAGTCATATACTCTACTCATAATAGGCAGAGGTCACAAGATAAATAAGGATAAATACGGGTGATAGCATAATCATCAAGTATCATAATTAAGGATAATCATCAGAGCATCTTACTAGTCATAATCATAGCTAGCCATTAGATAAACTTGGGAGATAGGTCTATAACTACGTCAATGAATAACTCTAATTAGTGCAACTACATCTAGTAATCATCGCTAAGTCAACCCTAAATTATTATTGCATGTAAAGAGGCATCAACTAACGAGGGTATTAAGACCTAGGTCACCTCCTTCGTGATCGTGCCCATGCTAGTCCTACATACGGGGGTGGACTACGGAGGAACTAACGTAGTCTGTCACCTATGCGGACTACCACATGTCCCGGCATATCGGGGTGCACTCACGGATAAACAAGACATCTAGACACCACGCCTACATATCGCCTATCATCTACCCACTGTACATATGGATAAACGCTATACGAGCAATTACATGAATTCAATAAGATCGAAGTAACTAAACTAGACATATAGTCAAAGTAGACAATGACTATTGCAATTAAGAATATATGAATCTATTTAGAGTAAAGTCTCCCTAATCTGAATAATGAATACAATAAAGTAATTAAGAACTAGATCTATTACCGAACTCTTGCGCTCCAGACAGACGCTAGGACTCCAGATCTCGATGAAGAACTAGATCTCCTCTACTTCTAATCTAGCTAGCTAATCCTATGAACTAGAAGGCTCTTGACGAACTTGAAGGCTCTTGATGCTTGACGGCTTGAGGCCTTGATGAATAATGAATTGGCTCCCTCCAGGGGGGCCTACCCACATATTTATAGTCCGGTGGGATGCGCGTGCGCCGCAGGATCAAACCGACGTAACATAGGGCTGAGATGCATCCTTGGAGGCGGTGGAGGAAGCTTCTGGAAGCAGGAGGGCAGAAACCCTAGGGGGGCGCCGCCCGGCCCCAGGGTGGGGCCGGCCGGCCCCACCTGATGGTGGCTCGCCCTCCCGTCTCTTTGGGTGTCTTCTAGATGGTTCCTGAGTCTTCTCGCGTGATCTCCCGTGGCGGATAAGTTTCGTGGTTATTTTGCGCTAGAATCCCTCTTTTTCAGCTTTTCTGAAAATCACCCTGGAAAATACATAATATGCAAAACTCATGGAATTTTTCAGATAAAGCCCTAGACTAGTGTGTTTTCATGTTCTCCTTCGGGTAAAAAGCCCTAGTAAAAGTTGACGCTAACGAGTGTCAACAATACCCCCAAGCTTACCTTTTGCCAGTCCCTTGGCAAATAAACTAAGCCTAGTTGATATTGTATTTTGGATCAGGAGTTGCTACAATATCATTATACTTTCCAGTACACATGCTTTCAAATGAAAATTTCCTCCGGATCAAACAATGTATGCTCTAACCTTCAAACTTACTCTTTTCACCTGTGATGTGGGGTTTCATAGCTTTTGCATAAGTTTTGAGCGGTCGAGAGATAGAACAATCAAGCTAAGTGCTATGTCTCAAATTCTTTGTAATACTAACATTCCGGAGTTTTTTTAAGTTTTCAGAATAAAACTCAGAGCTTAATTGTATGACACCCTCAAATCTCTCAATGTATATGGTATTTATGGTTCTCTCTTGAGGCATTAATGTTGTTATGCCTCCTATAGCTAAAGGTATATATAGTGGAGCTTAAAGGAGTGGCATTAACAAGGATAGGCATACTTACAAAACATGTATTGTAAAGTCAACTAATGGATCCACAGAGAATCGAGGCATACAATCAAACCAAGATGTGCCTGTGTATGGAATATGGTAGATGGGTGCATATGTGTTATTTATGGCTAACTCCTATTTCTACTTTTGCTTTTTTGGGAATGACTCTCTTTTAAAACTGTTCTCAGGAAAGACATGGGCTATCTTTATTATTTCTTTTTATTCAGGGAGGCGGGCATCTAGTACCCATTGTTTTAATTGCTGGGACACTTGTCCATCTTTTACTCCCCTTTTCTTTCTTTCTCTTTCTTTTTCTTTCCTTTCTTTTTGCATAGCCACATGCATCCTTTGAATACAATAAATGAATCGAGAGATATACTCAGGACTTAGAGCATTAAAGACAGGGGTTCTCCTATAGGGTAATTGTGTGTTTTTGTGTCCTCTCCCAGTGTAGAAGGTGAACATTTTATGATGAACATGTATGGGAATATGGTGAATGATGGCGATTACTCCTTGAAGTAGGAATAATGCATATGTGGACTGGAGTGTGCAAGTGTTTCTTGGTTTTAAAAGCATGACAAGACTCTCATAAGGTATACAACACAGGTTGACTGAACTCAATGCAGAGCAAGTAGCTTAAATGTGAAAAGGTTTTCCTATCCTCTAAGGTATTAATTCAGGCTTCGGTAGGAATTCACATTTATCATACAAGAGCTCATCATGTAAATTTTAGATTTTCAAAATAAATCCTCCAGAATTTAGCAATGCTAGGAATAAGATAAATAGCATCTCAACCTTCATGATTCATCTCAATCAACTACCTAGACTTAGCGCAAGCTTATGCCTCCACAATTAAGGTTCAGAATAAATTCTCCTATTAGAACATCAATGCTTAGAACCAGAGAGATTTTAAGTTTGGCAACTAAGTACTTGGTAAGCATTCTAACAGAGCAACTATTCATCATCTCCAAAACAGTTTTAATGTTCATCAATTTTATCAGCTCTAGCCTGGACTAACTTTAATTTATACTCTACTGAATATAGACTAAATATTTATTTAATTAATTAATTAATTATATATCTTTTTTATGGTTTTATATTTAATACCTAACAAAAGACTCTATGACTTTGTGGACCTTCATGTGCCCACATATTTTTGGTATTTTATAACTATTTATAAAGTAGACTCAAAAATCGCTTAGGTGTAGTCACCGATAACTAGGGGATGCCCCTCCCCCAAGCCGGATGATTGCAATATCTGATGTAGATGTCCTTCAGAGTGAGCTAGCCAAGAACGAACCTGGTGGTTGCCACTGATAGTTCCTCTTGTTCCTGCATAAATACTCCATAAAAGGGAAACCAAAACTCGAGGCTCAAATTTAATAATGGGTTAGCGGTCAGCCAAAGAGTATATTGATCACCTTTATGAGTTATCTTTAATGTTGTCTAATTTAAGCAGATTTCACTTCTTTTTTGAATTTTCTTTTTATGATGCAAAAATTTAAATATGAATGTTTGTATATTTATCATTTTTATTTTATGCCACCACAAAGGATATTCCTTCAGAAAAATACCATAGGGTATCCACATGGGGCTTTACGATGCCATGAATAATGCAGTAAATATTTTTGTTATTTAATATTTTAGCATGTAAGCAAAATTATGCTGCTAAGAAAATTTAAATTGCTAATGCATTAAATGAGATAACTACCATTCTAACCTTATGGCTAGGGTATGGAATTTGAAGTCTACCGACAGGACTTAGACAGAGGTGAGCACTTACTCAGTGGGTTCATCGTCTGAGGTAACCTCAGTCAACTCCCCATCTCGTGGTGATGCGTCGCGTGCTTCCTTCCATATTGCTTCGTCTCTTTCGCTTCTTTCTCTTCTAGCTCCAACTCTTCATCTTTGTTTGCTTTCTCCCACGCTTCTAATCGTGCTAGGATCTCCTCCTTTTCTTCCTTGGCGATCTGGTCCATCCTTTCAGCTTCTTCTGCCCAGCTACTCCCAAATGGGTACTTGCTTGTTCTCTTCTTGCTCCGGGAAGCGATCTTCATATTTCACAACTTTGCCAGGAAAGTCTTTCCATCCACAGTGAGGCTGGGCAGCCTGACGGTGTGCTTGGCGTCTTCTCCTGTTGCGTTGCTTCATGATCTGCTCATGGTTATTTAATGTTCTGAATTGACAAATGTACCTTTCCGGCGGTAGGTTGAAGTGGATGTGTCTGGACCCAATGTAGATGTTGGCGTTGGCGGTGTAGAGGAACGTTCTTCCCAAGAGGATCGGGGAATCATCATTTCCCTGCATGTCAAGAACTAGAAAATCTGCAGTATATATTGTCTTTGAATTCTTACCATGACATCCTTGACAACTCCTTCAGGAAATCTTATTGACTGGTCCACCATCTGCAACTAAATACATGTTGGGAATAAAGGTAAATCAAACAATTCATCATATACCTGTTTTGACATTACGTTGCAGCCTGATCCAGTGTCGCAAACGGTGTGAGGAAAAGTGGTGTCTTTGATTGTACATTCAATGATTGGGACACCTGGATCACCTCTTTTGATTGGAAATAGCTTGGGTAGCATGTGATCGTTTTCTGTGTTGAGAGCAGTGATTAGTTGAGTTGTCTCCTCAGGTGCATGCTTGGCCCTCCTCCATCTTCTATTGTTTCTATTGTTCTTCTTCTTCGGCATTGGTTGCTGTTCTTGCTCTTCTTGTTGTTGGAATTGCTTCGGGGCTGCAGGAGCTTTCAGGACGCGGTTCTTGAATGTGAATCTCTCCTTCTTGTCCTTGATGGACAGGACGATCTTGGCATACTCCGCATAGATGATGGCTTTTGTTGTGCACAGGAATGGTCTACCTAGAATGATGGGTGCCTTCTCATCTACTCCTGTCTCCATGACCACGAAGTCAACTGGGACATATGATTGCCCCACTCTAATGACAACTTCTTCTAGTACTCCCTCAGGGTAGCAAATGGACTGATCTGCAAGCTGCAGGCGCATATTTGTGTACAACAGGGGATCATTTAATATTTTCTCATAGATTACCTTGGGCATGATGTTGACACTTGCGCCGAAGTCGCAGATAGCCTCTGGAAAGCTGTGGCATCCTATTAAGATAGGAATGACAGGTCTTCCAGAGTCTCCCATCTTCTCTGGTAGAGGGTGGTCAATCCACTGTACATCTACAGGCTTAATATGATATTGGGTTGCATTGTGAATATCAACAAGGTTAGCAGTTTCTAAATCTTCTGGTTGGCCTGGAATCTTGCCTTTTTCTAGTGGAGGAACAACAGCAGCTAACTGAGCTAATTGTGATTCTAACATTTTATTAAAGCTATGCTGATTCTTTATGGCAGAAGCAAAAGTATCCATTCTAGCATGTATGTTTTCCAAAATTTTATCATTTGATGTTAGCTTCCTAGTCATTTGATCTAGCAGTTTGGATTGACTAGTAACTAATTCTCTTAAAGGCGGAAGGTTATAATTATTAAAGTTGTTACCTTGGTTGTTACCTTGGTAATTACCTTGTCGAGGTTGTTGATTCCACCCTTGGTTTTGTTGAGGACGATAGTAGGTGTTGTTGTTGATGAAGTTCACATCCGCTTGTAGCGTAGGGCAGCTGACAGCTGAGTGCCCATAGTCTCCGCATTCTTCACATGTCATATAGGAATTATTGACGTGCATGACTTCCTTCTTGTCTATGTCAAGCTTCTTCATGATGAGGTCTAGCTTGGCGTGACCATATCGCCTTCCTTGAGATGATGGATTCCTCGCTTCCCTTCTTGCGAGGTCGAGTGCACGCTCTTCATTGCATGTCGAATTTGAGGCCATCTTCTCGAGAAGTGCTTTAGCATCGAGAGCTTTAGTGACAGAAAGCTCCCCCACCGCAAAGATCAATAGACTCACGGGTGCTAGAGATGAGCTCGTGATAGAAAGTCCGCATTAACCACCACCCTCTATCCCATGATGAGGACAGGTCTTCAATGTAGTTCTAGAATCTTTCCCATGCTTCAAAGAATGATTCATCATGTTGTTGTTGGAAACTTGAAATCTTTCCACGCAGCATTGGTCTTGGTCAGAGGAAAGAATTTTGCTAGGAAAGCAGTTGAGCATAGGTCCCATGTAGTGTGCTTATCTTTGTTGATGTAGAACCACTGCTTGGCTTTCCCCAATAATGAGAACGGGAAAAGATGGAGTAAGATAGCATCTTTTGATACTCCTCTAATAGTGAAGGTGCTGCAGATCTCTAGAAAGTATTGTAAGTGTGCACTTGCATCTTCATGTCCTTTTCCACAGAATTGGCTGGCTTGAACCATGGTGATGAGAGCGTGCTTGAGCTCAAATCCATTCCCCCAGTGTTGATCGCCGGTCCAAATCCGGATGTTTGTCGTTGTTGGGGCGTAGAACTCTCGCAGGACTTCTCACCATGTCTTCAAACACAGAGCTAGGTTTTCACCTAAATACTCTTACGCTTGTTCTTCTACTTCTTCAAATTCTTCTTCCAAAGTGTTGGAGCCGGCTCCTCCGAAGAGCTAGCTTGAGCAGCCAGAGGGTGTTCTTGATGGTGACTCGAATTTGTCCCTTGCTTCTACAAACCTTTTCTTTCTAAGGAGTTTCTCTAGATCGTCAGTAAAGTTCTTTGGAAGAGAAAAACCATTCATTCATCACCCTGCATAAGATAAGAAAATGATAACAACGAAGGGTGTGCCTGATAGAGTTAGAGATCGATTGGTAATATGACTTTATCCATGTGTATATAGGTTATCAATATGTCCTGAGTTTATTGTGCCTTCCCCGGCAACGGCGCCAGAAAATGCTTGTTGGTACTTCTAACGTCACTACTAAAAAAGCGTAGATAAATCCTACCCCTAGCAACGACGTCAGAAGTAGTCGGTATATAATTAACTTGTCATTAGCAACTAGCCACTCTTTTATTACTAACATTCCTAAACATGAAATAGGTTGTCATCCCCAACCTGTATTGCTAGGAAATTATTATAGATTTACATATTCTCATGTGACTAGACAGATATAAAAAGATATGAATATATTATGAATGTAACTAATGGGTTCTCGCAAGTTTTACGATAATTATACCTTTGTAGCATTTTACCTAGGGAAGTCTCCAGATTGTTGATTTATAATTATACCTCTGGGAAAGCCATGTAATAAACTATTATCTATCATATTGATGAGAAACTATATAGACTGGATAAACGATATTACCTAAGTCATATACTCTACTCATAACAAAGAGGTCACAAGATAAATAAGGATAAATACGGGTGATAGCATAATCATCAAGTATCATAATTAAGGATAATCATCGAGCATCTTACTAGTCATAATCATAGCTAGCCATTAGATAAACTAGGGAGATAGGTCTATAACTATATCAATGAATAACTCATATTAGTGCAACTACATCTAGTAATCATCGCTAAGTCAACCCTAAATCATCATTGCATGTAAAGAGGCATCAACTAATGAGGGTATTAAGACCTAGGTCACCTCCTTTTTCGCGACCGCGTCCCGTGCTAGTCCTACATACGGGGGTGGACTACAGAGGAACTAACGTAGGCTGCCACCTACGCAGACTACCACACGTCCCGGCATATCAGGGTGCACTCGCAGATAAACAAGACATCTAGACACCACGTCTACATATAGCCTATCATCTACCCATTGTACATATGGATAAACGCTATACGAGCAACAACAAGATCAAAGTAACTAAACTAGACATATAATCAAAGTAGACAATGACTATTGCAATTAAGAACATATGAATCTATTTAGAGTAAAGTCTCCCTAATCTGAATAATGAATACAATAAAGTAATTAAGAACTAGATCTATTACCGAACTCTTGCGCCCGCATGACGCCAGGGGCTCCGGATCTCGATGAAGAACTAGATCTCCTCTACTTCTAATCTAGCTAGCTAATCCTATGAACTAGAAGGCTCTTGACGAACTTGAAGGCTCTTGATGCTTGACGGCTTGAGGCCTTGATGAATAATGAATTGGCTCCCTCCATGGGGGTCTACCCACATATTTATAGTCCGGTGGGATGCGCGTGCGCCGCAGGATCAAACCGACGTAACGTAGGGCTGAGATGCATCCTTGGAGGCGGTGGAGGAAGCTTCTGGAAGCAGGAGGGCAAAAACCCTAGGGGGCGCCGCCCGGCCCCAACGGCCCCACCTGGTGGTGCCGGCCGGCCCCACCTGGTGGTGGCTCGCCCTCCCGTCTCTTCGGGTGTCTTCTAGATGGTTCCCGAGTCTTCTCACGTGATCTCCCGTGGGCGGATAAGTTTCGTGGTTATTTTGCGCTAGAATCCCTCTTTTTCAGCTTTTTCCGAAAATCACCCCCGAAAATACGTAATATGCAAAACTCGTGGAATTTGTCGATAAAGCCCTAGACTAGTGTGTTTTCATGTTCTCCTTCGGGTAAAAAGCCCTAGTAAAAGTTGACGCTAACGAGTGTCAACAGATGCCTCTTTACATGTGATAATAATATAGGGTTAACTTAATAATGATTGCTAGATGTAATTGCACTAATTAGAGTTATTCATTGATGTAGTTATTGAATTACCTTAGTATTTAGTCCTGAGTTTAACCATTGGCTAGCTATTGCTATGACTAGAAGAGCTCGATGTTTATCTATTTATGATGACTGATCATTATTTATCTTATATCTTTTATCACGTGACTTATCCCTGTTATGAGTAGGATTCTAGTTATGGTTTACCGCTCACATCAATAGTATAAGTTGTAGTTATAAGTCCTACATAGACCTTCCCAGTGGTATAAATATAAATCGACAACCTGATAGAACTCTCTTGGTAAAATGCTATAATGGTATAATTATCTGTCCGCTTGTAGAACCGTTCTTAGTTTATATCGATATTTCTGCCTAGTCATATTGATTGATACACATATTTATAAACCTATATTTATCCTAGCATATACAACTAGGGATTACAACCTAGTTCTTGCTTAAAGATATTGGTGAGAGATAAGGTGGCTAGTTGTTAATGACAAGTTAATTTCATACCATGTGTTTCTAATCTCGTTAATTAGTAATGACGTTAGAAATACCAAAAGCATTTTTGGCGCCGTTGTTTAGAGGAAGGTAGCTAGGCAATTAAGAAACATTGATAGATTATACTCAATTATGCGATCGAGATAACCATTAACCCCAACTCAAGTAGGATTACCCTTGTTTGTCTACTTTTATATCTTATGCGGGGTAATAAACGACCGGTTTCACGACCTTTTCGGCATGCCCCCACAAAATAAGAAGAAACATAACAAATCCAATGTTGAAGAAAGAGGTCGATGTCACAGGACTTTAATTCATATCTCAAGTGACGGAAACAAAGATGTTGCATCACTCACAAATTCCAGCATGTGAGTCATGGTAAGTATGATCAAATAAAGGTGAGAAAGACTTGCTCATGGACTTCAAAAAATTATGAGTAGTTATCTTTTACATTCCACTGTATGTTTACGTTAATCCATATATTCACACTATTTAGTTTAATTTCTCAGCCATAACTTGTTCCATTTCATATATTCATCTCACGTGCATTATAAAAAAAACTCACTATGATCATGCTCTTTTATCTATATCTGAATAAATCTCTAATATATTTTCATGCTACCTTTATTTGCTATGATATATGTTTAGGCTTTGAAGTACTCTTATAAATCTCTTAAATAAATCATGGTGCTTAGTTTAGGAGTGATGGTTTTACTTTTAAAAGGTTTTTTAAACCGAGCTCGAGATTAAAATGCCTTCCTAAATTAAATTAGACGTGGTGTCTATGTTGATTTTTGAGCCGATAGTATGTTATAGTGGATACTGGATATTTTGTCTGACTAACCCCTGCAGGAAAATTTTGAATTAAATCTGGAAAGTCAAGAGATAAGTTCATACTGGGGATGAATCAAGGCAGATGATAATTTTGCATTAAAAGTCCGCCTTATGAGTATTAATATTTATTTATTTATCTTTTGTTACAAGTTATCTTAGCCTTGAACCATGCTAGATTGCAACAACAACATAAAACATGATAGACACAATTTATGCTAAATAATCTTAAACCATATATCATCTTGATTAGCATAGAAGAAAATCACAAAAAAAGAAGTATGGACAACAAAACCCGTATTTCAATCTTGCTATTCCCTGGGTATGTGTCCATTAACATTTTGCAGAAAGAACAACCTTAATCTACTGGAGAAGAAGCTTTCAAGTGAACATTATTGCATCTCCAATAAACCCCAGCTCATCAACCGTAAATTAATCAAAGAAATCAGAAAAAGATTGATGAGTGAAGAGCATGTAATCTTCTATAGTTTCATTGAATGGTGAAAAGGCGAAGAAGATAAAAGGAAGGCCTTGCTCAGCAAGACTATAAGCTCTCACCAACCGATGAACTCGAACCCTCCTCTTCCAAGTAAGTTCGTCATCACTTACTTAGAAAGATGAGGACATGAGGTACGTTTGTCCAAGCCTCATGCAACATGTAACTATAATTGATATCTCATACCATGTTGCTAATTTGTCTTGATCATTTCTACCCTATGCCATGCTCAAACATAACTTACTAATATACATATGCTCATGTGGTTCACTATACATATTTTTGATTCCATGTGAATAAATACCTTTAGTCTTCCAAACTTCCTTATTCTATTATAAGTATGCTTTAGAATATTACTTAAACATTATGAATATTAAGCATACTTATACAAGAATTTAGTTGTACATATAGACTAACCCCTCCTACATAAAAAAATGTTTAAATCATATTAGGAGACTATTCGTAGAATCAATTCAAGGTTAAGGGTATGCTTCAAAATAATATCCTTGCTTTAACCTTGATGAAAAAAAAAATTGAAATAGTATTGAATCATTGAAAACACAGGCTACAAATTAATCTTTAACTCTTAAGCAAAC
The DNA here is from genome assembly GCA_015844335.1 of Chrysopogon serrulatus. NCBI lineage: Eukaryota > Viridiplantae > Streptophyta > Magnoliopsida > Poales > Poaceae > Chrysopogon > Chrysopogon serrulatus. Next base: position 184,821 of record JADLZL010003833.1, on the reverse strand, counting down.
ACTATTCATACTTTGATAAATAGTATATTCCTTTGGGTATATGTTGTCCACTAACCCCTTGCAGAAAAAACATAATGAGAGAAGCAGGAGGTCTGAAGAGTGAGAAAGGAGTACAACATACGAGATAAGATGCTAATGAATAACCCATGATACAAGAAAAAAAGAAGAAGACCATTAAAATTCATTTACCCTTCATCATGCTTTAATAATGGAGGTAACATCTTAAGGTAAGTGGTCATTAATTTTCTCTTGATCTTGGTATGCAATGAATAAAAATACAACCATGTTAGAGTTATAACTTAAATTGATCAACCTGATTAAACTCAACATGATTTGTTCTCTAAGTTTGTACATAGCGCTATTCTCTTAATCTCAGTCTTAACCGAGTAAGCTAGAAATATTGCGTCTATTATTCTTGATACATTATAAAGATGAATAGCCTTTCTAATGGTTAAGTAACTTTACTCTTTATCTCACAAGTTTAAATGTCATATTTATACTTCTGGTCCTCTCACCCATGATAGGAATGAACAATATAAATAATATCAATCTTATTGTGCCCAAGGTTAGAGGACGAATAGATTTCTGGTTCTGTTGGTGTTTTTCCACCAGTAGAGCCCATACACTTGATCTCTACCTTATCTTTATGGGCAGAACACACTTCAATTAAAGTGTGGGGAGACAATCCCTCAAACTCTATAGTGAAAGTTCTCAACTAGTAATAAGGACACACATAAGATTGACTTCAAGATACCTACAAAAGAAAGAAAGAAGGTGGCACCGCCATTGGAAGCACCACTAGTAGAGGTACTACCTTAATCCTTATCCTGAAGAGCAACTTGAAGTACTCAATGAACCACTGCAAGGAGAAGACTAGTTCGAAGGACTATAAATATTGAACCCTCGCCGTGAGGTAACATCGGCAGTTATCTATATTTACTTTCTTGCATCGTATGATTTATTCTCTCTTTAGCATGATTACTTTTCTATATTAGCAATACATAGAAATAATAAATATAAATAGTCTTGCAATAGGCTACATTCATGCATCTTAAAAATATTAAGCCCCATGCGAGACCCCTATAGTGTAAACGTTGTAGGAGTTCTCACTGTGGTGGCCTACAGAATAAAAATAAAAAATATATACATTTACACTTTCTGCATACAAACTTATGAAATCCAAATATATATAAATATTAATTGAGCATCCTACTTTGGAATACTACTAGCATAAAAATTTGAAACCACCACAACACCCAATCCTCTAAAAATGGCTAATCATTAATGTTTTATCCTAATACCGTTCCACGAGTTTTGGTGTTTGGTGAGAGCTTTCTGCAGGATGACTCCAAGAGCCAGCTTACCTAGGAATCTTCATCTTCATCACTTGAAGTACACTTTTCTGACATATAGCTAACCCCTGTGTGAAGGAAGTAACTTTTAAGTGATGAGATTGAAGTATTCCAGGCAACACTTGCTCTTATAAGGAGCTCCTCTGTGAGGACCACTTAGCTTCAACGATCAACCATAAGCAAACATCTAGCTTGGGAGAGAGCATCCCCTAGTTATCAGCACAGTTTGAAGCGTGGGAGAAAGAGAATAAAGCTGAAGAGCTGAAGCCAGAAAAGAAAGAAGCAAAAGAGACAGAAAACGAGATGGAAGGAGGCACGAGCGGCATCACCATAAAACGGAGAGTTGACTGAGGTTACCTCAGACGATGAACCCACTGAGTAAGTGTTCTCCTCTATCTAAGTCCTGTCAGTAGACTTTAAATTCTGTACCCTAGCCATAAGGTTAGAATGGTAGTTATCTCATTAAATGCATTTGCAATTTATTTAGTAGCATAATTTTGTTTACACACTAAAAGATATAAAAACAACAAGAATATTTACTGCATTACCCATGGCATCACAAAGCCCCATGTGGATACCCTATGGTATTTTCCGAAGGAACATCCGCTGTGGTGGCATAAAATAAAAATAACAAAAATATAGCATTCATATTTAAATTCCTGCATCATAAATAGAAAATTCAAAAAAATAAGAGAAAAGTAAAATCCTGTTTAAATTAGACAACATTAAAGCTAGCTCATAAAGGTGATCAATGACTCTTTGGCTGACCGCTAACCCATTAACAAATTTGAGCCTCGAGTTTTTGGTTTCTCTTTGTGGAGAGTATTTATGCAGAATAACATCATAGCAAGGAAAGAGTCTCAGTGGCACCCACTAGGTCCGCTCTTGGTTAGCTCACTCTAAAGGACATCTACACCAAGTATTGCAACCATCCAGCTTGGGGGAGAAGCATCCCCTAGTTATCAGGTAACTATATCTATACGATTTATCGAGTCTGTCTTATAGTTATAAAATATCAAAAATATGTGGGCTAAAGGTCCATGTTCATTGAGTCTTTTATGAGTCTTTAGTTAAAATCTAAAACCAATAAAAGAAGTCTTAGTTAATATTAATTGTATTAGAGTGTGTTTAGAGTCAGTCTAGGCTAGAGTTAATTAAAAAACTGATGAACATTAAAATTTTGTCTTGGAGGTGATGAATAGTTGCTTTGCTGTAATTCCTTTCAAGTGCCTAGTTTTCAACCTTAAGTTTTGCCAAGTTTTGGACATGACTGCTTTGATATAAGAATTTCCTCTCGAGCCTAAAACTTGTGGAGGCATATGCTTAAGCTAAGACTGGGTGATTGATTGATATGATTCATGAAGGTTGAGCTGCTATTTGTCTTATTCCTAGCATTATTAAGTTCTGGAGATTTATTTTGAAAACCCAAAATCCTACATGATGAGCTCTTGTATGACAAAGTATGAATTCCTACCAAAGCCATATATTATATACATTTAGATTAAGGAAACCTTTGTTCATTCATGCTGCTTGTTTTACATTGAGTTCGGTCACCCTTTGTCGTATACCTTATGAGAGTCTTATCATGCTTTTAAAATCAAGACCACATACACACTCCACTCACATATATATTACTCCTACTCTGGGAGTAAGCGCAACTATTTTTCACTTCCATCTAGATCCACGTTAAAATTATTTTTCTCCTACACTAGGAGTCAAACACCCAAAAATATATATAAACTCATAGGACAACCTTTGTTTAATTGCTCTAAAGTACTTATTGCTATCTCTTCAATTATCATATTGTATTCAAAGGATGCATGTGGCTATGCAAAAGGAAAGTTGTTAAAAAAGAAAAGGGAGTAAAAGAAGGACAAGTGTCCTAGTAATTAAAACAATGGGTACGTAGATGCCCACCTCCCTGAAAAAAGAGAAAGAAAAAAAAGAGAAGAGAGAAGAGAAAAGAAAATGAATAAAGATAGCCCATGTTTTCCCGCGAAAAGTTCCAAGATCAAAAGAGAGATTTATCCTCAAGGAGCAAAAGTAGAATTAGAATTAGCCACTAAATACCTTATATACTCCTATCCACCATATTCCGTATACATGCACATCTTGATTTGATTGTATGCCTTGACTCTCTGTGGATCCATTGTTTGGCTTTACAATATATGAACTGCGAGTATGCTCATCCTTGTTTAATGCCACTCCTATGAGCTCCACTATAATCATTAGTTAAAGGAGGGCATGACAACACACCTCAGTAAGATCCATAAATACCACATATAATAAGAGACTTGAGGGTGTCATACAATTAGCTCTAAGTTTTATTGCGAAAACTTATAGAAACTCTAGAATATTGGTACTATGGGAAATTTGAGACATAGTGCTTGACTTGATTGTTCTGTCTTTCGATTGCTCAAGACTTATGCAAAAGTTGTAAAGCCCCATAGTTAAGGGTAAAATGGGTAAGTTGGAAGGTTAGAGCAGTTATTGTCTAATACAGAGAAGAATCTCTGTTTCAAAGCTTGTGTACCTTTGAGGAATGAAAGCATTGTAGCAACTCTTGATCCAAATATATTAGTAATTAGGCTTAGTTTGTTTGGCAAGGGACTGGCAAAAGGTAAGCTTGGGGGAGTTGTTGACGGTGGATAACGTCAACTTTTATTAGAACTTTAGACACAAAAGGATACATGAATACACACTAGTCTAGGGTTTTAACTAACAATTTCTATGAGTTTTGCATATTCAGTATTTTCCAAGGATTATTCCAGAAAAGCTTAAAAGAGGGATTGGTGTGCATAATTATCAAGAAACGTAACCGCGAAGTAGAAACACTGTCATTGGGCTCAGGAAGCATCTAGAAGACACCCGAAGCAATGAGACCCTGAGGGGCCACAAAGTGGGGCGGCCGGCCCTACCCCTGCGCCGGCCAGCACCCCAAGTTAGGGTTTTGAGCCCCCTTCTGGAGTCTTCTTCCACCGCCTACGAGGAGTCATCTCGGCCCTTAGTTAAGTCAGTTTGATCCTGCGGCGCACGTTCATCCCACCAGCTATAAATAAAGGGGCAGACCCCCTCCCTAGAGGCATCAAGTCATTTTGGAGATCAATCCATCAAGAGCCTTCTCTAGTTCATCAGAGCCTCTCTAGTTCATAGCTTTAGCCTAGTTAGATTAGAAGTCGAAGAGTTCTAGTTCTTCAGCGGGATCCAGAGCCCCTGGCGTCTGTCTAGAGCGCAGAGTTCGGTATTGTTCTAGTACTTTGCTCTTATTGTATTCAATATTATGATTCAGGCAACATTATTCTTAATCTCTTATATATTCTTAATTGCAATAGTCATTGTCTACTTTGATTATATGTCTAGGATAGTTGGTTTGATCTTATTGAATTCATGTAATTGCTCATATAGCGTTTACCTAATTGATCATTGGGTAGATGGTAGACAATATGTAGACGTGGTGTCTAGATATCTTGTTTATCTGTGAGTGCACCCTGACGTGCCGGGACATGTGATAGTCCATGCAGGTGACAGCTGCATTGGTTCCTCTATAGTCCACCCACCATACGTAGGACTAGCATGGGCATGGTCACGAAGGAGGTGACCCTTGTGTCTTAATACCCTCATTAGTTGATGCCTCTTTATATGTGATAATGATGTAGGGTTAACTTAACAATGATTGCTAGATGTAATTGCACTAATTAGAGTTATTCATTGATGTAGTTATTGAATTACCTTAGTATTTAGCCCTGAGTTTACCCATTGGCTAGCTATTGCTATGACTAGAAGAGCTCTGATGTTTATCTATATATATGATGACTGATCATTATTTATCTTATATCTTTTATCACGTGACTTATCCCTGTTATGAGTAGGATTCTAGTTATGGTTTACCGTTCACATCAATAGTATAAGTTATAGTTATAAGTCCTACATAGACCTTCCCAGTGGTATAAATATAAATCGACAACCTGGTAGAACTCCCTAGGTAAAATGCTATAATGGTATAATTATCTGTCCGTTTGTAGAACCATTCTTAGTTTATATTCTTAGTTTATATCGATATTTTTGTCTAGTTATATTGATTGATACACATATTTATAAACCTATATTTATCCTAGCATATACAATTAGGGATGACAACCTAGTTCTTGCTTAAGGATATTGGTGAGAGATAAAGTGGCTAGTTATCAATGACAAGTTAATTTCATACCATATGTTTCTAATCTCGTTAATTAGTGTGGCTAGTTGTCAATGACAAGTTAATTTCATACCATGTGTTTCTAATCTCGTTAATTAGTAATGACGTTAGAAATACCAACATTGACTGAGAACACCTGGTTAACCACCGACTCTAGTGCCCGGCGTGCGTTGGTGAGTGGTGGTGGCTGCTCGGGGGCCTCTACTTGTGCCGCCTATTTCTCCTCTTGGATGGGAGGTGTAACCAAATCCTGGATGAAGATTCCATGTGGAACTTCTGCTCTGGATGACCCATATTTGGAGAGCTCGTTAGCCGCTTGATTTTCGCCCCGTGGGATGTGTATGAATTCAAGGCCGTAGAATTTATTTTTGAGCTTGTGAATTGCCGCGACGTGGCGTCCATCTTCTCATTGGTACAGTCCCAGTCTTTATTGACTTGGTTAATGACCAACGCTGAATCACCATATACGAGGAGTCTTTTTTACCCCTAGCTCGACGACGATGCGAAGTCCGTGCAGTGCGGCTTCGTATTCGGCGGCGTTGTTTGAGGCTTTAAAGTGGATACGAAGAACATATCTCAACAGGCCCCCTGAAGGAGCGATGAAAAAGACTCCTGCGCCAGCGCCTCCTATATTTAGGGATCCGTCGAAGTACATCTTCCATTGTTCCTGCACCGTATCAGATACGAGAAGTGTCATATCTGTCCATTCGACCAAAAAATCGACCAGTGCCTGAGATTTTATGGTGGTGCGACTTCAAAATCGTAGCTCAAAGGGGCTGAGCTGTATTGCCCATTTGACGATTCGACCAGTGGTGCCTTTGTTGCGCAGAATATCACCCAATGCATACTCGGTGACCACAGTGATGCTGTACTGTTGAAAGTAGTGAGAGACCTTCCTCTTTGTGACTAGGATCGCGTAGACGAGCTTCTAGATATGTGGATACCTCTGCTTGGTCTCATTAAGTACTTCACTAATGTAGTGGATTAGTCGCTGGACAGGATAGACTGATTACGGTTCGTTGCGCTCGACCACCAGGACGGTGCTGATCACTCTGTCGGTGGCGGCGATGTAGAGTAGTAAGCGCTCGTCACCTGTAGGCGCTGTGAGGATGGGTGGTGAAGACAGGTACTTCTTAAGTTTGCTAAAGGTGATGTCAGCCTCTTCGAACCAAATGTTTGCTTAAGTTATGCTGCTTGACTGGGGCTTCAAGTTCAGTAGGCTTGGATATTCAGAGCTGGTAGGTAGTATCCTCCAAACGTGCCTTGGCTTCTTCGGCTTCAGCTACGGCGAAGGCACTTGTCTCACAGACATGAGCCATGAGGACATTACGGCGGAGGGACAGGATACCCTGCTCGGTTGGCAGCTTGAGGACAAGGTAGCCATAGTGTGGGACAGCCAAGAATTTATAGAGGGCTGGTCTTCCGAGGATGGCGTGATAAACGCCGTTGAAGTCGGCCACTATAAAGTTGAAGTAGTCGACGCGGAAGTGCTGCGGTGTGCTGAACTGAGCGGACAATGAGACCTATCCCAGGGGCATGGAAGGCTTGTTGGGCATGATGCCCCAGAATGGTGAGTCACAGGGCTCGAGCTGGTCTTCTGATAAGCCAAGCTCTAGGAAGGCGTTATGGAACAAGATGTTCAGAGCACTGCCGCCATCTATCAACACCTTCTCGAAGCGGACGCTTCCAATGACTGGATCAAGGATCAAGGGAAAACGCCCGACATCTGGTAGCTTAGACCACATATCTGATCGACTGAATGATATGGGCTGCTCCGACCAGGCTGGGGCTCGAACGTCGGCAACGAGTGGATCTGACTCCGAGAGGGCAACGATGCGGCGTTTGAGGAGCTTCTTCTCCCGCGCGTTCTCTATTGCGCCCTTGCCCCCAAAGATCATGGCAGTCACATGCTTCTCCGGATCTTTGTAGGCGTGGCGAGGATTCTTGCCATCGTCCTCGTCGTCGTCGGAATTGGAGCGTGTACTAGGCTTCTTAGGATAGCCCTTCTTATTGGTGCGCTGCCTCTTGCGGGTGAAGATGCTGGCGAAGCATGGTATTCGCCGAAGGTATGCCCTTTGTTGGGGTGGCGGGGACAATCCCCGCTTAGGATCTTGTCATACTCGCCATAGTCACCGTCGACATCGCGCTTCTGTCCCTTATCGGTGTTGTTGACGAAGTTGCGCTGTCGATTGCCTCGGTTGCGACAGTCGCCATTGTCGTCGCTCCGCCGCCGGTACGGTCGGTCATCGTCGCGATGATTGCGGTCATCGCGACGGTCGTTTCCTCGTTCGTCCCAGCGTTGATTATTTTGATCGTCCCGTCTGAAATTACGGCGATCGGGGCGAGGGCGCTGGTAGCCATCGTGGTCTGGATCTCTATCATCGTCGTCGCGAGGCCTGATGCGCTTGTATATGTCTTGATAGCCATCTTCATAGAGGGCTTCGTAAACTCGTGCCCATTCTTGGGCGATGTTAAACATATCCTCCATTGTTGCTGGCTGCTTGTGGAGGAGTTCCTTTCGGAGGTCAAGGTTGCACGGTTGGCGGAGTCTGGCGATGAAAATACCGATTGCCTCCAAGACCGTGAGGTTAGGGACAATTACCTAGACTTTAGAGAACCGGCGAATATAATGCCGCAAAGACTCATGAGCCGAATCGTGTATTATTGCTAGCTCGTACTTTGTGCCGGGCTGCTCACGAGTTGGTCTGTAGTTGTCTACAAACATCTCTCGTAGCTGTGGCCAGTTATGGATGGAGCCGTCTCTTTGGCGCAAAGACCATCGGTTCGCGGACTCTCCCATCTGACGAGGGAGGTAGTTTGCCATAGTGTTGGTACTTTTAACGTCACTACTAAAAAGCAGAGATAAATCCTACCCCTAGCAACGATGTCAAAAATAGTCGGTATATAATTACTTGTCATTAGCAACTAGTCACTCTTGAATTACTAACATTCCTAAACATGAAGTAGGTTGTCATCCCCAATTATATTGCTAGGAAATTATCATAGATTTACATTGTACTAATGTGACTAAGCAGATAAAATATATGAATAAAATATGAATGTAAACTAATGGGTTACTGCAGCGGACGGATAATTATACCGTTGTAGCATTTTACCTAGGGAAGTCTCCGGGTTGTCGATTTATAATTATACCTCTGGGAAAGCTATGTAATAAACTATTATCTATCATATTGATGAGAAACTATATAGACTGAATAAACGATATTACCTAAGTCATATACTCTACTCATAACAGGTAGAGGTCACAAGATAAATAAGGACAAATACGGGTGATAGCATAATCATCAAGTATCATAATTAAGGATAATCATCAGAGCATCTTACTAGTCATAATCATAGCTAGCCATTAGATAAACTAGGGAAATAGGTCTATAACTAAGTCAATAAATAACTCTAATTAGTGCAACTACATCTAGTAATCATCGCTAAGTCAACCTAAATGATCATTGCATGTAAAGAGGCATCAACTAATGAGGGCATTAAGACCTAAGTCACCTCCTTCGCGACCGTGCCCATGCTAATCCTACATACGGGGGGTGGACTACAGAGGAACTAACGTAGCTGTCACCTACGCAGACTACCACACGTCCCGGCATATCAGGGTGCACTCGCAGATAAACAAGACATCTAGACACCACGTCTACATATCGCCTATCATCTACCCATTGTACATATGGATAAATGCTATACGAGCAATTACATAAATTCAATAAGATCGAAGTAACTAAACTAGACATATAATCAAAGTAGACAATGATTATTGCAATTAAGAACATATGAATCTATTTAGAGTAAAGTCTCCCTAATCTGAATAATGAATACAATAAAGTAATTAAGAACTAGATCTATTACCGAACTCTCACGCTCCAGATAGACGCTAGGGGCTCTAGATCTCGATGAAGAACTAGATCTCCTCTACTTCTATCTAGCTAGCTAATCCTATGAACTAGAAGGTTCTTGATGAACTTGAAGGCTCTTGATGCTTGATGGCTTGAGGCCTTGATGAATAATGAATTGGCTCTCTCCAGGGGGGGTCTACCCACATATTTACAGTCCGATGGGATGTGCGTGCGCCGCAGGATCAAACCGACGTAACGTAGGGCTGAGATGCATCCTTGGAGGTGGTGGTAGAACATTCCGAAAGGGAGGAGCAAACCCTAGAAGGGGGCGCCGCCCGGCGCCTGGTGGGGCCGGCCACCCACACCGGCCGCCCCCCCCCCCTGCCCTTCCGGTGTCTTCCGAGTATTCCCGAGTCTTCTCGCGTGATCTCCTGTGGCGGATAAGTTTCGTGGTTATTTTGCACTAGAATCCCTCTTTTTCAGCTTTTCTGAAAATCACCCTGGAAAATACAGAATATGCAAAACTCGTGGAATTCGTCAGATAAAGCCCTAGACTAATGTGTTTTCATGTTCTCCTTCGGGTAAAAGGCCCTAGTAAAAGTTGACGCTAACGAGTGTCAACAATACCCCTAAGCTTACCTTTTGCCGGTCCCTTGGCAAACAAACTAAGCCTAGTTGATATTGTATTTGGATCAGGAGTTGCTACAATGTCATTATACTTTCTAGTACACATGCCTTCAAACGAAAATTTCCTCCGGATCAACTATGTATGCTCTAACCTTCGAACTTACTCATTTCACCTGTAATATGGGGCTTCACAGCTTTTTGCATAAGTCTTGAGCAGTCGAAAGAAAGAACAATCAAGCTAAGCACTATGTCTCAAATTCTTTGCAATACTAGCATTCTGGAGTTTTTGATAAGTTTTCAGAATAAAACTCAGAGCTTAATTGTATGACACCCTCGAGTCTCTCGATGTATGTGGTATTTGTGGTTCTCTCTTGAGGCATTAATGTTGTTATGCCCCCTATAGCTAAAAGTATATATAGTGGAGCTTATAGGAGTGGCATTAACAAGGATAGGCATACTTGCAAAACATGTATTGTAAAGTCAACTAGTAGATCCATAGAGAATTGAGGCATACAATCAAACCAAGATGTGCATGTGTATGGAATATGGTGGATAGGTGCATATGTGTTATTTATGGCTAACTCCTATTTCTATTTTTGCTCTTTTGGGAATGACTCTCTTTTAAAACTTTTCTCAGGAAAGACATAGACTATCTTTATTATTTCTTTTTTATTTAGGGAGGCGGGTGTTGACACTTCTTAACGTCGCTACCAAGAGAGGAGTAAAAAATAAGAAAGAAGGATAAAGAGAAAAAGGATAAAAGAAAAGAAAAAGTTAAGCTAGGTTCGAAGTCAACTCAGCAAACCGTTTCCCCGGCAACGGTGCCAAACAGCTTGTTGACACTTCTTAACGTCGCTACCAAAAATAGAGATAAATTCCTATCCCCGGCAACGGCGCCAAAAAGCGTGTTGATATCTGTTAACGCCCACTGAATGATCCGCAAGCGCATGGATACCGTTGTAGCTTTATCCCAGAGTATTCCAGGTTTCGTTCCACTGAGAAAGGTGTGAGATCAACTACGGTCTAACTTAACTAGGGGTAGCAATAAGGTGAAGGTAGAGAATAGATTTAGATAGAACTAAGGTAGAACTAGGGCGACAAGTAATGGGGTTGAGCGTAGCAATCAAGGTTGACGATAATAGGAGAGTAGAGAGGATAACTATGGTTCACTTCTTCTAACTTGGGCAAGTCTATGTCTTATATTGCTAACTGGGGACATTACATAAGGAGAGACACCGACATAGGATGTTGATCTCCTTAGCAACCGTGTCCTACTTGGCCTACAAACGGGATAGTGGGATAAATAAGATTCAACGGAGCTATAAGTCACCTCTACGAGCTACCACCAAATCCGGAATATAGGGTGCATCCACGATTATCCTAAGCCTAAGCACCATGCTTACACCTACGATAATACTCTACTCCCCCTAGGAAGAGAATAAAGCACTTAAAGAGAGTCATGATCCAGATAAACAATAAAGGCATAGAACTTACTCGCATTAAAAGTTGATCACCAGAGATATCCTAGGAGCAAGCTCAAGTAGAGCTTGATCCCACCAAGGTACAAGCCGTAGAGAGGGCACCGACAGGCTGGCACCTCCTCCTAACTCTTCCCTCACTCTCCATCTCACTATTATCTAAAGACTAGATCCTAGAGAGGACTAATCTTCTCTTGATCTCTAGCCCCGCAGAGGTTATCCATTCGAGGGACACCTCTCAATTAGGGTTTGAGAGAATTACAAATGAATGAGTGATGCCCCAGGGGGTCCTGCCCTTCTTTTCTAGCCCGGTGGGATGAACGTGAGCCCTTGGATCAAACCGACTTTGGTGGGCGGCCGAGATTGGAACCCTAAGGCGGTGGAGCCTGTGGGCCGGCCGGGCCTGATTGGCCCCTATAGCGAGCGTACCGGTCAGGGGGGTGGACCGGCCGGTCCCACCCGGGCCCGTTCGCGGTCCGCTTCGCCGTGGTGTCTTCTCGCGCCTTACGAGTCTTCTAGTGCAGCCCCCGCGGTGGAATTCATATCTTTTCATCCGGAACTCTGAAAAAGGCAAATGATATGTCCGTTTCGATCGTCTCGATGAGCTCTTCGCAATGGTGCATTCCAATTCATCATTTGAGGTGCTTGTAATCTATCATGTTGGTCCTTTTTGATAGCTTTTCCGATGTGTACCTGCAGAGACAAGGATTCACCAAAACTCGTGGAATTCCGTTAGTGTAAACCCTAAGTCTATGTTGGTGATCACCAATGTGCCTCTTTCAGGAGTTAGTTGATGGGTAAATTTGGTCATTAATAGCCGTCAACAACACCCCCACACTTAACCTTTGCTAGTCCCTTAGCAAAGCTAATCTTAGAAAAGCTATTGAAATATATGTGTAAGTTTATGCATTGTAGCTATCTCGGTGTAATTCCTCAGAAGTATACCTGCATTCAGACAAAAATTCTCCTCCAAGCTTAAGCAATAAGTGAGCTGACTTTCAAACTTACTCATGTTACCTTTGACCATGGGACTTATTAGCTTTTACTTGGGTCTTGAGTAATCGAAAGACAAAAAGATCCAGCCGAGCACTATGTCTCAAGTTCTTCGTCCAACTATCATTCTGGAGTTTTTAGAAGTTTTTAAATAAAACTCAGAGTTTCCCATGTATGACACTCTCAAATCTCTCAGTCTATATGGTATTTGTGGATTCTCACCAAGGCAGTAGTGATGGTTGCCTTTCTTTTCATCCTATAACTAAGGCTTATGTGGAGCTCATAGGTAAAGAGAAAACTTGAAAGAGCATACTTGTAATGCATATGTTGTCAAGTCAAATAATGGATCCATGGAGAAATAGGTCATACAATCGAATCAAGATGTGCAAGTGTATGGATATGGTGGATATTTGGTAGAACCTAATTCTACTATACTCCTTGAAGACATATCTCTCTTTTGGAATATGAAACTTGGCCAGAGAGTATGAGCTATCTTTTTTCTCTTTCTTTTTTAGGCATCTATGTACCCATTGCTCTTGGACACTTGTCCAATTTTTTTTAACTCCTTTTTTTTTGATAACTTTTGCATAGCTCATAGCACTCCTTTTGGCACACAAGATTTCAACAAGAACATGGAGCATTTATTGGGTGGCTATCTAATGGAAGTATTTTTAGTGTTCTCTCCCAGTGTAGGAGCAAAATATTTTTGGATGGGTGTGGATGAAATGGCATGTTGTTGCGCCTACTCCAGTGTAGAGTAGTGCATATGTAGGTGGAGTGTAAGTGGATCTTGATTCAAGAGCATGACAAATCTCTCACAAGGGTCACAAAGGTTGACAAAACTCAATGCAAGACAAGAAGCATATATGTGGATGTTTATCTAGCCTATCTCATCGTTTTTTGGCTCTGGTGGGAATGTAAGCTTTATCATATAGGAACTCATCATGTAAGGTTTTGTATTTTTCAAAAGATAAATCTCCAGAACTCTAGTGTCACTCGGAACAAGATAGATAGTAGCTCAAACTTTCTCAATCAGATCAATCAATTGCCTAGACTTAGTTCAAACATATGCAACCCACAAGTTTAGGCTCAGAACAAATCTTCATGTCAAAACAGTTAAAGCCAAAACTCGAGAAAACTTATGTCTAAAAACTAGGCACTTCAAAGGTGTTATGACAGAGCAGTTTTTCACCATTTTCATCTTTAGGGATCATCTCAAGGGCTTGCCTATTTATTGACTCTATCTAAACAAACATTTTTATTTGGTTTTACAATTTTAAGACTCATACTATAAAACTCTAAAGACTCTAAAAAGCATGGACCTTCATGTGTCCACATATTTTTTTGGTATTTTTCATTTTTATGACTGACTCGATAATCGCGTAGGTATACTTACCTGGGTACCTAGGGGATGCCTTCCCCAAGCTGGTTGTTGTCGTGGTTGAGCATTGAAGCTGAGCAGTCCTCGCGATGAAGCTCATGCTTACAAGAGCAAGTGTAGCCGGAAATCTTGATCTCATCCAGCAAGAAGTTGCTTCCTCCACACAGTGATTAGTTATGTGTTGGGAAGGTGTACTTCGAGTGATGTCGATGAAGATTCCTAGGTGGACCAGCTCTTAGAGTCATCCTGCAGCAAACATCTCACAAAACACCAAAACTCGTGGAACAGATTAGGGTAAGCAGTTAGTGGTTAGCCATTTCACGGACTGGTTGTTGTGAGAGGTTTTCAAAGGTTGTTACAGTGTATATAGCGCAGCAAGATGCTCAATGATTATTTTTGGATTTTCTATTTTTATTATGTAGAAAAGAAAACATGTATGCATGATTATTTTTGTTATTTTTATGTCACCACGGTGAAGACTCCTACGGGCTTTTACATACCATAGAACTATTCACATGGGGCTTCAAATTTTATAATGCAGGAATTATCTAACAAGATGAATGTATATTTATTTTTATTATTTTCAATGCAATGCTAAGGCAGAAAAGTAAACATGCTAAAGAGAAAATAAGTCATATAGTGCAAGAATGTAAATATGGATAACTACCGATGTTACCTCATGGTAAGGGTTCGGATTTTTAAATCCTCCGGACAGGACTTCTCCCTTTTTGTTGATTCCTCCAGTGTTAACACGATTGGAGTTTCTTTGGTCGGGCACATGGGACTGCTTCTTCTCCAAGCTAGCTCTTTCGGTGAAAAACGAAGATTTCTATGATGATGCTCTTTATGATGTGTCACCTTCTTCTATCTAACCCGTCTTGATTTTGAGATTTGATTTTGCTTTGATAGGTCTAGGACCTCCACTTGTACAAAGTAGGGAGTTGACTCCCCCACACTTCGCTTAAAGTGTGTCCTGCTCATTAGACCAGGCAGAGATCAAGTGCATGGGCTCTACTGGTGGAAAAACACCAGTAGAACCAAAACTTCTATTCCACATCTCTTGTCCTTAGTCACGTTGAACAACATGGAGTTGATGTTATGTGCTTTGTTCAACATTATCATGAGAGGTAGGATCAGAAGGTTGAGCAAGGATGTAACATTTAAGTTCATTAGGCTACAAGAGTTGAAGTTCTTAACCCAAGAAAGGATTGTCTATCTGTACATGATGTGTCGGTCTTTACATGATCATGACTATCATCTTCCAAGCATAAGATGTGTAACTTTTTAGCTCATTTGGTTAAGACTACAAATCAAGATAGTGATGCTATGAACACCCTCCAAGAACTAGACATGTTGAGTTAATCGAGGATTGATCATGGATAACTATTACTCAAACATGTTAAGTTCTTTATTCATGTTCATACCAAAATCGAGGAGAAGCATTTTAAGTAGTGACCATTTACTTTTAGATGTTACCTTCATCACTGAAGCATGAGGACACCATGTGATGAAGAGTAGATGACTCTTGATGGTCCTTTCGTTTTGCTCGATGCTTTTCTTATTTGGTCAATCTCACATCTCGGTTCATAGTTCCTCTTGTTCCTAGATGGTGCTCTTTTTGTCGTGCCATCTTTTTTTTCTTTGTCATTTTGAATTTTTATGGCTGCACAGGATTAGTGGACAACACATACCTGAAGGAGTATACCAATTCGCATGGGGGGATTGTTGTCTCTAAATCATGTGCATTAATTAGAAAGATGGGTTCTCATATTTTATGCAAGCATGGTTCAAGGCAGAGGTAACTTGCAGCTAAAGATAGAGTGAATGATCTTTGATACTTACAGTCCTCCCATCAATGATGAATGAGCTGTGTCTTCAGTGTGCAAAGTTATTAGAGTTCTTCATGTGCCTTGCTTTATCTCTAATTTGAATTCATCTCTTGACTTACCCAGATTGGATTTTAGAATTTTCTTGCAGGGGTTAGTCCAACAAGTATCCAATGTATACACAAGCAATATTTTAGTTCAATGACCAAACTAGACTCCATATCTAATTTAATTAAGGTAGGCTATTTAACCTAAGCACCACGCTTAATTTAAATGCCTATGGAAGTATGCGCAGCACTTCCAAACCAAACTTACTAGAGTAAACAAAGATAGCATGAAAGCATTTAAGAGATTTATTCAAATAGAGATGGAAGAGCATGATTGTTATATGGCAAGTTGAGCATGGCTTAAAGGTAGAGACAATCAAAATTAGCAACATGGCATAAGATTTTTCAAAGAAGCATCTCCCCCACACTTAAATTCTTGCAAGGCAAGATCAAGTTTGGATGGATGTGATCTAATGTTGTATAATAATTGGTTGGACATACCTTTCACCATCATCCTTCATTCTTCTTGCTTCAGATCTGAAATGGTTAGTAACAAGAATACCCGAAGGAATATGTTTGCAATTATATCTTTATACTCAATTCAAGGGCAGTTCAGGGCAAGAGTTCATGTTGTCTATCGAAAGTGCTAGTCTCGGGACAAAAGCTCATTGTTGGGAAACCTCGAAATTGTGCTTCAAGATGGTGAAGTGGTTCCCCTCCAACACCAATCCTTATCTACCTACCTCAAGATCCGCACATCGAGACTTGCAATGTTTATGATAAACATATGCATCTACAACCTCCCTTTTAAAGTTTTTATGGACAGGATGTATGAGGAGGTTGAGGATCTTGAGTGTGGTCAAGGTAGAGAGACCAAGAGATTCAGGAGATGTGTCATATGAGCATGGTTTTGATGAGATCTTTTTGTAGTAGCTTCTATGCTTATTGATGTCATCTCCCTTACCAATCTCTAAGGGTGATTTTACATGAATATCTATAGGCGAAAAACATTGTCTCCTTCATTTCATGCCTATAAAATTCATCAATCATATTACTGTCTAGGATTTCCTTAGGATTGGTGGCTCTCAAGCTGGTCTCATTAATGGCCTCCTCCAAACTTAGAGTCGGGAGTTTATCAAGTGGATCTAGGCCTGGACTAGATTCAATTAAGGCTTCTTCATGGTCCATCCATTCAACACATTCCAGCCATTGTTGTAGCGCTTCTTGATCATCCTCAAGTCTATCATGATTCCTATGTTCTAAGTGTGTTAGTGGATCTCTAGGGTCATCATGAGTCTCAGGAGAACAAGAGTTAGGGAATTCTTCGGGGTCAAGGATGGATTTTAAGATGGGTTCAGATAAGACATCTAATGTGGGCATAGAAGGAAAGATAGGATTAGAATCAAATTGTCTTGGCTCTCCTTCTATGTCATTATTAGACATGCCATCCTTGAATTCTTCCCAAAGAAGATGCTTTCTAAGAGATTCCTTCTCAAGAGGATTTAAATTATGTTCACTCGAAGGTCTCTTATAGGACTGGAAGTTTAGGCTCTCCCCGATATCAACACCAAAAAGATTATATTCCAAAGGTTGAATTTCTTCTTCCCTTGGTGGATTTTGGGGCATGGATGGTTCGGGACTGATAGCTAAATGTTGGGATTGGAATAAGTGCGATTTAGCTATCGAAACTTCCTCTTGTCCAGGAAACAATTCCTTCTCTTTCTCAGGAGGTTCATATTGAATGCTAGGGCTAGGTGTCCTTCCACAAAATTTCTCAATCAAAGACCTTGCTTCACTAGCAGTCATATAAAGAAAAGATCCTCTAGAAACTATATCAAGGGACCGCTTAGAATAAGCAACACTGGATCTGGAATAGAAAGGTCAGGGCTGGTAGTGAGGAGATCATTAATGCGATCCCATGATGTTTCTAGAGATTCCTCCTCTAGCTATTTAAAGCGTATAACCTCTTCCCGAAGGTCAATCACCTTAGAGATGGGAAAGAATTTAGTTTGAAATTCAGAGCATAGCAATTTCCAATCTCCTTGCATACTCCCTACAGTTTTGTTGTACCAATGTTTAGCTTTTCTAGTCAAAGAAAATGGAAAAAGCTTCCATCGTAGAGTCTTATCAGACATGCCATCAATGTGAAAGCATGCGCATCTCAGTAAGAACTCTCATAGGTGTGAGTATGGGTTTTCATTGACTTCTCCCGAGAAGGATTGTTTTTGAACAAAATCTACCCAACACGGGCGCAGCTCATAACCAGGAGCTAAGATAGGCTCTGAAGATTCTAATGACCTAAAGCTTGCACTCGTGGGTTTAGCATATTGATTGATAGGAGTGTGATCCATGCTAAACCAAAAGTTGAAAAGAATAGAAGAAAGAATAGAGGAGAGAAATAAGAGAGGAGTAAAAAATAAGAAAGAAGGATAAAGAGAAAAAGGATAAAAGAAAAGAAAAAGTTAAGCTAGGTTCGAAGTCAACTCAGCAAACCGTTTCCCCGGCAACGGTGCCAAACAGCTTGTTGACACTTCTTAACGTCGCTACCAAAAATAGAGATAAATTCCTATCCCCGGCAACGGCGCCAAAAAGCGTGTTGATATCTGTTAACGCCCACTGAATGATCCACAAGCGCATGGATACCGTTGTAGCTTTATCCCAGAGTATTCCAGGTTTCGTTCCACTGAGAAAGGTGTGAGATCAACTACGGTCTAACTTAACTAGGGGTAGCAATAAGGTGAAGGTAGAGAATAGATTTAGATAGAACTAAGGTAGAACTAGGGCGACAAGTAATGGGGTTGAGCGTAGCAATCAAGGTTGACGATAATAGGAGAGTAGAGAGGATAACTATGGTTCACTTCTTCTAACTTGGGCAAGTCTATGTCTTATATTGCTAACTGGGGACATTACATAAGGAGAGATACCGACATAGGATGTTGATCTCCTTAGCAACCGTGTCCTACTTGGCCTACAAACGGGATAGTGGGATAAATAAGATTCAACGGAGCTATAAGTCACCTCTACGAGCTACCACCAAATCCGGAATATAGGGTGCATCCACGATTATCCTAAGCCTAAGCACCATGCTTACACCTACGATAATACTCTACTCCCCCTAGGAAGAGAATAAAGCACTTAAAGAGAGTCATGATCCAAATAAACAATAAAGGCATAGAACTTACTCGCATTAGAAGTTGATCACCAGAGATATCCTAGGAGCAAGCTCAAGTAGAGCTTGATCCCACCAAGGTACAAGCCATAGAGAGGGCACCGACAGGCTGGCACCTCCTCCTAACTCTTCCCTCACTCTCCATCTCACTATTATCTAAAGACTAGATCCTAGAGAGGACTAATCTTCTCTTGATCTCTAGCCCCAGAGAGGTTATCCATTCTAGGGACACCTCTCAATTAGGGTTTGAGAGAATTACAAATGAATGAGTGATGCCCTGGGGGGTCCTGCCCTTCTTTTATAGCCCGGTGGGATGAACGTGAGCCCTTGGATCAAACCGACTTTGGCGGACGGCTGAGATTGGAACCCTAAGGCGGTGGAGCCTGTGGGCCGAAGCTGGGCCTGATTGGCCCCTATAGCAGACCGGCCGGTCTGGGGTGGGACCGGCCGGTCCCACTCCGGGCCCGTTCGCGGTCCGCTTCGCCGTGGTGTCTTCTCGCGCCTTCTGGAGTCTTTTAGTGCAGCCCCCGCGGTGGAATTCATATCTTTTCATCCGGAACTCTGAAAAAGGCAAATGATATGTCCGTTTCGATCGTCTCGATGAGCTCTTCGCAATGGTGCATTCCAATTCATCATTTGAGGTGCTTGTAATCTATCATGTTGGTCCTTTTTGATAGCTTTTCCGATGTGTACCTGCAGAGACAAGGATTCACCAAAACTCGTGGAATTCCATTAGTGTAAACCCTAAGTCTATGTTGGTGATCACCAATGTGCCTCTTTTAGGAGTTAGTTGATGGGTAAATTTGGTCATTAATAGCCGTCAACAGCGGGCATCTAGTACCCATTATTTTAATTGCTGGGACACTTGTCCATCTTTTACTTCCCCTTTTCTTTTCTTTCTTTTCTTTTTTGTTTTTCTTTCTTTTCTTTTTGCATAGCCACATGCATCCTTTGAATACAATGAACGGATCAAGAGATATAATCAGGACTTAGAGCATTAAAGACAGGGGTTATCCTATAGGGTGGCTGTATATTTTTGTGTCCTCTCCCAGTGTAGGAGGTGAACATTTTATGATGAACATGTATGGAAATATGATGAATGAGTGCGATTACTCCCAGAGTGGGAATAATGCATATGTGGACTGGAGTGTGCAAGTGTTTCTTGGTTTTAAAAGCATGACAAGACTCTCATAAGGTATACAACACAGGTTGACTGAACTCAATGCAAAGCAAGCAGCTTAACTGTGAAAGGGTTTCCCTATCCTCTAAAATATAGATTTTGGCTTTGGTAGGAATTCACATTTGTCATACAAGAGCTCATCATGTAAATTTTAGATTTTCAAAATAAAACCTCTAGAACTTAGCAATGCTTGGAATAAGATAAATAGCAGCTCAACCTTCATGAATCATATCAATCAACTACCTAAACTTAGCGCAAGCTTATGCCTCCACAATTAAGGTTCAGAGTAAATTCTCCAATTAAAACAACAATGCTTAGAACCAGGGATATTTTAAGTTTGGTAAGTAGGTACTTGGTAAGCATTTTAATAGAGCAACTATTCATCATCTCTAAAACACTTTTAATGTTCATCACTTTTATTAGCTCTAGCCTAGACTAACTTTAATTTATACTCTACTAAATATAGACTAAATATTTATTTGGTTTAATTAATTATATATCTTTTTATGGTTTTATATTTAATACTTAACAAAAGACTCATGTGCCCACATATTTTTGGTATTTTATGACTATTTATAAAGTAGACTCAAAAATCGCTTAGGTGTAGTCACCTGATAACTAGGGGATGCTCCTCCCCCAAGCTGGATGGTTGCAATATCTGATGTAGATGTCCTTCAGAGCAAGCTAGCCAATAGCGAACCCGGTGGTTGCCACTGATAGTCTCTCTCCTTGCTATGATGTTGTTTCTGCATAAATACTCCACAAAAAGAGAAACAAAAACTCGAGGCTCGAATTTAATAATGGGTTAGTGGTCAGCCCAAGAGTAATTGATCTCCTTTATGAGTTATCTTTAATGTTGTCTAAATTAAGCAGGACTTCACTTTTATCTTCTTTTTGAATTTACTTTTTATGATGCAGGAATTTAAATATGAGTGCTATATTTTTGTCATTTTTATTTTATGCCACCACAGTGGATATTCCTTCGGAAAATACCATAGGGTATCCGCATGGGGCTTTGTGATGCCATGAATAATACAGTAAATATTTTTGTTATTTAATATTTTAGCATGTAAGCAAAATTATGCTGCTAAGAAAATTTAAATTGCTAATGCATTAAATGAGATAACTACCATTCTAACCTTATGGCTAGGGTATGGAATTTGAAGTCTACCGACAGGACTTAGACAGAGGAGAGCACTTACTCAGTGGGTTCATCGTCTCAGGTAACCTCAGTCAACTCCCCATCTCACAGTGATGCGTCGCGTGCCTCCTTCCATCTTGCTTCGGTCTCTTTTGCTTCTTTTTCTTCTAGCTCTAGCTCTCCATCTTTGTTTGCTTTCTCCCACGCTTCTAATCGTGCTAGGATCTCCTCTTTTTCTTCCTTGGCGATCTGGTCCATCCTTTCAGCTTCTTCTGCCCAGCTACTCCAGCGGGGTACTCGCTTGTTCTCTTCTTGCTCCGGAAAGCGATCTTCATATTTCACAATCTTGCCAGGAAAGTCTTCCCATCCACAGTGAGGTTGGGCAGCCTGACATGGGCTTGGCGTCTTCTCCTGTTGCGTTGCTTCCTGATCTGCTCATGGTTATTTAATGTTTTGAATTGACAGCGTACCTTTCTGGTAGGTAGGTTGAAGTGGATATGTTCGGACCCAATGTAGATGATGGCGTTGGCTGTGTAGAGGAACGGTCTTCCCAAGAGGATCAGAATCATCGTTTCCCTGCATGTCAAGGACTAGAAAATCTGCAGGTATATGTTGTCCTTGAATTCTTACCATGACATCCTTGACTACTCCTTCAGGAAATCTTAGTGATTGGTCCGCCATCTGCAACTGAATACATGTCGGATATAAAGGTAAATCAAACAATTCATCATATACCTGTTTGGACATTACGTTGTAGCCCCCGATCCAGTTGTCGCAGACGCGGTGTGAGAAAGGTGGTGTCTTTGATTGTGCATTCAATGATTGGGACACCTGGATCACCTCTCTTGATTGGAAATGGCTTGGGTAGCAGGTGATCGTTTTCTGTGTTGAGAGCAATGATTAGTTGAGTCGTCTCCTCAGGTACGTGCTTGGTCCTCCTCCATCTTCTATTGTTTCTGTTGTTCTTCTTCTTCAACATTGGTTGCTGTTCTTGCTCTTCTTGTTGATGAAATTGCTTCAGGGCTGCAGGAGCTTTTAGGACGCAGTTCTTGAATGTGAATCTTTCTTTCTTGTCCTTGATGGATAGAACGATCTTGGCATACTCCGCATAGATGATGGCTTTTGTTGTGCACAGGAATGGTCTGCCCAGAATGATGGGTGCCTTCTCATCTACTCCTGTCTTCATGACCACGAAGTCAACTGGGACATATGATTGCCCCACTCTAATGACAACTTCTTCTAGTACTCCCTCAGGGTAGCACATGGATTGATCTGCAAGCTGCAAACGCATATTTATGTACAACAGGGGATCATTTAATATTTTCTCATAGATTACCTAGGGCATGATGTTGACACTTGCGCCGAAGTCGCAGATAGCCTCTGGAAAGCTGTGGTATCCTATTGAGATAGGAATGACAGGTCTTCCAGGGTCTCCCATCTTCTCTGGTAGAGAGTGGTCAATCCACTGTACATCTGCAGGCTCAATTTGATAGTGGGTTGCATTGTGAATATCAACAAAATTAGCAGTTTCTAAATCTTCTGGTTGGCCTGGAATCTTACCTTTTTCCAATGGAGGAACAGCAGCAGCTAACTGAGCTAATTGTGATTCTAACATTTTATTAAAGCTATGCTGATTCTTTATGGCAGAAGCAAAAGTATCCATTCTAGCATGTATATTTTCCAAAGTTTTATCATTTGACGTTAGTTTCCTAGTCATTTGATCTAGCAGTTTGGATTGACTAGTAACTAATTCTCTTAAAGGTGGAAGGTTGTAATCATTGAAGTTGTTACCTTGGTTGTTACCTTGGTAATTACCTTGTCGAGGTTATTGGTTCCACCCTTGATTTTGTTGAGGACGATAGTAGGTGTTGTTGTTGATGAAGTTCACATCCTCTTGTAGCGTAGGGCACCGACAACCGAGTGCCCATAGTCTCCACATTCTTCACATGTCATATGGGAATCATTGATGTGCATGACTTCCTTCTTCTCTATGTCGAGTTTCTTCATGATGAGGTCTAGCTTGGCAAAGACCATGTCGACTTCCTTGAGATGATGGATTCCTCCTCCCTTCTTGCGAGGCCGAGTACGTTCTTCATTGCATGTTGAATTTGAGGCCATCTTCTCGAGAAGTGCTTTAGCATCGAGAGCTTTAGTGACAGGAAAGCTCCCCCCCGCTTGCAAAGCATCAATAGACTCACGGGTGCTAGAGATGAGCCCGTGATAGAAAGTCTGCATTAATAGCCACTCCTCTATCCCATGATGAGGATAGTCAATGTAGTTCTGGAATCTTTCCCATGCTTGATGAATGATTCATCATGTTGTTGTTGGAAACTTGAAATCTTCCCACGTAGAGCATTGGTCTTGCCTCTGTAGGAAAAGAATTTCGCCATGAAAGCGATTGAGCATAGGTCCTATGTAGTGTGTTTGTCTTTGTTGATGTAGAACCACTGCTTGGCTTTCCCCAATAATGAGAACGGGAAAAGACGGAGTAAGATAGCATCTTTTGATACTCCTCTGATTGTGAAGGTGCTGCAGATCTCTAGAAAGTGTTGTAAGTGTGCACTTGCATCTTCATGTTCTTTTCCACAGAATTGGCTGGCTTGAACCATGGTGATGAGAGCAGGCTTGAGCTCAAATCTATTCTCCCCAGTGTTGACTGCAGGTTCAGTCCGGATGTTTGCTGTTGTTGGGGCAGAGAACTCTCGTAGTGACTTCTCAGCCATGTCTTCAAACACAGGAGCTAGGTTTTCACCTAAATATTCTTCTGCTTGTTCTTCTACTTCTTCTTCAACTTCTTCTTCCAGTGTTGGAGCTGGCTCCTCTAAAGAGCTAGCTTGAGCAGTAGAGGGTGTTCTTGATGGTGACTTGAATTTGTCCTTTGCTTCTACAAACCTTATCTTTCTAAGGAGTTTCTCTGGATCGTCAGTAAAGGTCTTTGGAAAAGAAAAACCATTCATTCATCACCCTGTATAGATAAGAAAATGATAACAACGAAGGGTGTACCTGATAGAGTTAGAGATCGATTGGCAATATGAATTTATCCATGTGTATATATGTTATCAATATATCCTAAGTTTATTGTGCCTTCCCCCGCAACGGCGCCAAAAATGCTTGTTGGTACTTTTAACATCACTACTAAAAAGCAGAGATAAATCCTACCCCTAGCAATGATGTCAAAAGTAGTTGGTATATAATTACTTGTCATTAGCAACTAGTCACTCTTGAATTACTAACATTCCTAAACATGAAGTAGGTTGTCATCCCCAATTATATTGCTAGGAAATTATCATAGATTTACATTGTACTAATGTGACTAGGCAGATAAAGATAAGGATATGATTATAATATGAATGTAAACTAATGGTTTCTGCAAGCGGACGGATAATTATACCGTTGTAGCATTTTACCTAGGGAAGTCTCCGGGTTGTCGATTTATAATTATACCTCTAGGAAAGCTATGTAATAAACTATTATCTATCATATTGATGAGAAATTATATAGACTGAATAAACGATATTACCTAAGTCATATATTCTACTCATAACAGGCAGAGGTCACAAGATAAATAAGGATAAACACGGGTGATAGTATAATCATCAAGTATCATAATTAAGGATAATCATCAGAGCATCTTACTAGTCATAATCATAGCTAGCCATTAGATAAACTAGGGAAATAGGTCTATAACTACATCAATGAATAACTCTAATTAGTGCAACTATATCTAGTAATCATCGCTAAGTCAACCCTAAATCATCATTGCATGTAAAGAGGCATCAACTAATGAGGGTATTAAGACCTAAGTCACCTACTTCGCGACCGTGCCCATGCTAGTCCTACATACGGGGGGGTGGACTACGGAGGAACTAACGTAGCTGTCACCTACATGAGACTACCACACGTCCCGGCATATCGGGGTGCACTCGCAGATAAACAAGACATCTAGACACCACGTCTACATATCGCCTATCACCTACCTATTGTACATATGGATAAACGCTATACGAGCAATTACATGAATTCAATAAGATCGAAGTAACTAAACTAGACATATAATCAAAGTAGACAATGATTATTGCAATTAAGAACATATGAATCTGTTTATAGTAAAGTCTCTCTAATCTGAATAATGAATACAATAAAGTAATTAAGAACTAGATCTATTACCGAACCCTTGCGCTCCGCATGCAGGCCTTGGGGGCCGGATCCCGATGAAGAACTAGATCTCCTCTACTTCTAATCTAGCTAGCTAATCCTATGACCTAGAAGGCTCTTGATGAACTTGAAGGCTCTTGATGCTTGATGGCTTGAGGCCTTGATGAATAAGGAATTGGCTCTCTCTCGGGGGGTCTACCCACATATTTATAGTCCGGTGGGATGCGCGTGCGCCGCAGGATCAAACCGACGTAACGTAGGGGCTGAGATGCATCCTTGGAGGCGGTGGAGGAACATTCCGGAAGGGGGAGCAAACACAAGAGGGGGCGCCGCCCACGGTGGGGGGCCCCACCCACCTCGCCCCGGCCCCCTGCTCCCTTCCGGTGTCTTCCATAGTATTCCCGAGTCTTCTCGCGTGATCTCCCGTGGCGGATAAGTTTCGTGGTTATTTTGCACTAGAATCCCTCTTTTTCAGCTTTTCTGAAAATCACCCTAGAAAATACAGAATATGCAAAACTCGTGGAATTTGTCAGATAAAGCCCTAGACTAATGTATTTTCATGTTCTCCTTTGGGTAAAAAGCCCTAGTAAAAGTTGACGCTAACGAGTGTCAACACATAGCGCGCTCGTCACCTCCTGCAGCCCGGACGGTCGTCTCATAGATGACCATCCATTGCTCGGGGTCCGCCTTGCCGTCGTAGTGCCTTAGATCCCCGATATTAAAATTTCTAGGCCAATCAGACTGGCGCAGTCTCTCGAAGAAGCACTTGGGGCCCGGGGCTCCGTACCGAGCTCGATATCTATCGTTGATGGCATGGTGGAGGTCGAGCGGGTTAGACTGGTTGACTTCTTGTGGCGCGGGGTGGTCTGTTACCGTGGTCGTACCGACGGTTGTCGCGTCCCTGGTCCTGTTCCGCGCGCTGGCTCTCCCGGTCACGATCGTTAGCGTCACCACCTTCGATCCGATCTCGGCGGTCGCGTCGAGAACTGCGAGAGCGACGGCTCCGGGATGGTCCGGCGGATGGTTAACGCATGAAGTTCACCTGGGCTTCTGCCGCCTTGAGGTGATGTAGGACGACTTCGATTTCTGGCGTGGCCTGCATGTCGTGTAGGCGCTCGACTACCACGGCAATGTTAGCACTAGGCGTCTTATGGACTCGCGGGTCGCCGACCAGATCGAATTCATTGGCCAGGTTCCTAGGTGGCATTCTCCCTCTCTGTCGGTTTGCTTGTGGGGCGGGTGGTGGATTTTGATCGGCAACTTGCGCGCCGTCCACCGCTCCGCCGCATCGGCACCCGCGACTTATGGTTGCGGTGGTGGTTGAGCAAGTCGACGTCGTGCCCGATCGGCGTTGCGAGCTAGCCTTGCTTCCCGGTCTTCTGGAGTTTCGACGATGGGCTGTTCCCTGTCAATGCTGACATTAAAAATAGCTCTCCCAAACCCTAGAGGATACTCCGGGAAATTAGTGACGTCGACGAGCCGTGCCACCTTCTCGGGGAATCCCTCGTTCTCAGATTCGGTGGCGGAAGAGGAGCTTGGTGAGTGTTGACACCTCTTAATGTTATCTCTAATAACGGCGCCAAAAATGCTAGAGCAGCGCACCGCCACTAGAATGCCGAGTTGTCATCCCCAGCATAACACCAAGGGGTGTGGTATTAAATCTTGCCACCATCTAGAATATAGAAATGTATCCACAAGCGTACAGATCAAATACCATTGTAGCATTTTACCCGGAGTATTACGGGTTGTCATTTATATTTTCCCAAAGAAAGGTCTACATGGCTGTGTAAAGGTAGTGTGTTGACCTAGAGTGTAACAAATAGGCATAACCATGTCCTCACTACTCAATGCAGGGGTAAGTCACAAGATAATTGATAAGATAAGTATATAATCATCAGCATAAACAGATAGAGACTCCTAGCTATATCATTAGGGTTGCTAGTAGAACATCAAGAGATATTCCTGGGTTATTCCTAGCTACATGTCAATGTATATTATGGTTAGTGCAATACACCTAGTAGTCATGGCTAAGGTTAGCATTACATTTATTCATAGTGGACATACTAGGGAAGTTTGAGAACATAGCTCGCCCTTCCGTCGTATACAAGCCCCTCTTGTGCCTATAAACGGGGTTCGGATTACATAGGACTCAACAGAATGTCACACCCGCGATCTACCAAACCCAGCCTATAGGGTGCATTCACGAGATAAACAACGTATAAGCACCACGCTTACACAATGTTTATCACTCACCCAACGATCAATTAGATGAGTGCTATACGAACCTATGGATAAACATAATGTTAATCTAGCTATACTAAGCATATAACCACAATAGACAAAGAACATAATAACTATGAATATAAGTAAATAAGAATTCATCAATTCAATTGTAGCAATCATATAACTATACAATGAAAGAGAACAAAGGCGAGAGGAGGTAAGAACTATACCAAATCCAAGCTCTTGATGGCTCGGAATCCAAGCTGCGCTTGCCTCCCTCTAGTTCTAATCTAGCTATCTAGGCCCCAGCTAAGGAGCCCCGATTAGGGTTTTACGGCCGAGAATGAATGAATGGGGGCTCTCTCCCAGGGGGGTGCCTCTCCTTTTTATAGTCCCGGGCGATGATCGTGAGCCATCGGATCAAACCGACATTGACGGGCGGCTAGGATCGTTCCTCAAAGGCGGTGGAGAGCGAACCGGCGAACCGGGCCGGACCGGAGCCCGAGCCGGCCGGTGCAGGGGTGGGACCGGCTGGTCCCACACGGTGGCCTCCGGGCCCCGGCTCGGCGTGGTGCCTTCTCGTCTCTTACGGAATCTTCCCTGCAGCCGTGGGGTCTGCTTTTTCCGTTTCCTTGTTCCGATAAGCTTGTATGTTTGCGCCTTTTCCGGTTTACGCTTTGTATAAATAGTGAAACACCAAAACTCGTGGAATTCGGTTAGTGTAAACCCTATGTCTACTTCGGTGATCACATTTGCATCCTTTTCATAGCTAGTTGACGGTTGAATTAATACAATAGTGGCCGTCAACAGTGAGGCGGTTGCTCCGTCCAATCTGGAGATGGATCTTGATCCGCCCTCTTCTTTGATGGTGGAGAGGGAGCGACTGGAGGCTTCCTCGCTGTGGACACAGTGGACGATGTGCCTGGCCATCCCATCAAAGTTGAACTCGACTAGCTGAGCTGGAGGTGGTTGCTGGCGCTGACCCTGGAATAGCCTTCCCATCTGTTGCCGATACGTCATGGACGTGTTTGGCATACCAAAGGGAAACGGATCCCGCCCTGGTGCTCGACCGACCGGTCATCGGCTGTTGTTGATGATGCCCCTGTTGGGCTCCCGCCAGATCGATGTCTGTGTGATGGGCGTAGCCCTGACGGCCGTGTTGAAGCTGCGTCGAGGCAAGCCCCTGGAGTGGGTGGCCATGCTGGTCGACGCGGGCCTGAACGCCACATCGGGGCCGAGTCCCGACCAGATCGGAACCTGAGCCCCGGGCTTGCCTGGCACAGCCTGCACACCGCGCCGCGGCTGGGTCGTGACCAGATCGAAATCCGGGCGATGAAGTTGTCCAGCGCGAACCTGGAAGCTGCGCCTCGCCGTAGCCCGGTCAGAACCAGGGCGACGGAACGGATTGGCGCGGACCTGAGTGCCATGCCTAGCCATCATCAGATTGGGATCTGGACGGCACGAAGGGCCGGCATGGGTCGGAGCCCAGCGCCGGCGTCGCTGGACAAGGGTGAAGCCGTCATCGTTGGCCTAGTCCCGAACCGACTCCAACTAGTCGATCATCTCCTCCAGGCCTCTCCCGAGCTTGTCGATGGATCGGAGGAGATCGGAGTTATCGATCTGCCTCCCTTGGTAGCGAGGTAGCGGTAGGCAAGTCGCCGGTCGAGGTCCTCCAGGGTTTGGACCTGAAGGAGGAGGCGGTGGCAGCGCCTGAAGCGCTGGCGCCTGGCTCGCCGGGATCTCCACCGTACTTCTCGTCGCGGAGACGGTCCAGGTGATAGAGCTGACGGTGAAGGTGGATCCGGCTTTGAACTCCATGGTTGTTGCGAAGGACACTATCCTGCTTTCCTCGAAATCTGCACGTGTGTCCCCTACCTGGCGCGCCAAACTGACGATGAAATATCGGCGATAGTTCTACCACGGGTATATCAATGGTAGTGATTTATGTGGAGGCACGCTATTAGACTATAAGCGAGATGGAACAGGAAGAACAGCACACACGGTTTACCCAGGTTCAGGCCGCCTGAAGCGTAATACCCTACGTCCTGCTCTTCTGTTATTGATGAAAAGAATTGAGATGTCTAGGAGGGGGTCCCTGCCCACCTTATATAGTCTGGGGGTAGGGTTATAGATCCTAAGATCTCAAGGTGGTCGGTTACAAAACAATCGTATCCTAGGCAAAGTACAATTGGTTTCCTAACCGACTGCTTTCCTTGCAAGGCAAGCAACTCTAATTATCCGCTTGGGACTCTGACCAGACCAGAAAGGCCGATCGGGCTTGGTCCTGTGGGCTGGGCTGCCCTATGTGACGAGACTAAGGACCAGCCGTGAGGGTATAGGGGTCTAAACCCCCACATATACCCTATTTAGCTATCGATCTATGATATATATAGCTGCAGAAACCTTGGAACTTTACCTGATCTGAATTTTGTTGGTTATATTTTGAATTGTTCTAAGTTTATTCTACGCAGGGCGTCAGTGCCGCTCTCATAGGGCGTCAATGCCGCCCTCTAATCTGATCGAGTTTTGAGTTGAGATTTTGTAGGGTTGTCACTGAATATCTATAGTATCTCATCACCAAGTTTAGGCTGCTGTTGACGGCCATTATTGTATGAAATCAACCGTCAACTAGCCATGAAAAGGATGCAATTGTGACCATCAAAGTAGACATAGGGTTTACACTGACCAAATTCCACGAGTTTTGGTGTTTTACTATTTCTGCAGGCGTAAACCAGAAAAGGCGCAACCACAAGAGCTTATCGGAACAAGGAAACGGAAAACAGACTCTGTGGCAACACAGGAAGGTTCCAGAAGAGACGAGAAGGTACCACGCTGAGCCGGGGGCCTGGAGGCCACCGAGGCCGAACCGGCCGGCCTCGGCCCCTGGACCGGCCGGTTTGGGGTTGGCCCCCTGTCGCGGCCCGGTTCGCCCGGTTCGCTCCACCGCCTTTGAGGATCGATCCTAGCCGCACGTCAATGTCGGTTTGATCCGATGGCTCACAACCATCACCCAGGGCTATAAAAGGAGGGTAGGACCCTCCCCCCCATGAGAGGCACATTGATTCATTCCTCATTCAAAGTCCGATCATCAGCCAGAAAACCTTAATCGAGCTCCTTAGCTAGGGTCTAGATAGCTAGATTAGAACTAGAGGGAGGCAAGCGCAGGCTTGGATTCCGGAGCCATCAAGAGCTTGGATTTGGTATACACTAGTACACAAAATAGCAGTAGAGGCGGTTCTAAACCAATTTCTACTGGCGTTTTTCGCAACCGCCCGATGGGAGAGGCCAGTAAAAATGGCCCATTTCCACTTTGGCGGTTGGTTGAAAACCGCCAAGTAGAAATGAATTTCTGAGCGGTTCTCTTAAGGAACCGCCTTGTAGAAATCACTTACCTAGAAATTACCCAAAAATAGCAAAAAATATTTTTAAACAGGGCAAAAAATATTTTTTTCGAACCAGGGAGGCACCCGCCCGCCCAACGGATTTTCAAGCAAAATCGCGTGCTACGCGGCCGTGGGGGTTCGAACCTGCGACCTCGGCTTCAGCGTATCCCCCTCTACCACTCCACCCACACGTCACTTGTGTCTAGATACCATTTTTATTCCCCACATATTATACAAACCCGACGGTAAATTGAATATCTGAGGATCTAAATGATTTCAAATGAAAAAGTGGTGAACTACAAAGTTTCATAATTTTTCAAGATCTACAACTTTCATTTAGAGTGTTTCTCCATCCGAGGTCATTTGCAAAATTTGAATTTCAAATTTCAAAATTTTGATCGTAGTTTTCTATAAAAAGATGACTTCAAATGAAAAAGTTGTCAACTACAAAGTTTTATAACTTTTTGAGATCTACAACTTTTATTTTGGAAGAATCTCCATCCGAGGAAGTTTAAAAACTCAAAAAATTAATTTTAAATTATTTCTCTTGGCGGATTTCTTAAGAAATCCGCCCGAAAAAATAAATCGATTCTACTGGCGGTTTCTTAAGAAAACCGCCAGGTAAAAATCGTATTTCTACAAGCGGTTCCTTAAGAGAACCGCCTGTAGAAATAGGGTCGATTTCTATAGGCTGTTCTAAAGAAAAACCGCCAGTAGAAATAAAACGCTAGTGTCAACACAAATGGTTTGTGAACTAGTGATAGTTCTTACCTCCTCTCGCCTTTGTTCTCTTTCATTGTATAGTTATATGATTGCTACATTGAATTGATGAATACTTATTTACTTATATTCATAGTTATCTTGTTCTTTATCTATTATGGTTATATGCTTAGTATAGCTAGATTAACATTATACTTATCCATAGGTTCGTATAGCACTCATCTAATTGATCGTTGGGAGAGTGGTAAACATTGTGTAAGTGTGGTGCTTATACGTTGTTTATCTGCGAATGCACCCTATAGGCCGGGTTTGGTAGATCACGGGTGTGATATTCTGTTAAGTCCTATGTATTCTAACCCCCCGTTTATAAGCACGGTAGGGGCCTTTATACGGAGGAAGGGCGTGCTATGTTCTCAAACTTCCCTAGTATGTCCACTATAAATAAATATAATGCTAACCTTACCCATGATTTGTTGGCGGTCGTTAACGTCAACTTTTACTAGGACTTTATACCCGAAGGAAAACATCAAAACACACTAGTCTAGGGTTTTATCTGACAATTTCCACGAGTTTTGCATATTCTGTATTTTCGGGGTGATTTTCAGAAAAAGGCTGAAAAAGAGGGATTCTAATGCAAAATAACCAGAAAACTTATCCGCCACGAAAGGACATCACGGGAAGACTCGGGAAGACTCCGAGAAGACACGGGGAAGGAAGCGGGGGGGGCCGGGGCCCGCCAGGTGGGGCCGGCCGGCCCCACCAGGGGGCTCCCGGCGCCCCCTCTAGAGTTTGGTTCCCTCCTTCTAGAAGCTTCCTTCACCGCCTCCCACGATGCATCTCAGCCCTACGTTACGTCGGTTTGATCCGGCGCGCACGCCGCATCCCACCGGACTATAAATATGTGGGTAGACCCCCCTGGAGAGAGCCAATTCATTATTCATCAAGGCCTCAAGCCGTCAAGCATCAAGGAGCCTTCAAGTTCATCAAGAGCCTTCTCGTTCATAGGATTAGCTAGCTAGATTAGAAGTAGAGGAGATCTAGTTCCTCATCGGGATCTGGAGCCCCTGGCGTCGGTCTGGAGCGCAAGAGTTCAGTAATAGATCTAGTTCTTAATTACTTTATTGTATTCATTATAGATTAGGGAAACTTTACTCTTAATAGATTCATATGTTCTTAATTGCAATAGTCATTGTCTACTTTGATTATATGTCTAGTTTAGTGTTGGTACTTTTAACGTCACTACTAAAAAGCAGAGATAAATCCTACGCCTAGCAACGATGTCAAAAGTAGTTGGTATATAATTACTTGTCATTAGCAACTAGCCACTCTTGAATTACTAACATTCCTAAACATGAAGTAGGTTGTCATCCCCAATTATACTGCTAGGAAATTATCATAGATTTACATTGTACTAATGTGACTAGTAGATAAAGATATGGATATGATTATAATATGAATGTAAACTAATGGTTTCTGCAAGTGGACAGATAATTATACCATTGAAGCATTTTACCTAGGGAAGTCTCTAGGTTGTCGATTTATAATTATACCTCTGGGAAAGCTATGTAATAAACTATTATCTATCATATTGATGAGAAACTATATAGACTGGATAAACGATATTACCTAAGTCATATACTCTACTCATAACAGGCAGAGGTCACAAGATAAATAAGGATAAATACGGGTGATAGCATAATCATCAAGTATCATAATTAAGGATAATCATCAGAGCATCTTACTAGTCATAATCATAGCTAGCCATTAGATAAAGTAGGGAGATAGGTCAATAACTACGTCAATGAATACTCTAATTAGTGCAACTACATCTAGTAATCATCGCTAAGTCAACCCTAAATCATCATTGCATGTAAAGAGGCATCAACTAATGAGGGTATTAAGACCTAGGTCACCTCCTTCGCGACCGTGCCCATGCTAATCCTACATACGGGGGGTGGACTACAGAGGAACTAACGTAGCTGTCACCTACACAGACTACCACACGTCCCGGCATATCAGGGTGCACTCGCAGATAAACAAGACATCTAGACACCACGTTTACATATTGCCTATCATCTACCCATTGTACATATGGATAAACGCTATACGAGCAATTACATGAATTCAATAAGATCGAAGTAACTAAACTAGACATATAATCAAAGTAGTCAATGACTATTGTAATTAAGAACATATGAATCTATTTAGAGTAAAGTCTCCCTAATCTGAATAATGAATACAATAAAGTAATTAAGAACTAGATCTATTACCGAACTCTTGCACTCCAGACAGACGCCAGGGGCTCCAGATCTCGATGAAGAACTAGATCTCCTCTACTTCTAATCTAGCTAGCTAATCCTATGAACTAGAAGGCTCTTGATGAACTTGAAGGCTCTTGATGCTTGACGGCTTGAGGCCTTGATGAATAATGAAATTGGCTCCTTCCAGGGGGTCTACCCACACATTTATAGTCCGGTGGGATGCGCGTGCGCCGCAGGATCAAATTGACGTAACGTAGGGCTGAGATGCATCCTTGGAGGCGGTGGAGGAAGCTTCTGGAAGCAGGAGGGCAGAAACCCTAGGGGGTCGGCCCCACCTTGTGGTGGCTCGCCCTCCCATCTCTTCGGGTGTCTTCTAGATGGTTCCTGAGTCTTCTCGCATGATCTCTCGTGACGGATAAGTTTCGTGGTTATTTTGCGCTAGAATCTCTCTTTTTCAGCTTTTTTAAAAATCACCCTGGAAAATACAGAATATGCAAAACTCGTGGAATTTGTCAGATAAAGCCCTAGACTAGTGTGTTTTCATGTTCTCCTTCGGTAAAAAGCCCTAGTAAAAGTTGACGCTAACGAGTGTCAACAATACCCCCAAGCTTACCTTTTGCCAGTCCCTTGGCAAACAAACTAAGCCTAGTTGATATTGTATTTTGGATCAGGAGTTGCTATAATGTCATTATACTTTCTAGTACACATGCTTTCAAACGAAAATTTCCTCCGGATCAAACAATGTATGCTCTAACCTTCAAACTTACTCTTTTCACCTGTGATGTGGGGTTTCATAGCTTTTGCATAAGTCTTGAGCAGTCGAGATAGAACAATCAAGCTAAGTGCTATGTCTCAAATTCTTTGTAATACTAACATTCCGGAGTTTTTGATAAGTTTTCAGAATAAAACTCAGAGCTTAATTGTATGACACCCTCAAATCTCTCAATGTATGTGGTATTTGTGGTTCTCTCTTGAGGCATTAATGTTGTTTGCCTCCTATAGCTAAAGGTATATATAGTGGAGCTTATAGGAGTGGCATTAACAAGGATAGACATACTTGCAAAACATGTATTGTAAAGTCAACTAATAGATCCACAGAGAATCGAGGCATACAATCAAACCAAGATGTGCATGTGTATGGAATATGGTGGATGGGTGCATATGTGTTATTTATGGCTAACTCCTATTTCTACTTTTGCTCTTTTGGGAATGACTCTCTTTTAAAACTGTTCTCGAAAAAGATATAGGCTATCTTTATTATTTCTTTTTTATTCGGGGAGGCGGACATCTAGTACCCATTGTTTTTTATTGCAGGGACACTTGTCCATCTTTTTTACTCCCCTTTTCTTTCTTTCTCTTTCTTTTTCTTTCCTTTCTTTTTGTATAGCCACATGCATCCTTTGAATACAATAAATGAATCGAGAGATATAATCGGGACTTAGAGCATTAAAGACAGGGGGTTATCCTATAGGATAATTGTGTGTTTTTGTGTCCTCTCCTAGTGTGGGAGGTGAACATTTTATGATGAACATGTATGGGAATATGGTGAATGATCGCGATTACTCCTTGAAGTAGGAATAATGCATATGTGGACTGGAGTGTGCAAGTGTTTCTTGGTTTTAAAAGCATGACAAGACTCTCATAAGGTATACAACACAGGTAGACTAAACTCAATGCAGAGCAAGTAACTTAAATGTGAAAAGGTTTTCCTGTCCTCTAAGGTATTAATTCAGGCTTCGGTAGGAATTCACATTTATCATACAAGAGCTCATCATGTAAATTTTAGATTTTCAAAATAAATCCTCCAGAATTTAGCAATGCTAGGAATAAGATAAATAGCAGCTCAACCTTCATGAATCATCTCAATCAACTACCTAGACTTAGCGCAAGCTTATGCCTCCACAATTAAGGTTCAGAATAAATTCTCCTATTAGAACAACAATGCTTAGAACCAGGGAGATTTTAAGTTTGGCAACTAGATACTTGGTAAGCATTCTAACAAAGCAACTATTCATCATCTCCAAAACATTTTTAATGTTCATCAATTTTATCAGCTCTAGCCTAGACTAACTTTAATTTATACTCTACTGAATATAGACTAAATATTTATTTGGTTTAATTAATTAATTATATATCTTTTTATGGTTTTATATTTAATACCTAACAAAAGACTCTATGACTTTGTGGACTTTCATGTGCCCACATATTTTTGGTATTTTATAACTATTTATAAAGTAGACTCAAAAATCGCTTAGGTGTAGTCACCTGATAACTAGGGGATGCCCCTCCCCCAAGCTGGATGATTGCAATATCTGATGTAGATGTCCTTCAGAGCGAGCTAGCCAGTAATGAACCCGGTGGTTGCCACTGATAGTTCCTCTTGTTCCTGCATAAATACTCCACAAAAGGGAAACCAAAACTCGAGGCTCGAATTTAATAATGGGTTAGCGGTCAGCCAAAGAGTAATTGATCACCTTTATGAGTTATCTTTAATGTTGTCTAATTTAAGCAAGATTTCACTTCTTTTTGAATTTTCTTTTTATGATGCAAAAATTTAAATATGAATGCTGTATTTTTGTCATTTTTATTTTATGCCACCACAGTGGATATTCCTTGAGAAAAATACCATAGGGTATCCACATGGGGCTTTACGATGCCATGAATAATGCAGTAAATATTTTTGTTATTTAATATTTTAGCATGTAAGCAAAATTATGCTACTAAGAAAATTTAAATTGCTAATGCATTAAATGAGATAACTACCATTCTAACCTTATGGCTAGGGTACGGAATTTAAAGTCTACCGACAGGACTTAGACAGAGGTGAGCACTTACTCAGTGGATTCATCGTCTGAGGTAACCTCAGTCAACTCCCCATCTCGTGGTGATGCGTCGCGTGCTTCCTTCCATCTTGCTTCGGTCTCTTTCGCTTCTTTCTCTTCTAGCTCTAGCTCTTCATCTTTGTTTGCTTTCTCCCACGCTTCTAATCGTGCTAGGATCTCCTCCTTTTCTTCCTTGGCGATCTGGTCCATCCTTTCAGCTTCTTCTGCCCAGCTACTCCAGCGGGGTACTTGCTTGTTCTCTTCTTGCTCCGGGAAGCGATCTTCATATTTCACAACTTTGCCAGGAAAGTCTTCCCATCCACAGTGAGGCTGGGCAGCCTGACGGTGTGCTTGGCGTCTTCTCCTGTTGCGTTGCTTCCTGATCTGCTCATGGTTATTTAATGTTCTGAATTGACAGCGTACCTTTCCGGTAGGTAGGTTAAAGTGGATGTGTTCGGACCCAATGTAGATGTTGGCGTTGGCGGTGTAGAGGAACAGTCTTCCCAAGAGGATCGGGGAATCATCGTTTCCCTATATGTCAAGAACTAGAAAATCTGTAGGTATATATTGTCCTTGAATTCTTACCATGACATCCTTGACTACTCCTTCAGAAATCTTAGTGACTGGTCTGCCATCTGCAACTGAATACATGTTGGGTATAAAGGTAAATCAAACAATTCATCATATACCTATTTTGACATTACGTTGCAGCCTGATCCAGTGTCGCAAACGGTGTGAGGAAAAGTGGTGTCTTTGATTGTGCATTCAATGATTTGGACACCTGGATCACCTCTTTTTGATTGGAAATGGCTTGGGTAGCATGTGATCGTTTTTACGTGTTGAGAGCGTGATTAGTTGAGTGGTCTCCTCGGGTGCATGCTTGGTCCTCCTCCATCTTCTATTGTTTCTATTATTCTTCTTCTTCGGCATTGGTTGCTGTTCTTGCTCTTCATGTTGTTGGAATTGCTTTGGGGCTGCGGGGAGCTTTCGGGGCGCGGTTCTTGAATGTGAATCTCTCCTTCTTGTCCTTGATGGACCGGGACGATCTTGGCGTACTCCCATAGATGATGGCTTTTGTTGTGCACAGGAATGGTCTGCCCAGAATGATGGGTGCCTTCTCATCTACTCCTGTCTCCATGACCACAAAGTCAACTGGGACATATGACTGCCCCACTCTAATGACAACTTCTTCTAGTACTCCCTCAGGGTAGCAAATGGACTGATCTGCAAGCTGCAGGCGCATATTTGTGTACAACAGGGGATCATTTAATATTTTCTCATAGATTACCTTGGGCATGATGTTGACACTTGCGGCGAAGTCGCAGATAGCCTCTAGAAAGCTGTGGCATCCTATTGAGATAGGAATGACAGGTCTTCCAGGGTCTCCCATCTTCTCTGGTAGAGAGTGGTCAATCCACTGTATATCTGTAGGCTCAATATGATATTGGGTTGCATTGTGAATATCAATAAGGTTAGTAGTTTCTAAATCTTCTGGTTGGCCTAGAATCTTGCCTTTTTCTAGTGGAGGAACAGCAGCAGCTAACTGAGCTAATTGTGATTCTAACATTTTATTAAAACTATGCTGATTCTTTATGGCAGAAGCAAAAGTATCCATTCTAGCATGTATGTTTTCTAAAGTTTTATCATTTGATGTTAGCTTCCTAGTCATTTGATCTAGCAGTTTGGATTGACTAGTAACTAATTCTCTTAAAGGCGGAAGGTTATAATTATTAAAGTTATTACCTTGGTTGTTACCTTGGTAATTACCTTGTCGAGGTTGTTGATTCAACCCTTGGTTTTGTTGAGGACGATAGTAGGTGTTGTTGTTGATGAAGTTCACATCCTCTTGTAGCGTAGGGCAGCTGACAGCTGAGTGCCCATAGTCTCCACATTCTTCACATGTCATATGGGAATCATTGACGTGCATGACTTCCTTCTTCTCTATGTCGAGCTTCTTTATGATGAGGTCTAGCTTGGCGGCGACCATGTCGGCTTCCTTGAGATGATGGATTCCTCCTCCCTTCTTGCGAGGTTGAGTGCGTTCTTCATTGCATGTTGAATTTGAGGCCATCTTCTGGAGAAGTGCTTTAGCATCATAGAGCTTAAGTGACAGGAAAGCTCTCCCAGCTGTAGCATCAATAGACTCACGGGTGCTAGAGATGAGCCTGTGATAGAAAGTTTGCATTAACAGCCACTCCTCTATCCCATGATGAGGGCCGGTCTTCAATGTAGTTCTGGAATCTTTCCCATGCTTCAGTGAAGGATTCATCATGTTGTTGTTAGAAACTTGAAATCTTCCCACCTTGAGCATTGGTCTTGGCTGTAGGAAAAGAATTTTGCCGGGAAGCGATTGAGCATGGGTCCCATGTAGTGTGCTTATCTTTGTTGATGTAGAACCACTGGTTGGCTTTCCCCAATAATGAGAACGGGGAAAAGACGGAGTAAGATAGCATCTTTTGGTACTCCTCGATAGTGAAGGTCTTTGCGGATCTCTAGAAAGTGTTGTAAGTGTGCACTTGCATCTTCATGTCTTTTCCATAGAATTGGCTGGCTTGAACCATGGTGATGAGAGCGGGCTTGAGCTCGAATCCATTCTCCCTAGTGTTGATTTCTTTGGTCCATCCGGATGTTATTTGTTGTTGGGGTAGAGAACTCTCGTAGTGACTTCTCGGCCATGTCTTCAAACACGAGGGAGCTAGGTTTTCACCTAAATACTCTTACGCTTGTTCTTCTACTTCTTCTTCAAATTCTTCTTCCGGTGTTGGAGCTGGCTCCTCCGAAGAGCTAGCTTGAGCAGCGAGAGGGTGTTCTTGATGGTGACTCGAATTTGTCCCTTGCTTCTACAAACCTTTTCTTTCTAAGGAGTTTCTCTCGGATCGTCGGTAAAGTTCTTTGGAAGAAAAAACCATTCATTCATCACCACTGCATAAGATAAGAAAATGATAACAACGAAGGGTGTACCTGATAGAGTTAGAGATCGATTGGTAATATGACTTTATCCATATGTATATAGGTTATCAATATGTCTAAGTATTGTGCCTTCCCCGGCAACGGCGCCAAAAATGCTTGTTGGTACTTTTAACGTCACTACAAAAAAGCAAAGATAAATCCTACCCCTAGCAATGATGTTAAAAGTAGTTGGTATATAATTACTTATCATTAGCAACTAGCCATTCTTGAATTACTAACATTTCTAAACATGAAGTAGGTTGTCATCCCCAATTATATTGCTAGGAAATTATCATAGATTTACATTGTACTAATGTGACTAGGCAGATAAAGATATGGATATGATTATAATATGAATGTAAACTAATGGTTTCTGCAAGCGGACAGATAATTATACCGTTGTAGCATTTTACCTAGGGAAGTCTCCAGGTTGTCGATTTATAATTATACCTCTGGGAAAGCTATGTAATAAACTATTATCTATCATATTGATGAGAAACTATATAGACTGGATAAACGATATTATCTAAGTCATATACTCTACTCATAACAGGTAGAGGTCACAAGATAAATAAGGATAAATACGGGTGATAGCATAATCATCAAGTATCATAATTAAGGATAATCATCAGAGCATCTTACTAGTCATAATCATAGCTAGCCATTAGATAAACTAGGGAGATAGGTCTATAACTACGTCAATGAATACTCTAATTAGTGCAACTACATCTAGTAATCATCGCTAAGTCAACCCTAAATCATCATTGCATGTAAAGAGGCATCAACTAATGAGGGTATTAAGACCTAGGTCACCTCCTTCGTGACCGTGCCCATGCTAGTCCTACATACGGGGGGTGGACTACAGAGGAACTAACATAGTTGTCACCTACACAGACTACCACACGTCCTGGCATATCAGGGTGCACTCGCAGATAAACAAGACATCTAGACACCACGTCTATATATCGCCTATCATCTACCCATTGTACATATGGATAAACGCTATACGAGCAATTACATGAATTCAATAAGATCGAAGTAACTAAACTAGACATATAATCAAAGTAGACAATGACTATTGTAATTAAGAACATATGAATCTATTTAGAGTAAAGTCTCCCTAATCTGAATAATGAATACAATAAAGTAATTAAGAACTAGATCTATTACTGAACTCTTGCGCTCCAGACAGACGCCAGGGGCTCCAGATCTCGATGAAGAACTAGATCTCCTCTATTTCTAATCTAGCTAGCTAATCCTATGAACTAGAAGGCTCTTGATGAACTTGAAGGCTCTTGATGCTTGACGGCTTGAGGCCTTGATAAATAATGAAATTGGCTCCTTCCAGGGGGGGTCTACCCACATATTTATAGTCCGGTGGGATGCTTGGCGTGCGCCCGCGAGGATCAAACCGGCGTAACGTAGGGCTGAGATGCATCCTTGGAGGCGGTGGAGGAAGCTTCGGGGCGGGAGGGCGAGAAACCCTAGGGGCGCCACCCGGCCCTAGGGTGGGGCCGGCCGGCCCCACCTGGTGGTGGCTCGCCCTCCTGTCTCTTCGCGTGTCTTCTAGATGGTTCCTGTGTCTTCTCGCGTGATCTCCCATGGCGGATAAGTTTCGTGGTTATTTTGCGCTAGAATCCCTCTTTTTCAGCTTTTCTGAAAATCACCCTGGAAAATACAGAATATGCAAAACTCGTGGAATTTATCAGATAAAGCCCTAGACTAGTGTGTTTTCATGTTCTCCTTCAGGTAAAAAGCCTAGTAAAAGTTGGCGCTAACGAGTGTCAACATTTAGTTACCGATCTTATTGAATTCATGTAATTGCTCGTATAGCGTTTATCCACTTGTACAATGGGTAGATGATAGGCGATATGTAGGCGTGGTGTCTAGATGTCTTGTTTATCTACGAGTGCACCACGACATGCTTGGGGCGTGTGGTAGTCTGCGTGGGTGACAGCTACGTTAGTTCCTCTATAGTCCACCCCCCCGTATGTAGGACTAGCATGGGCACGGTCGCGAAGGAGGTTACCTAGGTCTTAATACCCTCATTAATTGATGCCTCTTTACATGCAATGATGATTTAGGGTTGACTTAGCAATGATTACTAGATGTAGTTGCACTAATTAGAGTTATTCATTGATCTAGTTA
This sequence comes from Chrysopogon serrulatus, assembly GCA_015844335.1. Taxonomy (NCBI): domain Eukaryota; kingdom Viridiplantae; phylum Streptophyta; class Magnoliopsida; order Poales; family Poaceae; genus Chrysopogon; species Chrysopogon serrulatus. The sequence goes on along the minus strand of JADLZL010003833.1, from coordinate 142,911 downwards.
TAGAATTACTTTAGATCCAACTCCCTAGTCTATCCAATGGCTAGCTATGATTATGACTAGTAAGATGCTCTGATGATTATCCTTAATTATGATACTTGATGATTATGCTATCACCCATATTTATCCATATTTATCTTGTGACCTCTGCCTGTTATGAGTAGAGTATATGACATTAGGTAATATCACTTATTCATCCTATATAGTTTCTTATCAATATAATAGATTATAGTTTATTACATAGCTTTCCTAGTGGTATAATTATAAATCGACAACCTGGATACTTCCCTAGGTAAAATGCTACAACGGTATAATTATCTGTCGCTTGCTTGAGAACCCATTAGTTTACATTCATATTTCATTCACATCTTTTATATCTGCCTAGTCACATTAGTATATGTAAATCTATGATAATTTCTAGCAATATACTCCCTCCATCCATTTATCGGAATCATCTTAGGGTCATGCACAAATGACCAAGAAGAGGTGACACATCTGAGACACTTGCATTAATTCCACCAGTGAGAGGAGCCGCATGCATATGGTTGTATTAATTAGGCCAATGAGAGAAGTTGCATGCGCCCGGGAAGATGTGAAAACTGTGGTCCCTAGCTTAGATGACTCCGACTCTTGGAGAAATATTTTTTGGTAAGATGACTCCGATAAATGGATGGAGGGAGTAATTAGGGATGACAACCTACTTCATGTTTAGGAATATTAGTAATTAAAAAGTGGCTAGTTGCTAATGACAAGTTAATTATATATCGACCATTTCTGGGGTTGTTGCTAGAGGTAGGATTTATCTCTGCTTTTTAGTAATGACGTTAGAAATGCCAACAACACTATAGGTCAATTAGCTCTCCCACATGTATACACCAGCAGACCTTCTAGTGGGAAAAATATAAAAGATAACCTGGTGATACTCTGAGTAAAATACTACAATGGTATTTGCTCCGTGTGCTTGCGGATACTATTTCTATATTCTAAATGGTGGCATGATTTAATACCACACTCCTGATGTCATAGCTGGGGATGACAACTTAGCACTTTAGTGGCAATGGTGTGATATGCTCTCCAGTATTTCTGGCACCATTGCTGAGGATAGGTTTTAGATCTATTTTCATAGTGACGTTAAGGAGTGTCAATAGTGGGGTTGATTGTTTTTCCACTACTATTTTACTGTTGGCGATACCCATTGTTGTTGGTGAAGGCTGCCTCTTCATGGGTCTCAGGGCAGTTATTCCCCGAGTGACCAACATTACCACAGACTTCACAAGTTATGTGTGAGTCTATGGTTTGGACATAGCCCTTCATCATGGCATCTTTCTCTTAGGCTCTTTCATCTAGTCTCTTGAGCAAGAGATCCATCTAGGCAGATAACATATTTGCCTCTTTGACAGTATGCATACCTTTGTGCTTTTGAGTTTGGGACCTTTCTTCTCCCCATCCTTGGTTGGAGATCATTTTTAGGGCCTTAGCCCCGGTGATGGTGAGTGTGAGGAACGCTCCTCCAGTAGCAGCGTCAAGGTGGCCTCTTGATTTGGGGATTAAGCCATCATAGAATGTCTATAGGATTAGCCAGTCCTCCATCCCATGGTGAGGGCAGGTTTGGATGTAATCTTAGAGCCTCTCCCATGCCTTAGGGATGTTTTTTAGACTACTTTTCTAGAAAGATGTTAATTTTCCTCTCATAGTAGTTATTTTTCCTAGAAGGAAGAACCTCACAAGGAACATTGCTGAGCATTTAGCCTAGATATCAACAGCTTCTCGGTCCTTATAGAACCATTGTTTCACCTTTCCCATGAGGGAGAAGGGAAACAGACGGAGGCAGATAGCCTCTGGTGCGACTTCTTTTATGATGAGTGTCACACAACTCTAGGAATTGTTGGAGATGAGTGTTGGTTTCAGCCACGAAATCTGCTTGCCTATACCATGATAATCAGACCAGTGCGAAGCTCAAAGTTCTTGTCTCCCAAGTTGACAGTGGGTCTAGTGGGCATGTTGGCAACATTAGGGATAGAGTAGTTGCAGAGTGACTCTTTGGCCATGTCGGTGATGGTTGATGGTACGGTAGCGATTGGTTCAGCTGTCCATGGAGTACTTGAAGAAGTGGTATGAGACTAGTTCTGTCGGGGACCAAAATAAGGGCCCCTTAAGGAAAGCCCAACAAAGCGCAAACCTTGGCCCAACAGGGCCTCCCACTACTCTATCGAGCCCACGACTCGAGTCTTTGGAGGCGAGTACACGCCCACGGACCAATCCAATCAAGCCTACCCGCTAAGGGCTCGGACGGCGCCAATTCTCCGCCTCGCCCGAGCCCCCGAGCAAGGGCCTCGGGGCGAACCTTCATTCTCCGCCTCGCCCGAGCCCTCGGCGTCAGGGCCTCGGACGAGTCTCCAACTTCCGTCCCGCCCGAGCCCCTGGCGACCAGGCCTCGGACGGGACGCGCCGCCCAGGGTCAAAGCCGTACCACCGACTTGACGTACAACCACCACCGCCCGTCCTCATCCCGTGTCAGGGGCGTCCCACGCTCTGACAAGGGATGGGCGTCATCGCGTCGCGGCCCACGCCGGTGATCATGCTTACGAAACCTCCACAGTGAAGGCCGCGCCCGCCCGGTGGGGCAGCGTCTTTGCCTAACCTCTGCCCGAGGTCCCATCGTCGGAACTCCAGGACGCCGTCCACCACGCCAAGGCCCACGCCCGGCCAACGTCACCCCCGTGCGGGAGTGGACCGGGCGCCCATTCCGGTCAACCAACGGTCCACCCGTGAGCCACGAGCACGGGATGGGCGACCTTCATAAGCGCCCGGCGACCGTCACGCGGCTGTTCCACCCACTCCTCGTGCGGCAACAAGCTCCGGGTCTCCCGAGCCTCGGACTCCCGGGCGGGTCAAAGCTACGGGGCTGGCACCCCCCCCATCGCACTCCACCAACTCCAACGGGGACTTCCGTCATTACGGACAACGAGGGATGAGGAGGCGACATCGCCTTGCCCGTCACGGTCGGGGCGATGCGCCCACTCTGGGAGCCTCGGATGAGGGAAGGCGGAAGCCCATGACCCGGCCACGGCGCGACCACCTCTTGTAAGGCTCTACCTCCCCCTTGTGGTTATAAAGGGGAAGGCGGGGGCCCGTGGAAGATAGAGACACCACGAGCCCGATATTGGCACTACCCTCAATCAACCACGAGACACGGGACCTGTCCCTCTCTCACTTTGCTTGTACACCCTACCTCCTACGAGCACTTGGTGCGAGGATAATACAAGATCTCCTCCCCCCCCCACTTTGGATGTAGGGCCTTCTCTTGCCGAACCAGTATAAATCCCTATGTTCATCTTGCACACCATTCGGAGTTGGGAGCACGCACCACAAATTCACTCGTTGGTGCTAGGGCCACCCGTTCTAGCACCGGCAGGTTGGCGCGCCCGGTAGGGGAGGCTGTGCGTGTTTCGCCTCTTTTCCCGCCAAACCTCTAGATGGCCAGCGGGCGCGGCGACACCGGGGAGGCTTCTCGGCCCCAACTTTCCTCCACTCCGGCCCGGCTGGGCGGGGACTCCCCGATCCGGTTCGGTGAGCTTGAGTTCGTGTCGGCGGTGTCGATGCGACATGGAGCTCCTCTGGCGGAGTGCGGGGACCTCCCGATGAGGCCCCGGTGGATCCATCACCGGCCCGGCGCGGGAGGCACCGTGGCACTTTTCGTGCCCGCCCCTTGGCGGACACGCCATGACGCCCGGCGATGCGGAGGAGGGACCTCGCGGCGGGCTGGGCGACACCCCCGTGGAGGCGCTCGGCCGCCCGTCGCCACCACGCCCGCCATTTGGCATGGCCAATGCTGCTTCTATGAGCGGGCGTTGGTCTCCACCGCCATGGGGGCCCGGAGGAGGCGTCCACGCCGCCGGCCCGGCGCCCACGGAGCACCCCCGACGGACATCCCTAACGGATCCATCCATGCCTACGAGGAGTACGTCGAGGCGGGGAGGCGGCGGCGCCACTCCGGCACGCGCTACGTCCACCCGATCCGACCCTACCTCGAGGGCGCGGGCCTAGGGGATTCATCCCGGAGCACGCCTTCGCCTTCGGCTACCCCGACTCCGACTCCCCGGACGACATGTACGACCCGACTCGCGCGAAGTGCTTCCACGTGGAGGTTGAAGACCTCGGCACCGGCGGCGCGGCAGCGGCGGCGGTGACCGGGATCGTGATCCCTAGGCATACCGCCCGAGCCCGCCCGGTGGTCGCAACCCCATGGATCCGGGTGCTTCCGTCCACCGGGCCAGGAGCAACGGACCCCGCCGCCCGCAGCCACTCCGAGGGCGGAGGACCCAGCAGCCACGCCTCACGAGCCACGTCGACACACCGTCGAGCCGATCCGCGACCTCAGGGCCAAGCTCGACCACGACCGTCCTCAGCTACGGCAGAGGATAGACGCGCTCGAGCAAGGCAACCGCGCGGTACTCAACCCGAGCCCTGCGGCACGGCAGCACGCCCGCGAAGTCCAGCAGAAGATCGTCAATGACGAGGGGGGCGAGCATCCTCCCGTCTTCCAGCGCGCGAGCCAGAACGTCGCCACCGCGGCCATGCTCCTCCGAGCAATGCCGGAGCCCTCCACCCCAGAGGGGCGCCGCATCCGCGACGAGATGTGGGGCTACATCGAGACCCCCGCGGTCCAGCAGGCCGAGAGCTCAGCCTCACGCCGCGCTCAAAGGGCGAGGAACCCAGGTGGGCGTCCCCTAGGGGCGGCGTGAGGCCTCGTCCACACCGGGATCCCTCGCGTAGGCCGGCTTGCGGCGCATCGGGACAACCGCGGCCTCAACGATGGCGGCGCGCGCAACATCGTGAGGGAGGCGAGAACACGGGGCGAACGCCGACCGCCCGCGCAGCGGGGGCGGCGTGGCGTGGCGGCGACGAGGACGCGGCGACCACGGATCCTCAGGGGCCTCGCGCCTTCAGGCCGGGAAATCCGCGGCCTTCGGTTCCCCTTCCGGTTCCGATAGCCCGCCAACCTCACCAAATACACGGGAGAAACGAACCTCGGGGTTTGGCTCAATGACTACCGCTTTGGCCTGCCCGGTGGGCGCGGGCGGGCGAAAACAGACTCATCATCCATAACCTTCCTCTTCATCATGGGCGGCGCCGCTCGGGCTTTGGGCTGGAGCACCTTCCGCCCGCCGCGATCTTTGGCCCAGGCCGACCTGGTCAAGGTCTTCGTGGGAAATTTCCGGGGGCACATATGTGCGCCCTAGGAACTCTGGGATCTCCTTGTTGCCGCCCGAAGTCCGGTGAGTCACTTCGCGACTTCATCGCCCGCTTCTCCAAGAAGTGCACCGAGCTGCCCAACGTGGCGGCACCGCCATCATCGGCGCGTTCCTCGGCGGGACAACTTTGCAAGGAGGCTGGTCCACGGCTGGGTCGGAAGATGCCCTCCACCGCCAACGAGCTGTTTGAGGTGGCCATAAATTTCGCCTCCGGCGAGGGAGGCGATGGGGGCCATCTTTTCGCGGCGCCAACGACAAGGACAAGCGGAAGAATGAGGAAGCCGGGAGGAGCGACAACCCGCAACCCGAAGAAGAACAAGAAGGGCAAGCAAAGGGAAGCAAGGCAAGAAGGAGGAGGACTCCGAGGATGATCTCGTCGCTGCGGCCGACCGCCAAGGCACCCCGAGGCCTCCCGGGGCCGGGGCGTTCGGCGACATGCTCAAGCCGTGCCCCTTCCACAAGTTCCACATCAAGCACACCATGGGGGGAGTGTGACTTGGCCTGCCGGTTCTACCGGAAAGGCCCCGCCCGAGGACAAGAAGAAGAAGGAGAAGGAGGATGAAGACGGGGGGGCGGCGGGTTCCCGAAGATCCACGATGTCTTCATGATCATTGGAGGCCTCCCGGTGAACCTTTCCTCGCGTCGGATCAAAGCGCGGCGCCGAGAGGTGTTCTCGGTGCGCCACCTTACGCCGCCCGCGGCAATTACCGTGGTCAGCCGAGACCATCACTTATGGCCTCGACGACCACCCGCTCTACGTGCCGAACCTTGGCAGGTACCCGCTCGTGGTGGATCCCGTCGTCGGCAACGTTCGGCTCACCAAGATGCTGATGGATGGTGGCAGCGCCCTCAACATCCTCTACTCCGAGACCCTCAGCCTGTTGGGGATGGAGCGCCCGCACCTCCAACCCTCAAACTCCCCCTTCGAGGGCATCTTGCCAGGCAAGCGTGCCTGGCCCCTCGGGCAGATCGATCTCCCCGTCGTCTTCGGGACGCCATCAAACTATCACAAGGAGGTCATCACCTTCGACGTGGTTGACTTCTAGGGAACCTATTATGGCATCCTCGGACGTCCTGCGTACGCGAAGTTCATGGCGGTCCCGAACTACACGTACCTCCTCCTTAAGATGCCGGGCCCCAACGGCGTCATCACCGTTGGCTCCTCCTACGAGCACGCATTCAACTGCGACGTGGAGGCCATCGAGCACGCCGAGGCCATGGCCGTCTCCGAGGCCCTCGACTCCAAGCGCCACGCCGTCACCTTCGAGCCGTCCGATGGGGTGAAGGAGGTCCCGCTCGACCCCTCCACCTCGTCCGGCAAGACGGTGAAGATATGTGACTCCCTCGACCCTAAATAGGAAGCAGTGCTCGTCGACTTTCTCCGTGCGAACATCGACATCTTCGCGTGGAGTCCCTCGGACATGCCAGGCATTCCGAGGGATGTCGCCGAGCACTCCCTTGATATCCAGGCCGGATCCAGACCGATGAAGCAGCGACTGCGCCGATTCAACGAGGAGAAGCGCAGGGCCATCGGCGAGGAGGTGAACAAGCTTTTGGTGGCCGGGTTCATCAAGGAGGTGTTCCACCCTGAGTGGTTATCTAATCCTGTACTGGTTAGGAAGAAGAATGGGAAATGGAGGATGTGTGTAGACTATACTAGTTTGAATAAAGCAAGTCCGAAAGTCCCTTTTCCTTTACCACGTATTGATCAGATAGTCGACTCCACCTCGGGGTGTGAGCTCTTATCCTTCCTCGATGCTTACTCCGGCTACCACCAAATAAAGATAAAAGAGTCCGACCAGCTCGCGACGTCTTTCATCACCCCGTTCGGCATGTACTGCTACGTGACAATGCCCTTCGGGCTCAGGAACGCAGGGGCCACGTACCCGGCGGTGCATGCAGGGCGTTTTTGGTGACCATATCGGCGAAACGGTAGAGGCCTACGTCGACGACATCGTAGTCAAGACCAAGAGGGCTGACGACCTCATCTCCGACCTCAAGATCGCCTTCCAGTGCCTCAATGCCAAAAGCGTCAAGCTCAACCCCGAGAAGTGTGTCTTCGGGGTCCCGCGAGGCATGCTCTTGGGGTTCATCGTCTCTAAACGCGGCATCGAGCCCAACCCGGAGAAGGTGACTGCGGTGACGAGCATGGGGGCGATCAAGGATCTGAAAGGCGTACTACGAGTCATGGGCTGCCTCGCGGCCCTCAACCGCTTCATCTCACGGCTCGGCGAGAAGGGCTTGCCCCTATACCACCTCCTGAGAAAATCCGAGTGCTTCTCCTAGACCTCTGAGGCCCAGGAGGCCCTCGACAAGCTCAAGGCTGCCCTCACCAGCGCCCCGATCCTCGTCCCGCCTGCCGAAGGTGAACCTCTCCTCTTGTACGTCGCTGCGACCACCTAGGTGGTCAGCGCGGCCATCGTCGTTGAAAGGCAGGAGGAGGGCCACACACTGCCGGTCCAGAGGCCGGTCTACTTCATCAGCGAGGTGTTGTCCGAGACCAAGATCCGCTACCCGCAGATCCAGAAGCTGCTCTACGCGGTGGTCCTGACTCGGCGCAAGCTCCGGCACTACTTCGACACCCACCCCGTGACGGTGGTCTCCTCCTTCCCGTTAGGAGAAATCCTCCAGAACCGGGAGGTCTCGGGGCGGGTCGCCAAGTGGTCCGTGGAGCTCATGGGAGAGACCCTCTCCTACGCGCCAAGGAAGGCCATCAAATCTCAAGTCTTGGCCGACTTCCTCGCGGAGTGGACCGACACTCAGCTGCCACCGCCCTAGCTCGGGCCAGTCTTTGGACAATGTACCGATGGGTCCACGATGAAGGCGAGGGCGGCGGCCCCGGCCTCCTCTTCGTCTCTCCCCTCGGGGAGCACATGCGATGCGTAATCCGTCTCCACTTCCCAGCCTCGAACAACATGGCAGAATACGAGGGCCTTCTCAACGGGCTGAAGATTGCCATCGAGCTCGGCATCAGGCGCCTCGACGTCCGAGGGGACTCGCAGCTCATCATCGACCAGGTCATGAAGGACTCGAGCTACCACGACCCCAAGATGGGCCCAGCGTCTTGCAAGGCGGTGCGGCGCCACGGAGGACAAGTTCAACGGCCTCGAGCTCAACCACGTCGTCCGGAGGTACAACGAGGCCGCCGACGAACTCGCCAAGATCGCAGCCGGAAGAGCCCCGGTTCCCCCCGACGTCCTCACCAAAGACCTCGCGGCTCCCTCCGTCACTCTATGTGGACAAGAGGAGGCCTCGGAGGATCACTCCGACCCCCCTCGGGGGCTGGGGTGACATCCGGGGCTCGACCTACCACTGAGGCTCCCTCGGCGGCCAAGGCCCCCTTAGTCTCCGGGGGGTCCTCGGCATCGAATCCCGAGGTCATGGAGATCGACGGGGAGGACCTAGAAGCCGACCCCAAGCTGGGCTGGAGGAAGCCATACCTCGGCCCCGGATCGTCAGGGGAATTCTCCCCGAGGACTTCAATCGGGCCGGGCATATCGCGAGGAGAGGCGAAGTCCTTCGTCGTTATCGGGGGCGAGCTCTACAAGCGAAAACCCCCTCGGGGGGTCTGCGGCGATGCATCACGGTCGAGGAGGGCCTCGGCCTCGTCCGCAAAAATCCCGCTGGCGTGTGCGGTCCTACGCTGCTCCTCGCTCCCTCGTCGGCGCTTTCCGGCGAGGGGTTCTCTTGGCCGGCCGCGGTCGGCCCGGCCACCACCGAGGTAATGCGCGCGTGCGAAGGGTGCCGATACTACGCTCGTCGGATGCATCTGCCGGCTCAGGCGCTCCAGACCATCCCAATCACGTGGCCTTTCGCTGTGTGGGGTTTGGACCTGGTGGGACCTCTCAAGAAGGCGCCCGGGGGCTTCACTCATCTACTTGTCGCCATCGATAAGTTCTCCAAGTGGATCGGCGCGCCCGTCACCAACATCCGATCCGCACGGGCGGTGCTCTTCTTCACCAATATCATCCACCGTTTGGTCGAACTCTATCATCACCGACCACGGCACCCGGTTCACGGGGGTGAAGTTTGAACTTCTGCGGCGAGCACCAGATACGCATCGTCTGGTCCTTGGTGGCGCACCCTCAGACGAACGGGCAAGTGGAGCGGGCCAACGGGATGATATTGCAAGGGCTCAAGCCTCGGATCTTCAACAAGCTCAACAAGTTCGGCAAAAGATGGCTCGACGAGCTCCCCTCGGTCCTCTGGAGCCTCAGGACGATGACGAGCCGGGCTACGGGGTTCACGCCATTCATCCTGGTGTACGGCGCCGAGGCCATTTTGACTACCGACTTGGAGTTCGGATCCCCAAGGCTTAAGGCCTACGACGAGGCCCGCAACCAAGCGGCTCGGGAGGACTCGCTGGACATGCTCGAGGAAGTCAGGGACACCGCCCTCCTACACTCGGCAAGATACCAGCAGTCCCTCTGACGCTACCACGACCGGCGGGTCCGGACCCGAGACCTCAAGGAAGGCAATCTGGTTCTCCGTCTCCGCCAGGACAACAGAGGACGCCATAAGCTCACGCCGCCTTGGGAGGGGCCCTTCATCGTCGCCGAAGTCCTCAAGCCGGGCACGTACAAGCTCGCCAACGAGGCCGGTGAAGTCCTCAACAACGCTTGGAACATCCAACAGCTACATCGCTTTTACCCTTAGAATTTCCAAGCATTGTACACACGCTTTGTACCTCTCGCAAAAGAAAAACTAAATCTTGGGCGTTTTTCCCAAGTCGCAACATTTTGTCCTCGGTAGGACTCAGTGAGACTTGGTTTTGGCTCCCCAAAACCAAGCCTCCCTCGGGGGCTAGAAAGGGGGAACCCCCTCCTGGAAGGCACCCCTCAAAAATCTTTTTTCGCTTTCCTGGCCGCTTTTCGTAAGTCCTACATTCCCGAAGGTTTCGCGCACTTAGGAAAAGGCACGACCGATGTCATCCCAAGGCCGAGGATGGCCGAGCCGCGAGGTCACTTATGCCCGAGCGCTACGGTGCCTCTGCTTGCCGCCCTCAGCCAAAGGATGACTCCAAGTGCCGCGGGGAGGTCGCTCATTACAAAAAGGCAACAAGGCCATGACAACTACTGACGCAGTCCTTACCTTCGGTTAAAGAGTGACCCTCGGTACGCAAAGCATCCTCGCAAGACTAAGTGGCAAATACAAGCGGAAGGAGAATGCTAGAGACAACGAAGAAGCCATTGAACATAAAGCCTCGACGGGCGATTCACCGCGGTGTTTCATAAACACACACCAACACAAGTTTCTATTTACATGGGCACTTTCGGGCCCGGCTGCGAGATCTTGAGGGGCGTCCGGGCCACCCGGCGTTTTGGGGGGCGTCCATGGCCTCGGGGCCTCGGGCTGCGGCTTCCACGGTCTCGGCGCCTCCGGCGCCCGGTGTCCCAACCGGCGGCTGCGGCCGGGGAGCCACGGCGGCGTACCGCGGCCCCGGGCGGCCCGCGACTTCAACATCCGCGGCCTCGGTGCCGCCCGGCTTCCTCCGGGGGTGGAGACGGCGGTGGGCGCGAAGATGGTCGCCCGGCCTTGGCGGAGCCCCTGCTCACCTCGGCCTCCTCGACGAGTTGGACCAGCACATCGCCTTCATGTCCCATCTCCTCCTCGGCCATGGCGAGCCCCTCGGCAATCCGAGGGAGGTTGAGCCGGTAGTGGGACATGGTCGGCGCGGCGTGTGCGACACGCCAACCCGGGAGGGCCTCCAGCCTTGCGGCGCCTCCACCCGCTAGCGGAACCATGGCCAGGCCGCATCACCAGGCTGCTTCCGCCGGCATCCTCAGCCTCCACCGCGGCACAGACGGCCATGGCCTCCCGCGTCAGGGTCTCGAGCTCGCCCTGCGCCGAATTGTGGGTGGTCTGCGACGCGGAGAGGTGCTCCTCCAGCTCCGTCACCCTGCCCTGCAGGCCTGCAAGGACCCGAGAGTTAGCCTCTCGGGCGGCGCGACACAGGCACGAGGGGCAGTCACGGTTCTTACCTCGCAACTGGTCACGAAGGGTCTCGTTTTCGCCGATCCCCTGCATGACCGCCTCCTTCAGCTTGGAGTACTCCTCGGCCAGGACGACGTGCTCAGCCTCGGAGGCCTCCAGCTTCTCGGACAGGGACTTGATGGAGTCCGCCGAGCGCGAGGCCTCGGCGACCATCGCCTCCTTCTCCACCCGGAGCTGGTCAAGGCTTTTGGTGTGACCCGCCGCGATCTCCCTGGCGAGGGAGGCGTCCTCGCGCACCGTCGAGGCCTCGGTCTGCAGCTGGGAAACGAGAAGATGGAGCTTCTCGAGCTCGGCGTCCCTCTCCGACACGGCCGTCGTCAGCTCGGCGACCAGGCCTTTCTGCTGGAGGTACTGGTCGTGGAGTCCGTCGATGCTCGGAGCAAGTCCGACTTCTCGCTCGTCGTCTGCGCCAAGTCCTGCAACACACACTCCCTTTTTCCCGGTCAGTCACTGGGAAAGGGCCCCCAATGGGAAATGAGGGCGGAGCAGTCACTTACCCAAAGCAGGAGGGAGCTCCTGGCACAGACCTGACATGATGGTCCGGGCGGCCTCCTCGTAGCGGTCGACGCACTGCATCACGCTCACCCAGGCCCTCACTTCCTTGGCGTCGTCCGGCGCAAAGGCCCCTCGCCTCTCCAAGGCCCCCGGGGGCGCCTGGCTTTCCGGCTTCGGTGGGCTCCCTTGGCGGGCGGCTCACGGGGCCCTCCGGCCGAACCACGGCACCCACGGTGGGCGCCTCGGTCACCTGCGCCTCCCGACTTCTTCCTTGGCCGACGCGGCTTCGCCTCGGTGGCCCGCGACTTGGCGAGGCGGAGGCTGGCTCCGCCTCCGCCATGGCCGCATCGGCAGTGGCAACCACCGCGGGCTCCTCCACTATCCCTCGGCCGTCGCCGAGGTCCCATCCGGCCGACACGGCCGGGATCACCATGTCGTCCCCCTCGCCGGGCGCCTCCGCCGAGCCGGCGGCCGGCCGCCTGGGCCGGCCCTTCGACCAATGGCGCCACGGGGCGCGACCTCGGTCTCCCCGGCGGACGCCTGTGCCGCCTCCGCCTCCGTCGCCGAGGACTGCTCCACGGTTGGCGGCACCTCGGCGGCCTTCTCCCTCTCCTCGGCCCCGGCCGTCATCTCGGCAACGGAACCCGAGGCTCACGCTTCCTGCCCCCGCTTTAGCTGTTTCCGAGGGGCGGGGGCGCCGCATCCACCGCGGCCTGGCGCTTCAGGCTGCGGATGGGCACAAGGTAAAAATTAGCATGTGGAAAAGAAGCGAACACCGGGGTCAACGACAAGGCGTGAACGCGACTTACCCGCGCACTTTAATCTTGGCGCCGGACCGGGTTCCCCCCCGGGTAGGAGCCTCGGGTGCCCCCGCCGACGTGCGCCCTCCAGAGCGACCTGCTGCGGCCCTCGGCGCTCTTACCCGGCGGGCTGCTGCGGAGATGGGCCTCGGCGGGGGGAGGGCTCGGCGACCTCCTTCCCCAGCGGCGTCGTGCCTCCCCCCGGGGGGCGTCCCGGCTGGGAGGGCGTCGCCGCGGCCCCAAGTCCGGCGACGCTGGGGGCGAAGCCTCTCCCAACGGCCCTTCCGGGCGCCCGCACCGACGACGAGCCGCCGACCGACCGGGCGCTCGACGTCACCTCCGGGGGATCCAACCCCAGGCAGCGGTTCAGCTCGTCCTCGTCCCATTCCTCTGCCTCGTCATCATCGTCATCATCACCGTACTCGGTGGTGTCCGACGGCGTCTCCGCCAGAGGGAGACCCTCCTGCTCCTGCCGCCTCCGCAGCCGAGACAGGTCCTCCCTCTCCTTCTGCTTGCGGGCGTTGCGCGCCACAGCGCTCTCCTTCTTCTGCTTCTCCGCCTCCGCACGGTCGCAGTTGGCCTTCTTCTCCACGGCAAGCGGGGGCTTCGACGCCCTCAGCTTCTCCGAAAGCCCCTGCGAGCGCGATCACGAGGGTTAGCGTGGAAAAGAGGATTAAGAACGGAGCGCGCATCGGAGCGGAGGAGTAGGCCTTACCAGGTGGATGTACCCCTGCTCCAGCCGCATGACGACCTTGAGCAGCTGCGAGTTCTCCACCGACGCCGCCTGCCTCGTTCGGTCGAGGACCTCGGTGTAGCCTAAGTCCTCGGCCGCCATCCGGGTGCCTTCCCAGGCGTTGCTGGGCCTCATGTCGTACAGCGCGTACCACCGACGCATGAGCGGCAGCACTCGCCGCTTGTGGAAGCCGGCGGTCACCACCGAGGCGTCCAGCCCCGCTTTGGTCAGGCGCGCCAGGGCGGAGAACACCTTTCTCAGCGGGGTCACCTTCTCGGCGATCAGCTCCCTCCACCACGACGGCGGCTCGGAGTCGAACACCTTCCCGGTGTAGGCGGGCAGGTGGTCGTAATCGTTGCGAAGGTAAAACCACTTGCTGTGCCAGCCACGGTTCGAGGAGGCGAGCCTCGCCGGGATGTAGTCCCCGCGGTGCCTGGACCGCAGCTGCAACGTGCAGCTGCCGGCCCGGACGGCCAACCGTCTCCCCCGCTCCTTCTCCTTCCCCTTCTCCTTCTCTGCCACCGGCGGGGACTTCAGGAACAAGGTGGCCTCGAAGAAGTAGAGCCACAAGTCCCAATGGGCGTCGATGCCGAGGTATCCCTTACCTGCAGCCCACGAACCGCCCGTGTGCGTGATGCGATTGGGGGCCGGGTTGTGGAGCTCTAGGCCGTTGTACTCGGGAGCGCCCCAAGCGGCGCCCACCGGCATCCCGAACCCGCGCTCATGGAATGTCGTGAAGCTCACGACGTACCCCGACGGAGGGCGCGGGAACTGATCATCCGGCGATGGCACGATCCACTTCGGCCGCTGGAAGTTGGTCCGGGTGCGCATGAGCCCTTTCTCCACCAACGCCACCAGCTCCACCTCCGTCACCGAGCATGTCTCCCAGTCCACCACGCGAACGACGTCGGCCCTGGGCGCCATTGGGAGAGAGAGAGATCGAGCTAGGAAGGCGGCGCGGAAGGTCTCTCTTCCTCTTCTCTCCGGCGGGCTCGAGTTCTCTCTCTGGCGGCGGAAAGGGCAAGGGCAGGGAGAAGCAGCGGGCGTGAAAGGAGGGCCGGCACGGCCGCCGCATAGGTATTTATACACAACGTGCTCCCCCTCTTGGCATTTAAGGCGTATCGGCCCACGATACGCCTGCTCGATTACACACCGCGCACGACCCAAGGCAACGCCGCACGGGCGGCCGCAGCCACACGGGCTCAGCGCACCACACCGCGCGTTGCGGCACGCCTCCCGCAAAGGATCCGGGCCATGGAGCCGGGGGCCCTGCCACCGCGCGTGGCCCTGTGCGGAAGCCGCAGCGCCACACATCACATCCCCGTGGGACCCACGAACACGCGCGCCGCGGCAAGCGCCACGGCGGGGAAAGTGGGGCCCCCCCCGCTTCAGCGCGACGCTCCACATCCCGCGCTGGCCGCTGAAAAAAAACGCGCCCATACCCCCCCGACAGGGCAAAACAGGAGTTCCTTCTCCACGAAGGAGCACGGGCGGCGGCCCATTTACGGTCCAAAGGTTCGCGGTGGCCCCATCGAGGGTTCGACCTTGGCCACCTCGGGGCAACAGAGTCGGGGGCAGCTCGGACGGCCTCATACAGCCCCGGCCCAGCGCAGGGGGCCGTCCCTTGCAACATCCGAGGCCAGCATGGTAGCCAAAGTAGGGGGGATCCCGCGTGGGAGAGCATCGAGCCCTCGGGACCCGGCGGGCGGGGACCCGAGCCCCACCTCGAGCACACCGTGCGGGCTCTTATGAACCACGCCTCGGGGCCCCAGCCAACCCCTAACGAGCAGGGGCACGGGCGGTTCACTTGGATCCTCCCGTTAACAGCTCACCGGACCTAGTCGGTGTTCGACACTCGTCGACGATAGCACGACGAAGTCCACCCTCCTCCCTGCGGAAGGGAAGCTGAGGTGCGTAAAAAACTGACGGCTGAGTACCAATTGGGTTCCCCTCGTCACTACGAGGGCTCAGGGGCTTCCCCAACGTGTGAACCAATTCGGGAAAACGTCCTAAAACCTGGCCGAACCCCTGGACGAGCCGACGGGCCCGGGGGCTCGGCAGCACGGACCGTTTGTCCACCAAAGCACGCACAAGCCCTCGGACGAGAGTCCTCACTCCTCCGAGGCCTCGGGGGCTACACCCGGCGGGTGCGCTCGCGCGCCCCCGCCGGAGAGCACGGCTCTCGAGATAAACCCCAAAATCACACCGTGCGGGCTAAGTACAAGCCCTCGAAGGAGTCCCCCAAACTCCTCCGAGGCCTCGGGGGCTACACCCACCAGGTGCGCTCGCGCGCACCCTGCGGAAAGTGTCGATGGCAACCGAGGAAGCACGACCTCAGCCTCTGAACGAGTGCTCCCACTCCTTCAGAGGCTCGGGGGCTACTGTCGGGGACCAAAATAAGGGCCCCTTAAGGAAAGCCCAACAAACGCAAACCTTGGCCCAATAGGCCTCCCACTACTCTATCTGAGCCACGACTCCAGAGTGCTGGAGCGAGTACACGGCCCACGGACCAATCCGAGCCTACCCCGCTAAGGGCTCGGACGAGCGCCAATTCTCCGCCTCGCCCGAGCCCCCAGAGCAAGGGCCTCGGACGAACCTTCATTCTCCGCCTCGCCCGAGCCCTCGGCGTCAGGGCCTCGGACGAGTCTCCAACTTCCATCCAGCCCGAGCCCCTAGCGACCAGGCCTCGGACGGGACGCACTGCCCAGGGTCAAAACCGTACCACCGACTTGACGTACAACCACCACCGCCCGTCCTCATCCCGTGTCAGGGGCGTCCCACGCTCTGACAAGGGATGGGCGTCGTCACGTCGCGGCCCACGCCGGTGATCATGCTTACGAAACCTCCACAGTGAAGGCCGCGCCCGCCACAGTGGGGCACTGTGCTGCCTAACCTCTCTGCCAGGTCCCATCGTCGGAACTCCAGGACGCCGTCCACCACGCCAAGGCCCACGCCAGCCGACGTCACCCCCCGTGCGGGAGTGGACCGGACGCCCATTCCGGTCAACCAACAGTCCACCCCGTGAGCCCTGAGCACGGGATGGGCGACCACTGCGCCGGCGACCGTCCGCGGCTGTTCCACCCACTCCTCGTACGGCAACAAGCTCCGAGGTCCCCCGAGCCTCGGACTCCAGGCGGGTCAAAGCTACAGGGCTCTGGCACCCCCTATCGCACTCCACCAACTCCAACAGGGATGTCCGTCATTACGGACAACGGGGGGACGGCGGCGACATCGCCTTGCCCGCCCACGGTCCGGGGCGATGCGCCCCACTCCGGAGCCTCGGATGAGGAAAGACGGAAGCCCATGACCCAGCCACGAGCACGACCACCTCTTGTAAGGCTCTACCTCCCCCTTGTGGTTATAAAAGGGGAAGGCAGGGGCCCGTGGAAGATAGAGACACACGAGCCCGATATTGGCACTACCCTCAATCAACCACGAGACCTGGGACCCTGTCCCTCTCTCACACTGCTTGTACACCCTACCTACGAGCACTTCGGTGCAGGATAATACAAGATCACCTCCCCCCACTGGACGTAGGGCTTTCTCTTGCCCGAACCAATATAAATATCTGTGTTCATCTTGCACACCATCCGGAGTTGGGAGCACGCACCACAAATTCACTCGTTGGTGCTAGGGCCGCCAGTTCTAGCACCGACAAGTTCTTTCTCAAGATCGCATCTGGATTGCAAGTGAAGTTGTCTAGTAGAACAAATCCAGTCATGCACTATCTATTTTCATCCACAACCAGAGAAAACAAGTAGAATTATCCTACATGAATAAAGGCTACTTTATACATGCATATATTCATGCTTAGGTTAATCCTACTCTTTATCCTAGCCTTCCCAACAATGGCGCCAGAAATGCTTGTTTGCATTCCTTAGCATCATTGTTGAGAATGGAGATATAGAATCTATCCCCGGCAATGGCGCTAGAAATGGCTATGGTGTTTCTCGATATCACTGCTAGCGATAGACCTCTAATTATAGTTTTGGAAGTCCGACATAGGCATTGTGGCATAACAATAATAATCTTACCTCTATCAAGACAGTTGCAACTCTAACAACACTAGGACTATAGCCTAGGCAACCCACATTTACAACACACTTTTGACATTCCTTAGTATTGATCGAGACTATGTTCTAGCCACGACATTGAGAACCGCCATATGATAAATCACTGCAGGTTATGGAAAATGGTTCTAAAAGCGCACAGAGATATATCATTGTAGCATTTCAGCCCGAGAGTATTTTTGGGTGTCTGTATTTATATTTTGCCAAAAAAGGCTAGTGTAAAGACTCTAGTATGAGAAGAAGAAGGAATACATTAGATTCTCAATTACTGCCTACAGGAATATTGGTCGTCATTCATTGAGCATTTGTTTTCAGGCCGTTTACCAAGTGTTTATCTGTGCGGTCATCCACACTCCAAAACATTTAACGGGTTAGGTTTTGAGTTTTACTATTCACTTTATGGGTACTATTTTGTAATCCGAGTGCTTGTAACATATTGACCTATCTAGCTATCATATAATATAATTCTTCTTTTCGCCATAAAAAAAAAATTATTTTAAAATATGTAAACTTAGAAGACATATACATTTAGGATAATAGACGACTTCAATTAAAAAACTTTTCAACTACAAGGTCCTTGGTCACATTGAGAACT
The DNA here is from genome assembly GCA_015844335.1 of Chrysopogon serrulatus. Taxonomy (NCBI): domain Eukaryota; kingdom Viridiplantae; phylum Streptophyta; class Magnoliopsida; order Poales; family Poaceae; genus Chrysopogon; species Chrysopogon serrulatus. Next base: position 124,972 of record JADLZL010003833.1, on the reverse strand, counting down.
ATAACTTGCATATAGACCATGTCAACATCTAAGATTGTTTGGTTATTTTAAATTTCAAAATTTAAAATCTTTGATATTAGAAAAATATTTTGGGACCCTCAATAGTTGTAGTTCAAAAAAATTTCAACTATAAACTTGTAGATCCCATCAACAGCTCCAGTTTTGATATAAAGTTTATCATTATCTGAATCCATATAAAAAAGTTATGAATTTTTTTTAAAAAAAAGTTAGTAGTGCAAAAGCAGCACATAGTGTGCAGACCCTATTTGAACTCAAATGAGACTTGAAACCAAGTTTATGGTCTAAAATGACACCACAAGTGTCAAGTCTAAGTGCCGACAGTAATTATTTTGAAAGTTTATGGACTATGATAATACTATTTGCTAAATTTAGAGACCCACAAATAATAGATATCAGTTTGAAAATTCAGAACCGAGACTACACTAAAGGTCAAGTTTAAACACTGGCCGGTGAATTTCACTCGTTCTATTCCCTTTATTCCAGCTGTACACGCTGACACCCTGTATAGATCTATGTTTGTCGCTGCATGTCGTAATAAAGTAGTTAATAATCGATAACACATGCACGATCGATCCGGTCCCACCTACTACCACATGCGGTTGGTAGAGACAGGCACACACAGCTGTACCTGTACCATTTTGTTTTTTCATTGAATGATTCTCCATCGACCTCCCTCCCTGGCTCCCGGCTGTATAAGCCTATATCGCCAGACTAGAGAGTAGAGAGCACAATTCTGACCCCGACCCGTCTCTCAGTTTCTCCCCATGGCTTGCTCCAAGCCCTCGGTAGTATTGTCGTTGCTAGTGTTGCTCGTGGTCCTCGCCGCCGGCCCGGCGATGCGACGGGTTGAGGCGGCATCGGCGCACCTGCACGTCTACATGCACGACGTGACTGGGGGGCCGTCGGCGACGGCGGTGCAAGTGATCAGCGGTCCGCGGGGCAGCTTCGGCAACACCATGGTGATCGACGACAAGTTAACCGAGGGGACGTCAGGGTCGTCGGCGACGGTGGGACGCGCGCAAGGCTACTACATGGTGGCGTCGGTGGCGCACCTCGAGTTCCTCGTCAACATGAACGTCGTGCTTACTTCGGGCCCATACGCCGGCAGCTCGCTCACGGTGATGGGCCGTGACGACGTCAGCGTCCCGGTGAGGGAGCTCTCAGTGGTGGGCGGCACGGGGCAGTTCAGGATGGCGCGCGGCTATGTGCTGTGGAAGACCGTCACCCCCGAGATTCTCGATCTGGAGATCTTCGTCAACCCTTCTTGATGAGCCTGTTAGGCAATGGTATGATTCCTGTGTCGAGATGCGCAAATTAGTTAGTTGAACTGTCTAGTTTGTAATCTTTTTCCATATATTGGCATCGAAGTTTATTTAAACGATTGCATTTATTGGTTGATTCGCTCACGGAGCAACTACTCTACTTGCTGATTTGTTGAACATATATAAGGGCCGTTTGTATGGTTTCATTTGGAGGACGTGAAATCTACATAAACTAGACTATTTGACTTGAAATTTAACACTTTGGAAAGTTCATATAAGCTATCTCATCAGTAGAAATACAGGAGATACAAAAATATATATCATTAAGCTAGGTTTCTATTTTTTGGTTTTTATTTTTTTCAACTTATAACACGTTATTCATCTCACTTCTCGGCGGTAGAAATACACACATAAGCACTGGCGAAGCCCCGGGCTCCTCTGCTGCCTGCTACACAATCATCAGACCATGCTCACACAAATGGTCAATCTTTTGCATCATCTATCCCAATGCAATGATCGACACATGGGGCCATGGAACTATGAGCAGCAACGGAGGCAAAAGGCTGCGACCCGCGACGTTGCCCTGCCAGTGCCCACTGCGGCACTCCGTGCATTTCAGGCCTCTCCCTGGTGGGCAGCGGATCCGCCATAAATAGCCAAAAAAAGAGTTAGTGATTGTTTTAGTATACAAATTAAAACTATTATAGTTGTCTAATTTTCCTTGTATTATGTGCTCTAATTTTCTTTGTTAGGTAACAAACAATAATAAAATCCACACGTAGTTTTTATGTCTATTATTAGTTTATATAGACGGTATAATAGAAAGTAGAAACTAGTATATTCTTAATCAATACTAGTTTCTATAGAATAATCTTTTGTCCAATGACATATCTTTTCTCTTCCTTTCTACCTATCATATCTTTTCATGTCTTACTCCTGTGTAGATATGGTTTCTTGTTAGGAGACCATTTCATTCTCTCTTTTAATTGCAATGTCACATCATCTTTTTACTTAGTTGATATCCTATTTAGGCCTTGTTTAGATTCCAATTTTTTTCACTCTCTCTCCATCACATCTCCATCACATCAAATTTCTACCCGTATATATAGAGCATTAAATGTAAGTAAAAAAAACTAATTACACAGTTTAGTTGTACATCACGAGATGAATCTTTTGAGCCTAGTTGGGCCATGATTGGATAATATTTGCCACATACAAACGAAACGTGCTACAGTTGCAGAGTTGAAATTTTTTCAGCTCTTTCACGTGATCTAAACGAGGCCTTAATAAACATATAAACCATATGGTTTCTATGTTGGAAGTGACCTTACTATTAACATGATGTTTTATCTCACCCAGATTCCATAAGATTCCTATAAGTATCTCTCTCTCATATATAACAATAATAAACCAGAGTGCACCCCGTGCTTCGGTGCGGGACGGTTGAACGATGATTCCAGTGCTATATTGAATAAGCCCCATGTAAATCATGTATTACATCTAGAGCTATGTAAAAAGATGGATCCGCCTATATACCAAAACATAACCCCAGTGACATACTGAGATATGGAGCTATACAAAGAAAAAGACCAATTCTTACATAACTGACAGTGACGACGTCATGCAAATTCTAAAAAGAATAGTAATATTGTATCATCAGTTTCAAAACACTAGGCACAAAGGCAACACATGGTGTGTGGCATGAAGAGGTCGCAGAAATATCAAAAGTTAAGGTACAATAGTCACAAACAGGAAGGCTAATAAAACATGCATTCGGATTCTGCAAGGAACAACGACATAATACAGTTAAAACTGGAAGGCTCACTATCCATGCAGATCACCTTGGAGCCCCTGACATATTAAATCAAATACACCACTGCAAAAAAATAACTTCGACACGCAAAATGTAGGTTGTCTGTAGATATGCAGTAACCAGATTTCATATGAAATTCCAGCTACATTGAAATGATATGCACAAAGTAGGTTGTGTGTGTTAGAAACTAGCCCCAGCAAATCAATAGGACGTGGTATTATTCAAACACTCTCTTTATTATCTCTTTTTCTCACACACAAATACAGCTCACGGCTAATCTGAAGCTAGCAATCATTTTCCAATCTAATGGACTAGCTTGGCTTTACAAAGGACCTCAACATGTCCTTATATAGGTTATTTAGGTCGGTGCTACAGTAGCTGTGCTACAGTAGCTGTGCTACAGTAACCGACATAGAAGTTACAGCTCATTCTACCCTAAATGCTAGCTAATAGTCAATCTCAACTTCACTACTTCCTTTCTCTTGCCAAAACCAATTTGCATTTGACTTGCTTTGCTAGAAACTTCCATTAAACAATTTTGATCTTTATCTCAAGAAAATAAATTAACTCCAACATTCTCCCCCTTAATTTGTTTTCTTGAGATATCTTCTTCTCCATCTCTATCTTGACTCCTCTTCTGTTTCTCATAGCTATCTACACTCATGTCAGAATCACTGTTGCTGTAATTTGAACTCTCACTTGAGCTAGCTAGTTTGCTTTTCTCTTGCACATCCTTTTTTAACACTGCAGCATTCACTTGCCTTCCTTTATCATGGCAATAACCATCTAAATCCGAGTCATGGCGAAAGCTTTCCTTGTACCTTTGTCTAGACTTCCAAACTTTTCTGTTTTTCACCCTATGGTTCTTCAGTCCCATATATCGTACTTCGTGTTTTACAGCTTCTTTCTTGGAGCTAAGGGTGATATTACTGCAGTGTTTTACAGCTTCTTTTCTAGACTCATCAAACTCCCCCTTGCTCTTGACACTCCTTAGAGCTAAGGGTGATATTACTAACTGCCTTTTATAACCCAAATCTGAACTTAAACATGAGTTCAAACTTGAACTCAACCCATTTTGTCTAGGAGAAAAACCTCTCCTTGTATTCCATCATTGCAACATTCTTTTCCAAATTGTTGCCCCTATTAATTTGCAATTCAATCTTGTAAAGTCTGTCCGGTGTTCTTCGGACCTTCATTAGTAGCTTTCCGCTTCTTTCACGAACACACAACAAATCTCCATCTAAGACAATTCTGTTGCCTGCTTCTGCAAACTGACCTAGGCTGATTATATTACGGCACAATTGGGGTACATAATATACCTCATTTAGAAGCCATTGTTCGCCATTTTTGCACTGGAGCATAATAGAGCCCTTTCCCTTGATCTGTACCGTTGATCCATCACCAAACTTGACATGCCCATTGATGCTTTCATCCAGGTCCACAAAGTTTGAGTGTTGACCTGTCATATGGTTACTCGCACCATTGTCAAGATACCATTCATTGGACTCTAATGCTTCATCTTTAGTGCATAGTTTTGGCGCAACCTTCTCATCTTTTAGCACCAGAGAGACACAATTATTCTCTGCATCTTGAGGAAGTTCACATAATTCCATGGCAAAGAGTGCAAGCTCATCATCATCACTTCCTTTCTCCATGAAGTATGCCTTTTCCCTCTTATCTTCCTGAGATTTACAATACCTCGCAATATGACCCTTTTTCTTGCATTTGTTGCAAGTTTTTGTTTTCCAACATCTCTCCGTAGAATGATTGTCTTTTTCACAGATATCACACCATAACTCTGAAATTTCTGTACCTTTTGTATCTTGATCTTCCTTCTCATTCTTTTGCGGACCTTTGCCACGGCGACGATTCTCCCGCATCCGGGCCGCCCACTCTTCCTCGGTCAGCAGTAGCTTGCCTCCCGGGACGATCGATCGATTTGATATCTCAATTTCATCATCATCGTCCACCACCTTTAGTCGCCCCGTCACCTCTTCAATTGAGAGGTTCGCTGTGTCAAGCAAGGTGTCGATTGCAATAGCCACTTGCTTGTACTTTGCTTGGAGACAACACGCAGGAGGAGCTTCTCGACCGCACGCCGCCGATGATATCCTCACCGTAAAGGTTGAGGGAGCTCATCATCCCTGTTAGGCGAAGCGCAAAGTCATCGATTCGCTCACCGTCATGGAAGGAGAGCAGCTCCCAGTCCCTGCGGAGTCGCTGCAACGTCATCTTGCGTGCACGATCCGAGCCGATGTGGATGGCCTTAATCGCCTCCCAAGCCTCCTTCGCTGTCTTCTTCACCGCTAGCGTGCGGATCATCTCCTAGGGTATAGCAGAGAGAACGGCGTCGAGAGCCATGCGATCCTCCGTGCGATCAGCATCACCATACTCGATCGCATCCCAGAGACCACGAGCCTCCAACTTCACCTTCATAAGGAGGCTCCAATCCTCATAGTTGCTGCGTGTCAGCTGCGGATACGGCGTGCCACCGACTTCCTTCACCATGCGCTGGACGACAATCTCTGTGCCTCCATGGCGTCGCCCACGTCTTGGCTGCGTGGAAGGGGAACGGCGATGGTAGGTGCGCATCGGGCTGCGACTTGGACCACTCTCTGCTGGAGCTGAAGCCATGGATCACTCTAACCTGGCTCTGATACCACTTGTTAGAAACTAGCTCCAACAAATCAATAGGACGTGGTATTATTCAAACATTCTCTTTATTATCTCTTTTTCTAGCAATCCTTTTCCAATCTAATGGACTAGCTTGGCTTTACAAAGGACCTCAACATGTCCTTATATAGGTTATTTAGGTCGGTGCTACAGTAGCCGTGCTACAGTAACTGACATAGAAGTTACAGCTCATTCTACCCTAAATGCTAGCTAATAGTCAATCTCAACTTCACTACTTCCTTTCTCTTGTCAAAACCAATTTGCATTTGACTTGCTTTGCTAGAAACTTCCATTAAACAATTTTGATCTTTATCTCAAGAAAATAAATTAACTCCAACAGTGTGTAGGCAATGTAAGTCCCATTATGGTGCTGACAAATATTTTGTGAAGATTGAAGGCATACAATACAAATTATTCATTGACTGGTGTCAGGATTATGTAAGCATCCAGCAAAATAATCATAGGGAAAAAGTCGCAAAATAGCATTTAACCGAATAGCACCAGGTAATAGGGAAACATGTATAAGGAAAGACAACCTGATAAAGTATAGCACAATTTCCACAACATCTTGGCGCAGACTAAAAGGAAAGCAAGGCACAAGCCGAACATTCTGAACTTCATATATATCATGCCTAGATAATCTGGCACCCTAACCTGTGGCAGGTTTAGTATTTTCAAACTCCATCAATACAAAAGGTGTGTGTAGTAAAGTACGTTGCAATCTCCATTGAATCTATTTTGATGGAAAAGAGAATAGTAGAAGAATGTTGTAATTGCCATTTGGACGCCACAGGCCAACACCTAAATCCTGTACTACACCAGAATAAATGGATGAATGCTAATTTGGTTTATAAAATTAACAGAATATGCTTTGATAACCTGTGGTTAATGAATTTTACACAATCTGGTTAGCAAGAGGAGCAGCAGAAGAAGTTGGGGCAATGCCTCAACACATATCTGCAGCACTCATATGGATGAAACGCATATGAAAGAAGCAGTGCAATTTATTAACATCATGTATCCCCAGTAAAACACCAAACAGGTTAGCAAATGATGCATAAAGGATATTGGGGGGTTCCAGCTGAGATTACTGTGGATAACACCAAAAGTGCAGTAGTAGACACCTGGGGTAAATCTTTTTTTTTTTTTTTCGAATACGCAAAAGGTTTGCGTATCATTGTATAAGATCGAGAAATAGTGTTTACAACGACGCGCCACAAAGTGACGCGCTACCTGGGTAAATCAGCGAAAGAAAGTGAGGAAAATGGTACCTGAGGTGGCGCCATAAGCCGTGGCTCTTCCAAGAACGCAAGCAGCAATGCAGGAAGAACGATAGAACCTGCAAAAACAATAGGCAAATGGAAATGCAATCAAAGTCAGAACACAAATAAATACAACCAGGAATTAAATAAACTCGCATAGAAGACAAACACATTAGAGCCGACAAATCGAAGTATTGGAAGAAACTAGTCTACAGGCGCTGATTTTGTTTCATTCCAAAGTTTCTTGTGCAATGTGTTTTTGCAGCTAGAGATTTCTGAACGTTTAAGGTCGCCATCATTAGCGCAAGGTCTGTAGGAAATTCATAAGGTCTGAAGAAATGCAAGGGCACGGCCAATTTTATAAGTAAACGAAACTCACCATGGAGGCGATGTACTACTCGAACGACTCCTGGTACCTGTGGTAGAGCTGCTGCGAGTAGTCGTGCGGCGGCCTCTGCGTGCGCATGCTCTATACCTTCCTGCGACAAGGGGTGGGAACAGTAGATCATACCGGATCGAGGCGAGACATCCTAGCGCCCGCCACGAAGAAGATGGCGGCGGCGGCGGCGGCGGCAGCTGCTGCAACGAGGACACCGGCACCGTGCACGCCGAGCACCGCGAATAGCTAGGCAAGGGAGGGAGAGGGCGCGGAGGGGGAGATGCAGCGATGGGGTGAGCGGAGGAGACGATTTGGCGGTGGAGCGACGTGCCGCTGCCGTTGGCGCTAAGCATTGTGAGGGTCGCCGCCGCCGCCGCCGCCATGTCCGGCCGCCGCGCCGAGGGCGCTACCGCTACCGCAAGCCGAGTTCCGACCCTCCTCCCGAAGCCCCACGCCGCAGCTCCCATCCCCGCCGAGCGCCGCCCCCGTCCTAGCCTCCGCCCATGCCGCGCTGCCGAGCGCCGCCTCGGCAGGAGGCCCCAACGCTCCTCTTCCTGCAGGCCTGCGCCGCGCCTCCGCCGCGGCGACCATTCCAGCCCTCCTCCCCCCCGTGGCAGCCCCACCCAGGCCGCTCTGCCGAGCGCCATCCCAGCCCCGCCGAAGCGGCGCCACCTTTCAACACCCGCGCCCCGTCGAGGCCGCGCCACTGCCACTGCTCGCCGCAAGGGGCGCCGCACCAGCCCAGATGGCACAGGCTGGCAGCACCAGCGAAGGGCGGCGCGAGAGAGCAACAGCACAAAAGGCGGCCGCGAGCTGAGTGGGTTCGGACAGCAGCTACAGGATTACAGGAGGTCCAACTAGAACAGCAACTCTCCACGTCGCCCTCGGCAGCAGGATGTCAACAGCACTGAAGGCAGCCGCGAGCGTGCCAGCGGCGTACGGGCATAGCACACCCCGTGTGCCCACGACCTGTTCGACGAAATGCTGCGCCTGGTCGCCAAATAAAATACTAACAAATGCTTTATACATGAGACTAAAAATTGATGTAATAGAGAAAGTGAAAAAAATCTAGAATTTGGGGCAATCTAAATTTAGAAAATGTGTCTTCCTTTTGTGGTCTTTTCTTTTGAACTTGTATGACCTAAAAACAAAAATCTCTTTCTTCTATGGCTTTCCATCCAATTCATGCTATTAACGGTGTTAACTCTAGAGTAATATAGCAATTTTACTCTTGGTTAAAAAAATTGTATAATTTATGTTTTCGCGAATAAGGTCATACAAAATAGTGCATAAATTGTTCACACATTAATTTGCCATAGGTTCACATATAAATTGTTCATCATAGGTTCACATAAATTACATACATGAGATAGGTTGACACATATATTGATCACAAATCCATCGTAGGTCTCACATAAATATGATCACACATAAGTGTGATCTTAAACATACATTGGTCTCACATATACAAAGCAAATTCAATACGGAAATCACAAATCAAAGGCCAAGAGCTTTTCATATTTCAGCACCTTCCAGATAGCATAGTTCTATTTTTGCTCAATCTTTTCAACGTAAAATAAAAGCAAATGTTAAACATCGAGATACATAGATATGTTAATTGAACTTTTAAGTATATAGGTCATTAGGGTATCAAAATTATTTAGTAATAAATACATTAGTTGGCAATAACAAAATAAATTTACATTAGGTTGAAGCTCGCCAAACTGGTTAAGAATCTCGAAGAAGATACTTGCAAGGTTGAAGCTGGCCAAAGTACGTTAGTTCTGGACATGTTTGCATCATGCCTGGTTAACATTGGTGAAATTTGTCATCACAAACTGTTACGCAGATGAGAACAAGGCAAGCTCACCAATTTTTAATAAAGGCCCAACCATATAAATGCTAGAAGTAGTGAAAACATAAAACCCTAGTACCCTAGTTTCAAACATTGTTAGGTTCAACATATCCAAACGGAACCTATAATTTTATACTAATGATTCAACATGTATCTAAATAGAACCAACATTTCTATATTGATGGAACAATCTATTTTTATAGATAACATTTGTACAAAAGGTCTGAAACATTTTATTAAGAATAGCATCCATTTTCTAGTTGCCACCACAAGAGCCTATAATAGATAGATCTAAAATGAAAAATTAACCACAGCAATTGTTTAATCCTACTAAACAAGAGAGACGAGACCCAGATGTTGACACGTGCCTTCTTGAGTTGGTTCATGAGGGAGATGAGGATAGACTTTGTGGTCCCGGGGCGCTCTTTCTAGGGTATCCTCAACCCTTTGTCCATCATGTATAACCGACCTATCCAAATAACTCCCAACAAAATTTAAATCAAAACCCTAACCAATAAGATGCGATAAGGAACAAGCCAGCGAGGAGAGGGACAAGTGTTTCTCACAGTAGTATGCCAAGAGAGGCTCATGCTACTACAACTCCTCGTCGCACTGCAGGTAGGGCTGCTCACGGGAGGGGCCAGTTGAAGCCATGCATGGCTAGCCATGACCGCCGGAGGGGCAAGCCTCGTCAGGCAGGCCACGCACGCTCGACCAGTTGGGTCGCGGTGCCTTCCCCACACATAGCTTGCTAGCCAAGGGTGGGGGGAGGCCGGTCGACCTTGAATCCGGTGGAATTTGGCAGCCACTGGCCAAAGATCGACGTCCTCCATTGAGGCCTTGAATCACTCGCGCTTTTTTCCCACCCGCATTCATTCCCTGGCAGATGCAGCAGAAATAGATGAAGGCGAATGAAGCAGACAATTGAGTTATTTCGCGTATGTGGCCAAACTGATGGCACATCCTAATAAACTTGATGGAAGACAAAGGAACATATTTTCATGTTTATAGGCCATTCAACAACAAAGCAGTCTCAAGACCATCAAGAAGAAGCTAATCCACAAAGCTCTTGACATGATTAGGAAACTTGTTGAAGATGGTCCTGATAAGGACACGGCTACGATGTCCAAGAATTTGGCCCAATCTTTCACGGTGCTAATGTAAACACAAGTAGATTCTGAAATTGATCTCTGCCCAAACGAGAAAAGCTAGTAGCAGGTATTTATGCCAATTAATAAAACGAACACAGATATCCAATCGGTGGACTTGCAGCAGGCCAAAACAGCAACCACGAGAATACAGTATAGAAGTATTCTAAATAATTCCTTTGTCCAATCAAGCACAACTATAACTCAAGATCTGATGTTTCTATCACCAAGAATAAATGTGACTCAAATTAAATATTCAGCCAATAAGTATCAATGTCCAAATTGCACGGCGAGTCAAGCGATGCAACACAACTCAATCAGGCCTCACGTGATTATTAAATAGGAATTTTCCGGCAGCAATTTCTTGATTAATCACGCGACCAATAGCAACAGCAGTAATAAAGGTTGATAAAAGGATCAGCTTACAAAAGATGCAATCCAATCCTAGATAACTTCTTCCACCCGCAGCTACGACAAACCACGATTAGAAGAGAGGGAACTCCAAGATTCCAAGCGACGTACCCAAGCCGCAGCAGCTCGATTACGCACTCCACGCAAATCCACGAAGGATTCGGATCAATCACCCCGACCAACTAGGGTTCTCGAGCGGTGGCTCAACGAGAGATAAACTCCATAAAATAAAATCCCATCTAATCTCTTGGGCACACAGGCCCTAGGCATATATGGCACGCAAGCCGCCTTGGACTCCAGGTCGGACTCAACCACATAGAGACATGCACGTACCAACTCAAAGTCTGACTCCACTAAACCAAAACCGACGTGACCAGCTAGCTAACCCAAACCATGTCGTGATTACTAATACTAGCACTCAAAGAAACCTGCTACATATATATTAAATGATTATTATAATCCGGCACCAGCGCTAATGCGGCAGCTTGCACAGAATTAAGTTAGGAACTCCTTGCTGTTCTGAACCTCTTCTTTGTTGGAATATGTTGCAGCTTTAAAAGTGAGCTTTGAAGACAAACCGGCAGTAGCAAATTTATCCATATTTGTAATATATTTATCCTCAAAAATAACACTTCCAAATTGAAGACCTGAAGGTATTAAAGAGTTACCAATTGCTATATTTGCAATAATCCCTGGCTTGTCCTCATTAATAAAATCTTGAGAAGCTATGGGCTTACCATCCTCCCTTCCTTGAAACAAAGCTGTCCTCAGCTTTGGCATAATCTCAGTCAGCTTCTCTATTTTTGTAACTGCTATACTTCCATCTTTCTTGTTGCCTTTGTATTGCCCAAAATTAGACAGAGAGCCAAAATTAATGGAAGATTTATTAGCCACAACATCTGCACTTTTCCACTCCTTGCAATGGCTTTGAAAAGGCTCGCTCAAATAATTAACAGTCACAGGCGATTTCTCCTTGAGGGTTACACAATGCACTGATGGCTCATTAAGTTGAGCATTGATCTTGGGAACCTTTTCTGCAGCAAGAGTGTCTGTTGCCATCGCCACATTGTTCCCAACATTATTATCGGATATATAAGCAAATTGGATTGATGATTTAATTGGCTCCTTGCAGCAAAGCGCAGACTCACTAGCAGTAGCAACTGGAGGAATATTCACATCATTCTCTCCCTCTTGAAGCAAAGCCGTCCTCGGCATTGGGGATATCGCCGTTGCCGTGTTCTTCGGTTTAACAGGAGCAAACACCTCTGCCTTAATTGCTCTCTCAAGCATTGGTTTGAGCACATGATGGACTCCCTTTTGCACAAACGAATATTTATTGGAACGACCACTATGAGTAGCATCAAGATCATACTGCCATGGTCGACCCAACAATAAATGACATGCGCTCATTGGTGCGATATCACAGTCAACTGTATCAACATAATTTCTAATGGAGAATTTAACTCTAGCCTTATGAGTAACTTTCAATGTACCACTTTGATTCATCCACTGCATATAACGTGACACTGGAAGCCTTCAAGTAGACAAAGATAACACATTCACTAAATCTGAACTGATAACATTAGTGAAACTACCACCATCAATAATTAATTTGCATACCTTGTCTTTAATCATGCATTCCGACTGAAATATAGCAGAGCATTGTCCCTTCATAGTAACAACAATGCCATCACTGTTTATTTCTCTTGCCATCATAGATAAGCCATCTAACGAATCATCTGTATCATCAATTTTGATTTCAGACTGAGGTTCACATGAAGAAACACTAGAATGCAGCATCGATGTAGAAGAAACAGCAACACTCTCATGTATAGCTGTGGGTTCAGGAACTTCAACCTTTAACATCAACTGAGAGTCTTTGCGTAATTCTTTAGAACTATCAATTGGCTTGGGAGCTATAAATTTGTCAAAAGCGGCAACAACTTTGTCAACGGTAGCATCAACGGCCTTTCTCATTGCATCATAAACAAAGTGTTGTCGCAATACAAACGTCATATCTTCCCATGTCCGACAAGGGTCATCCACATGAAGCCACCATTGCAAAACATCTTTAGCAAATGTTTCTTCTGCATAATACATCTTTGTGACTGAATTAAATCCACGGCCCTCAAAGAAACTCTCCATGGCATCTTGCCAAACATAGTATTCATGGGAACTTGTTTCGAGAGATAGCTTTGGCATAAATTTCATCTCATCAAGCAAAGAAAGTAGATCCATCAAAAATCAGTACCAATAATTCCAAAAGTACCGTGAGCAACCTGGATACCTGATACCACCTGATAAGGACACGGCTACGATGTCCAAGAATTTGGCCCAATCTTTCATGGTGCTAATGTAAACACAAGTAGATTCTGAAATTGATCTCTGCCCAAAGGAAAAAAGCTAGTAGCAGGTATTTATGCCAATTAATAAAACGAACACAGATATCCAATCGGTGGACTTGCAGCAGGCCAAAACAGCAACCACGAGAATACAGTATAGAAGTATTCTAAATAATTCCTTTGTCCAATCAAGCACAACTATAACTCAAGATCTGATGTTTCTATCACCAAGAATAAATGTGACTCAAATTAAATATTCAGCCAATAAGTATCAATGTCCAAATTGCACGGCGAGTCAAGCGATGCAACACAACTCAATCAGGCCTCACGTGATTATTAAATAGGAATTTTCCGGCAGCAATTTCTTGATCAATCACGCGACCAATAGCAACAGCAGTAATAAAGGTTGATAAAAGGATCAGCTTACAAAAGATGCAATCCAATCCTAGATAACTTCTTCCACCCGCAGCTACGACAAACCACGATCAGAAGAGAGGGAACTCTAAGATTCCAAGCGACGTACCCAAGCCGTAGCAGCTCGATCACGCACTCCACGCAAATCCACGAAGGATTCGGATCAATCACCCCGACCAACTAGGGTTCTCGAGCGGCGGCTCAACGGGAGATAAACTCCATAAAATAAAATCCCATCTGATCTCTTGGGCACACAGGCCCTAGGCATATATGGCACGCAGGCCGCCTTGGACTCCAGGTCGGACTCAACCACATAGAGACATGCACGTACCAACTCAAAGTCTGACTCCACTAAACCAAAACCGACGTGACCAGCTAGCTGACCCAAACCATGTCGTGATTACTAATACTAGCACTCAAAGAAACCTGCTACATATATATTAAATAATTATTATAATCCGGCACCAGTGCTAATGCGGCAGCTTGCACAGAATTAAGTTAGGAACTCCTTGCTGTTCTGAACCTCTTCTTTGTTGGAATATGTTGCAGCTTTAAAACTGAGCTTTGAAGACAAACCAGCAGTAGCAAATTTATCCATATTTGTAATATATTTATCCTCAAAAATAACACTTCCAAATTGAAGACCTGAAGGTATTAAAGAGTTACCCATTGCTATATTTGCAATAATCCCTGGCTTGTCCTCATTAATAAAATCTTGAGAAGCTATGGGCTTATCAGGTCCTAATGAGTACAACAACAAAGATAAGACAAGTAATAGGGTTTGTTGATGGACCAAAAAAATGTTACAAGTTGGGTCTGAATCCAAGTCCACACTAAATTGTCTTTTGAGTGCTCTAATGGAAGTCATATGGAGTTAGATTGTACTCCTTTGCCTGAATCACTAGAAATCAAGATCAAGGGCGTGGAGATCTCAATAGACAAGACTATTTTTAGATCCACAAGTCCAAACCATTAACTACCAAAAATCCATAGAGCTTGAAGAATAGGACTCCCTTTTTCGAATAATAGGATTCCCTTTTGAAGATCTATATTGTACTTGTTCATGTTAACAAACCGCAACATTCAAGAGCTTCCCATATTAGATCAAGACCTAACGTTTCAGATTGCTACGTCTTGATTTGTTATTTTAAAAAGTTAAAAGTAATTAAAGTATTAAACATGTTAGAAATTGCCATAAGTTCTGAATTAATTCTAATACTTTTTTAATATAACCATACTTTTTCTAATTTATTTTATAGATAACTTAATTTTGATGTAGTATAACAGCGTGGCGGGGAGGGTGGTTGGGCAAGTAGTGAAGACAACGAGAGGAGGTGGCGGCACTAGAGACGGTGCCCTGGGCGGCGGTGTTGGCGGCGTGCGACGCAGAGCAGGAGGCAGCGGCAGCGTTGGTGCAAGGCGAGGAGAGGTAGAGAGCTTTCATCTTATTACTTTCTTGATTAATTCAGTTACATGCTCCTAATATTTATAGTATAGATCGGACTTAACCTATAAGCAAGACGGGGGAATCCTTATCGAACATGAATTTCTCTTTCTCTAATTAATCTATTAAGTTCCAACTAACAACTTATTTATTTATTTATAAAATAATAAATACTAAAAAGGTAGTCAGTGGGGACATAAAAAGAAGGCGGTTGCGGTTATGATGGCGGCCACGGGGCCGAGGTAGGGGGGTGATGTTGCCCTCCCTAGAGCGTGCAGCCCCTAGGGTGGGCTGCTGGGGGGTGGTGGTGGGGGGGCTAGAGGCTGCCCCCTCCTCTCTTGGGTCCTCTTTGGCTCATTCTTGCCATTGTCAATTACCGTCCATGTTGGACGTGTGACATGTAGACTTCTAGCTTAATAGGTAATGTAATGCTACTAAGAAAGGTGAAGATTCCTACGTGAGTGAATTAGCATTGGTAGTGGCAACCTCATCAGACATCAAATTATCTTCTTTTGTTGCCTACTCTCTTCGTCCCGAGAAAGGATGTAATTATAGGTTGCGTGCCAGCTAAAGTGCTTCACATTTAACCAAGTTTCTAGTAAATATTGTTTATATTTATAGTCTCAAATCAATTTATTATAAAAATATATTTCGTAATTAATCACTATATTTATTTAATACTATAAGTTTTTATATTTTTTATCTATAATTAATCAAACTTGATATTGTAGTAAAACATGGTACTGTTCTAAAATTGCATGCTTTCTTGGACAGAGGGAAGTATATTTTTTGACAAACAATGTTATTATAGATAATTGAAAATCCTTAGATAGATCAAAATTGAGAGGATAGATGATCTTGAGTTCAGTGGTAGCTGTATTGTCTTTACTACTGACTTCTTAATCTGAAAGTACATATGAGCTCGGGCACTCCGCTGATTGCAAGTGAAGTAAGTTAATAATTCTATAGCAAAGCTATTTATTTGATTCCATTTTCCATCTCTCCCCATAGTTACATTACACTACGTATTCGAGGTTTGTCATTGAGATGTCATAGGTTGCAGTAGCAATGTGGCAGTATAGCAGCGCTCCATATCGCCCACAAGTTGCTTGAGCAAATGACCAAAAAATCCTAGGCCGGCGAACTCAAGGAGGCGCAGCAAAACCATGCGCCCAGTAGTTTTCTGTGCTATCTAACTACTCCCTCAGTCCCATAGAGTTTGTGACTAGAAAAACGTGTTTGTGAGAGAGGCACGATTTTTAACGACAAACTCCATGGGACGGAGGGAGTACTATCTAACGAGAGGATAACCATTTTTCATATATTTTTTATAAATTTCCCTTGAAATTGGCATTATTCTCACCGGTTTTTCATAATTTTTTTTGTAAATTGCAGCCAGCGTGGCAACATACAAATCGTTCTGCATCACTCAACAGATACCAGCATTTGCAGTTGTGCACCGACACTTCGAGGCCCGACAAATATATACAATCAGTGGTACACGACAGATCCACTCCGATCCGTAGAACGAAGAGGACATATCAACCGTTGGTTTGTCTAGACAAGCATGGCCCATCTATCCTAATGCTGGTGCCGTACGTGACGGGTGTGGCCTATCCGTAAACAGTATCACAGCGATGCATAGCAACACAGCATGGACTGCTGAACCGTTATAGATTGACAACGACGACCGGACGGGAACGAAATGCCAAGCCTATACAGGTTGTACACGTGAATTTGAAAGTAAAAGGGAAAGAGACATATATAAACTCCTACCTTATAAACAGACCAAAATATAAATGAAATAAAGGCTTTGCTCAAATGAGGCAAATCCAAATTCAGTCTACATATATATAATTTGACGCTCCACCTACCGTGTCCGACCAGCTGCCACAGCCCACAGCTACGTACCCGGCCTCTATATAAACATACCCGGCCTCTATATAAACATGCAGGCAGCACAAGCTAGAACATCAACAAATTCAACCTGCTTAGCTTCTTGAGAAGATCTCTCTCCTTTCGTTCTCTGTTTCCATCATGGTTGCCTGCAAGCTCTCCTCCTCCGTGCTGCTTGCTGTGGTCCTGGCGCTCGTCGCTGGGGGCGCGGTGCTGGTGCCAGCAGTGGACGCCGAGCACCTGCGCTTCTACATGCACGACGTGACGGGCGGCCCCTCCCCGACGGCGGTGCGGGTGGTGAACGCCCCGCGTGGCTACTTCGGCAACATGTTCGTCATCGACGACGTGCTGACAGAGGGCACCTCGTCGTCGTCCACCAGGGTGGGGCGCGCGCAGGGGTACTACATGTGCGCGTCGGTGTCCAACCTGGAGCTCCTGGTCACCATGAACGTGGTGCTCTCGTCGGGCCCGTACGCCGGCAGCTCCATCACGGTGGTGGGCCGCGACGACATCAACGCGCCGGTGCGGGAGCTCTCGGTGGTCGGCGGCACCGGCCAGTTCAGGATGGCGCGTGGCTACGTGCTGTGGAGGACGGTCACACCCGAGATTATCGACCTCGAAATTTTCGTCAACCCATGAGCCAGCCGCCGGTTGGTGCATTGCTTGATCATGTCGGATTCGGACATGGCTTGCAATATGCATGCATAAATGTCCGTTCACCGATGCGTACCTCTCGGTCTAGTCGGCGATAATAAGCTTCTACCTCCATGATGCTCGTCAGTGTCGATCTAGTAAATACGTACTACTATACTATATATGTGTTATATATGGCACGATTCAATTACAGTCATGTTATAATTTATTAATTAATAAGAGTACTTCCACAGTACTCCATTGTAATTGCATCCCTCGCATAGTTTGAGGTCTTTTTACAGCACAACTAACTGTCAGTTCGCCCTCTTTCTGTTTCCTCTCCAATGATATCACGCCGTGGAGATCACACTACACAAACCTGAAACCACGCCCTGCAGTTGTACAGAAACGGACGGGATGACGCCAACGCAGACATATCACCGGTGCAGACAAAATGGAGCAGAGTGCTGCGGCTTTCCTCGCCTCCTCACCAGGTCATGCCCCTGCGCTGCGCGGCAATCTGTGAACACTAGCAATGAACAACCAGCTAATAACTGCTAACGGGTCACAACCGCGCACATGATTGCTGATTAGTGATTAACCTCTATATCTGGAACCTTGTATCAATGCCGGACTTCATGCCAGCATAGGTTAATCGGCAGTAATACGAGTAGCATATATCACTACCGATTTAGTGACCCAACACAGCCCGGTTAAAGCATTCTCTAGCAGTGGTACTCATGGCTATCATTGCTAGGTTGACTCATCATCAAACGGTACTGATATGGTGAGTGTAATAGTCAGTTCAGACTATAATAGCCCGATAGTAGCACTCATGTACTAGTAGAAAACCAGACCTTCGTTTTTTACTTGTGCCGACTAGAGTTAGGCCTAGAACGAACTAATAAAAGCATTAGTCCATATTTAAACCACCGGCCAAAATTAAAGTTCCCATTCCAATAGTTAGCACTGCAGGTAAGCACAGGAGGAAACTTTTGTTCCGGTTGGTAGCTCCAACGGTTGGAGCCACCAACCAGAACTAAAGATCATACACCCTTTAATTCTGATTAATGGCTCTAACGTGATAAGAATGACCTTTAGTTCTAGACAGCGCTTGAACCATGATGAACACCAGTATACTATGAAGACCATTACCGTCTAAAACTTACTCTGGAATTGTCCCCCAACAGTCCCAACGGTATGTAATAAAAAAAATTAGTCTAGTTGTCGATCACATATGGGCCACCATGTCCTTGGGTTTTTGAGTCAAGTTTGTGGTCATTAAACTTTATAGGCATTGCCATGGTTACACAATTTAAGACATACATTACTTTAGTTGGACACGGGCAAGAATTATGACCAGTCTGTAAGGTTTATGTTTAATTAGGTTTATTAGTATGGTTACCAACCCTCCGTAAAAATTTGTGCAAATCACAGTAAAAAAGTTGTCTAAATTCACCAAAAAAAATCACACATATAGATGATATGATAATACATAACCTTGTAAAATATTTTTTCCAAATTCAACTTCGTTTGTGAGATATAAAAATAATAAATTTCTAACAAATCACCTGGACAACTTTCTGGCTTGAAATTTGTTATTTTTATATCTCACAAACGAAGTCGAGTTTGGACAAGATATTTTACAAGATTGTGTATCATCATATCATCTTTATGTGTGATTTTTTGGTGAATTTAGAAAAAAAATCCTATGGTTTGCATGGATTTTTACGGAGAGATTGATTTGCACTTGATCCGTTGCCTACGTTTAATGAGGTTTGTAGGATTTATGTTTATTTCTCATATAATTCATGTATTAGTTATAATTTGTACTCTAACTAGAAGTCCAAAGCTTTCACAGGTCACTTTGCATTTTAGTGTTGTATGCGTCTTAAACTTTTTCTCATGCTTTTATATGCCAGTAAATACAGATTAAACTAAGTGTACTCCAAAATGATCCGAAATCCTACCAATCTTTATATTGGATCTCATATGGCACGATGAACAAAGTTCGATGGAGGTACATGGAGAATTATATTATTTGGAAGGTGTAATGGAACCTCCTTTTTGCAAAAAATGTGATAAAGTGAACATACTTTGAATCTGTCTCACCGTGATACTTCCACACCTTATAATCCTTCACGAAACTAAACCACATGAAGTGAGATTGCACCACGCTCTCGCCCTATGCGAGCAAATTTTTACAGCTATTGCACAGACAAATTATAAGATCCCGACCAACATTCAGACGATGCTTTATCATCACAGGAATGAACTTTCTCTTCACATGATACAGGAACGATGGATCTATGTCGCACCCAAATTTGAAGGAACAAATAGGATGTATAAAAGACTCATATGCGCCCCAGAATCAATCGCACACACAAGTTGACAAATTACATAGAGTACCATCACATTGTTTATTACATAACGAGTGAATATTTATCATATAGTCTTAAACAATAATAGTAGCAACTAATAGAAATGACTCCAAACGCAGTAACTCCACACAGGGACGAACGTCGACTGGTTGACAACAAGCCTAATACTCAAAGCAATAGTCCTCATTCCCATCATCTTACGAAGCATAACCTGAAGTATTGTGATATTGCAAGGGTGAGCACATGTCGTACTCAGCAAGTATAACTAGGGGTTCATGAGGCTCAAATAAAGCCGACAATCGGCTTCTTGCATTTAGCTTGTTATTGATTAACATTTAAGGCATAATTAGCAACAAGGTAGTATCATTTCCCATAACCACATGATCAATGTAGACATGAATAAAGAATAGTACATAAACAACATATAACAAAGTCATCATTCATTCTCATTATTTATTATTATTATCATCCATCAGTGAACATCTATTCCCTCAGTTTTCCGGGCCACCCGTATCCGTAGGCACGGCTAGTATACCAGATTATTAAACTCTAGAGAGGTGTACACTTTCACTTTGTGAGTCATGATTTCTAATGCATTGGGTTAATTACTCCCAAGACACTACAAATCATATAAAGCCACTCAATGGTTCGTCTAGCAAGTTAGGGCCATTAGATTCACTCGGCAAGTAGATATAGGAACCCTCCTTTTCGATGGTGCAAAACCTTCCCTACCGCTCAACATGAGACTAGAAGTAACCCGAATCGGCAAGCCATTCTTACGCCACTTAAGGTAACCGCTAACAAGCTAGAAAAGGTCCATTGAACAACTAGAGCCAGAGCCATATAGCCCTCACAAATGCGATTTGTCCCAGCTTTTGCCAAAGGATAAGTCCTTATGGAGAGTCAAGAATATCTAGCGAAGGCCGGAGATCTTCTCACCCTTTTTTGTCCGGATCATCAAGTTCATCTTTTAATATTTATGCATAACTCATTATTCATGTTACAAGATCATGGTTATAATCAGCACTAGCGAAGTACTACCCCATGCATAAACCTATGGTGTCAAGGCACAAGTACAAATACTAGGATATCCTTATTGGTAGCCAAGGTAGACACATGCAATATGAATTTAGCGATTAAAGTGAATAGGTAACAAGGATGATCCCAAGCTATACTTGCCTTGATCAGAAGTGTTCAGATTGGTTTGCTGATCCTGCTCGAAGAACTCTTGATCGTTCCCAAAGTACTCACCGTCTACACTCGATCAACGGCAACAATCAAGCATCCATAGACAAATATACACGAAGCAAACAAGCCATTATTAGAACAATACACCAACAGAATAAAACAAGTTTAAAAACCTATAAAATTAATCTACTCGTCACTACGATCACAAAAACGTAAATTGCACATAAATCGGACTTAAAACGAATAAAAGATGATTTACCGATTATTTTCTATACAAAAATAAATAATTAAATAAGACCAGTAAATAAATATTCTCCAACCTACTGGAAAATAGCATCACTGCATAGAGCTCAAAATAACGAAACTAACGCAATTTGAATGGATCAATTTGGAGTTAAAATGGAGATTTTATAAACAAAATAAAATAATGGCAATTCTGTAATTAATTGGAAACCGAAATTCTGAAAATATTAAATAAAATGAGAACTCTCCATCTGGCCAGGGATAGGGAGATACACGGCGGGCCTCCATTAACTCCGACGGGGGGAGCTCGCCGGAGACCTCGGAACTCATGATTCTGGCCACCAAAAATCATGAAATAAATACTGGAAGAAAGAGGATGCGGGCGACCTCACCCAGGGCAACCTTGAGGGGGCTGGGAACGAACGGACGAAGCAGCGCGGCTCAGAGGGACGGACAGCAGCTATCTGCGATGTCCGCGATGAACTGTGAGCACGAGAAGGCGTAAAGAAGAGGAAACATTTCCTCCACCACGGAAAGATACTCGGCAGTGGCTTACGAGAGACCGAGAAGCGACGGAACGGCGGAACCGCGTTCAACCGCGACAAAGGGCACGGCGGCGTCCCTCCGCCGATTCGTGGCGGCGGCTGCTACGATTAGATGGGAAAAAAAAAAATGAAGGCGGTGCACCTAGGTATCCCTTTTTATAGGGCTATAAGATGAGGAAACCACGATGACTCAAGTTCGACTCGAACCAACCAGAGGCTTCCCTACGGACCTGAGTCCGGCTCATACGTGAACAAGCAAGGGAAGATGACGACACTGTTGCTGGGGCCCGTGCGTCCAGCTGCGCAGAGAAGAAAGGAAAGGAGACGCACGCACGTGCTGATGTTGGGTGCTACCCGCTGGGAAGCAACAGCATGTCCAGGGCCTCTCGACAGGGAAAAAGAAGGCCGGCTGCCCTGGCCACTTGGGCAGCGGCAGCAAGCAAAAAGGCCAGCAAGTCACCTGCCGAGAAGGAGAGAGAGAGAGTCTTCCTATTTTTTTTTCTTATAAACAGAAATAGTTTTCAAGAGAGCTTTAAATCCAGTATAAAATTTTCAGGTAAAGCAAAATAACAATCAATACAGAAGAAGAGTGCAACAGCATGTAGACAAAGCAGGTTTCTAACCTTATGATGGATTTTAATTCAACAAAATAATTATTTTCTATATTCAATGCACACATAAAAGCATATATAAATCAAATTGAGCTATTTCAAAAGAATGCAATTTTTCGGGTGTTACAATCTAGCCTCGATCCCTTGCACATCCAATCCCTGGCCGTCCACGCACCGAAAATATGTATAAGCATAAAAAGTTCAAGAAAAATGCATCTATCTAGATCTAGATCTAGGGAAAAGAGAGGAAAAGAGAGAAAAAGAGAGGAAAAGGAGGGTTGGAGAGTAACAATCAACCTCTTGCGGTGCCACTTTTCATAAATTCAAGGGCAAAACTTCTCGCCCCTAGGAGATGGTTCTTTCTCCTCCACTTAGATCTATATCAAGATACAGGGAAAAGAGGGGAGAAAAGAGGAGAAGAGAGGAAGAAAGAGAGGACAAAGAGGATTGGAGGGTAAGAACTAAGCTCTTGCAGTGCCTTTTGCCTATTCCAAGGGCAAAACTTCTCCCCTAGAAAATAGAAAATTTGTATGGTTTTGGAGCTCAAAACCCATAAAAATGGAGGAGAAGCCGTGAAGAAGAAGAAGGTGGCTGCTGGTTATATAGTGCAGAGTTAACCGAGACGGTTATTGTAAGGAAACCGCCTCTGTTAATAGACTGTTAACCGAGGCGGTTGGTTTTACAACAAACGTCTCGGTTAATATGTTAACTGAGGCGGTTTATATAACCAACTACTTCGATTAATTCATTTTAACCGAGGCAGTTTGTTTACAACAACCGCCTTAGTTAATGGATTAACCGCGGCGGTTGGCTTACAACAGCCGCCTTGGTTAATTCATATTAACTGAGGTGGTTGTTTTATTACAACCACCTTGGTTAATATAATAACTAGGGCTCCGCTGTGCCGGCAGCATTGCCTGGGTTGGAACCGATTAACCAAGGGAGTTATCTGGTAAAACCGCCTCTGAGGCCAATTTTGAAGTGCCTTGAAAAAAATTATGTAGTAGTGATGCTTGCAGAAAAAAATCATGTCATTTTGATATCGAACGTAACATACATGGATGCTTCATAAAGTGGATGCATAATTTCTTAGGATCCTAATTACAACTCCTAGATTATCACAACTCTCATGCATTTTGCTACTGATGCCTTGAACTTTGTCTCATGCTTTACGTGCCACATCGCTAAGTTTTGGATTATATTTCTCGGAGCTGGTTTTCGATTTTGTACGGTTTAAATAATTTTTTACGTGACAGTACAAAGTAAAGTAAATATAGGTTGAACTTTTAGGTTTCCACAACTCACTCCATTAAACATTGTATATGCGCCTCAAACACTAAATTACGATTATTCTTGTGTATATCAAAGCAAAACCAAGCCATCAAATTTGTTTTGCATTTTCGAATTTATATTTTATTTATTGGCGAAATAGCTATCTTCATCACTATCATTTGAGGCTCACTTGGATTCCTCAACTATCAAAATATCCAGTTTAGTATCTAAACAATTGATTTTTAAATCAATCTCGTCTATCCATTAATTAATCGCCACATGTCTAGGAGCAAATGCCAAAAGTCATTGTTGTCCCTCGCCCATCCTTGACGAGTCGTCTAGGTTCACAATGCCCCCTTCCACCGTGAGGAACTTGAGGCCCCATTGCGCTGCTCCACTTGCGGCTCTTCCTACCGTGAGCCTGCATAATAGTTGAGGGACGAAGATGGCTTTCGCCTTATTTATTACTCAATTAACAATTTTCTACTTATTTTTGAAAGAAATGTAAAACAAAAGTCTGGACAGAAAATGAAACTATGGGGTAGACTGCATTTTAAGAGCCCACCAAAAATAACCTTTAGTCAGTCTCAAATGTAGCCACTATCCGAGAGTAAATGGTCTTAGTCCCAATAGATGCCACCAACTGGGACTAAAGGTTTTATACCTTTAATATGGACTAAAAGTTTAGGCCACTTCTCTTCTTCCACCCTATTTCTTGGTATGTTTCTGCCCATAGCCAAGAGCTTCGCCATGATGCTTTGCCATCTGCCATCGTCCCATGCCTCCCCGCCTATGTGCCCAACCAGCCTCGCCCCATCCATGTCGTGCACCTCTTCTTACTCGTTGGTGGCATCTGCCATGGCACACCCCCTGCGTTGTCCCCGTCTCATTTAGCCCCATGCCACCACCACATAAATGATTTTAGGAGGCGATGGGTTTTCATTAACCGTGGCGTTTATAGAATTTAACCATCTCGGTTAACGCCACGAGTAACCGTGGCGGTCGTTTTCCATTAACCGTGGCGTTCACAACTAACCTCTCATAAAATTAATTTTTGGAGGCGGTTAAAACACAACCGCCACCTAAAATCGATTTACGGAATCGGGCCTTAAAAATGTCTTCATTTCTGAAGGTGGGACCTTATAAAGGCACGCCACGATTAATAAGGCTAGACCCACTTCGAGACCATATCGACACAGTTTGGCCCAACAAAAGCAATACAATATATATATATGAATGAAACCCTAGGTCCCTCACTCGCTCATCCATCAAAGTCATGCATCTCTCCCTCACTCACTCGGAGTCCATTGCGACGCATCTCTCTCTCCCTCTCTCCCCCGAGTAGAGCCGGTCGCCCGCCCCTTCTACTCCGGTGCCTCGACAGCACACAGGTGGCCACACACACCCACCCCTCCGACTCTGGCACTTCGTCGATTGCAGTCCTCCATAAGGCAACGGTGGCCGTCCTCCATAAGGCAGCGGTGGCCGACCTCCATAAGGCGGCAGATGCCACCCTCTTTCTCCCCGAAGGGTGTATCCCGACCGTCGGTGGATGGATCTGGTGGGAGAGGGCCGGTCTCCACGTCGATGGCTGAATCCCGGGAGAACATGGATCCTGGCACCGGGGCGAGATCCGGACAAGCCCGGGAGAACATGTTTCATAACTAAATGTCCCCTATAATATTTTGACTAACTAATAAGATTTTCCTCTCCCGGCAGTTAGTTATGAAACATCGGTTCCTCTTTAAATTTAGTTTTAGTCCTGTCAAGGACGATAAAGCTCCTAAACACACATTTATGTGAATAAAACACACAAACGCATATGAGAACAAGTCCATGACTTGATCCAAATCAGTGAACACAATACCTCGCACATGAACATATCATGCAACAATAATATGAACACCGAGTGGTGATTCGAGACCACACAGGGTCAGGTCATGTTGGCATCATGACGTGTGCTTTTCCATTGCAAAGATGCCGAGGAGGCAGAAACAATAGCATGTTGTGAAGGAATTGCCTTTGCTACATGGTGGCCGGAAGTCCCCATGGTGTTGGTGATTGTTGTCGTGGCTGCAAAGCTAAGGAGCAGAGCACAAGATTGATCGGTGGGCTGTTCCCTTGTGCAGGAAGTGTGGACTCATATGGAGGATCATATACTTTTAGAAATAAAATTTTGATCATATACTTTTAGTTCTGGATCCACATATTTCTAGTTCTAGTCCACAACTTAAGTTTCTCTACATTAGCTTTTATTTTATAACCATATGATCTATCCAAATAGATGGCTCGATTTTTTTCCAAACACTGTAAAATTTCACAAAAGATATTAGGGAGATATATCAGACAACGAAGATTCTGTTTTGAAGGCTCTGAGTGTGAACTAGGGTGCTCGAGATGGCCAGGGGACTGTACTTTTTTTTTTTTTTTTTAGGTACCCAATTGTTTTTAGGAAGGTCATTCCAATAAAAAAAATATTAGAACTTAAATTTTTAATATTGTTGGAGGTGCTGTAACTTGTATGTAAGAAAAAAATTAGGGTGCAAAGATTATTAAAATCTCGCTCGCACTCCTTGAGCACTCATTTTTTATTGTTTCCCTGAGGGCCCATCCACAAAACCAATCTGTTCCCAAAGGCATTATATATTAGAAAGTACAGATAAATTATAGTTGAACAGATCAATCAATGAACGGTATACAAGTACATCATTTCAAATTTCAATGGCTATATTGTTTATGATCGCGCATCAGGAATGGCAATGGCAATGGCTATGCTGGTTCCGTGGCTGGTATGGCTTCTAGTCTCTCTGCTCGCAGCATGCTTCCTCGACCTCTATGCCCACGCTCGCCGGGGCCTTCCGCCGGGGCCCCGCCCACTGCCGTTAATCGGCAGCCTCCACCTCCTCGGCGACCAGCCACACCGCTCCCTCGCCCGCCTCGCCAAAGTCCACGGCCCGCTCATGTCGCTCCGTCTGGGCGCGGTCACCACGGTGGTGATCTCCTCACCGGATGCCGCGCGCGAGTTCCTGCAGAAGCAGGATGCTGCCTTCGCCAATCGGTTTGTGCCCCACGCCGTCGGCCACCACGCAAAGAACTCCGTGCCCTGGTTGCCGCCCTCCAGACGCTGGCGCGGCCTCAGAAAGATCATGGCAACCGATCTGTTCGCGCCGCACCGCCTTGACGCGCTCCAGCCCCTACGCCGCCAGAAGGTGGAGGAGCTCGTGGACCACGTCCGGATGCTCGCACTGCAGGGAAGCGCGGTGGACGTCGGCCGCGTGGCGTTCGTCACGTCCCTGAATCTTCTCTCGCGCACAATATATATTCTCCTGCGACCTGACCAACCTCGACGACCACACTGGGTCCAAGGAATTCCAAGAGGTGGTGACGGAGATCATGGAGGTTGCCGGAAGTCCCAACCTGTCGGATTTGTTCCCAGCGCTGGCTTGGGCCGATCTGCAAGGACTGCGCCGGAGATTGGCGAAGCTGTTTGCACGGCTGCACCAGGTGTTCGATGCTGAGGTCGACCGGAGGTTGTGCGAGCGGGATGCCGGCGATCCCCGGAAGAACGACTTCCTCGACCTGCTGCTTGACACCACGACATCGGCAGCGTTGGGCCGCGACACCCTTCCTGTCATTATTCACGGTAAGCAGAAAACGCAACACTAGGGGGTTTTTTTTTTTTTATGTTTCTGTGAGCGCGTTCCTGTGTCAGTAGTTTCAACGTGCACCAGAAATTGTTTCAATATACATTTTCAGAACCTCAACATAATATCCTTTTTTTGGTTACATATATATAATCTCAAAGTATGCGTGAAATGTTGCTTTCCGCAATTCAGCAGCAAGATGTATGCGTGAGCCGTGATTAAATTTCATGGCGTATTTGGATCTTAGTTACCATAAGGGGATTGGGGAATAAGCACTAGTTGGTTTACAGCGTGTTTGGTTAGCAAGTCACACTCATTCGCCGTGAGGTAATCCGGAATGAGGTAGTCCGATGCTTTTTGGTTGAATGGTGTAACACACGCAGTGAGAAAGGTGGATTGAGCTAGTGGATTGGAGGAGGAGGAGGAGGAAAGGGATGAGAGGGGTTGGCGGTTTGGTAGGGCGGCGGCGCGGCTAGGGGAGGGAGGAAAGAGAAAGCGCGAGCGCAGGAGAGATTAGAATAAAGGACTTTTATCCAATTACTTCTTAATCTCATCTGATTACAATGTTCTAGTATTTATAGTCTCAAGTGGACTCTAACGGAAAAGTTATTATCCACATGAACTTTCCAATTTCCTAATCTTAATTGCCTAATAATAATAATAGTAGTAGTAGTAGTAGTAGTAGTAGTAGTAGTAGTAGTAATAATAATAATAATAAAGAAGGTAACTTGTAACAAAGAAGCGGTGGCGTGGGGGCAGCTGCGGTGGGGCCCATGCCCCCATGTCCACACGCGCAGGAGGCAGTGGCGACTAGGGTAGCCCCCGCCTCTCCTGGTGCTCCACACCGCCCTTATCCTCTGGTGGGCCGTAGGGCCCACTGCCGTTGGCTAGATCCTCTTTGAAGCCTTTTTTACCCATCAACAATGTAATTTGTCACCGTCTTTATTGAACTTGTGACAAATAGACTCATTTCTTTAATTTGCATATAACCAGTAGACACTCATAACCAATGTCTCAAACCAAACAACACAATGGTTTGGGACGTAGGTTCAGATGGCCCGATAGACCATCCCGTACTACAAGCTAAACATCCCATTGGGCTCGAACCCGGCCCCTAGCTCCTTTCTTAAAGAGTATCGAGAAGAGTATCCAGAAGACTCTTTTGGAATTTTTTTGAAAAAACTATAAGAGAACTTGATTTAATAAAACTCAAAAAAGAGAAAGATTCTCATTACTCAAATCTAGGTCAACCGAAAGCATTTGTTTTCTATAATATATTTTCCCCCTAAATTATACCCGGTCTTTCTATAGGAACTATTATGTACCTTTAAAAAATATGAACCTATTGGTCATTTGTCTTCATGTTAATCTATTCTAAAGTTTTGTTTTTAGGACCGATGGAGTATTAAAAAAAAAAGCAAAAGCACAATCCTGTAATGTATATGAAGACTTTAGTTTTTTTTTTCCACTCTCTCTTCTGTTCAGCTATTTCCTAAATTGTACGAAAATAGTATAGTGTTGTCAACTTGTCTTTATTCTGAAGACATATCTTCCATGTTTCCCTGTGTATTGCACAGCAACATTTCACCGCACAGCAACATTTCACCAGGTCTTGTACTCAGGTTTGCTAGATATATTAGCTGAGTAGACCAGTAGAACACAAACTTATAGATTTATAGTCATATATAATTAGATTAGATTATTAGCTAAGCAGATCTCGGTTCGACATCTCCGATTCATCCAAATGTAATGTGAAAAATTGTGATCAAAACCTAATTTAATAAAGGATCAAGTCTACTTTTTTTGCTCAACTCAAAACCATCTGGTTTTGGTACCCCAAGTGTGCTCAATCCATTCACTTTTAGCACTATGACGTGGATGAGGCTATTTTTTCCAACATGGAGTGGGTTCGACCACGCCATGCCGGTGTTGATCACCATGTAGGACTGGTCTCCATCATATATAGCCCACACGTGACCCACTTATCCCTTCCTCTCCTTCCTCTAGTTCCAGCGGCATTCGGACAGGTGACTTGGGCCCCACTATGGATGCGGGAGGTCCACTCTAGAATTGAACGAGGCGGCCAAAACTAGGGGATAATGGCGGATGGGTGGCTAAGGCATAGGTGCGGCAGTAAGAAAGTGGGGCACACAGAGCTTGTATGAGCAAAGCGTAGCTCCAGCAGCAGCAGCTGTGGGATTTAAACTGTCGGTCATGATGAGGGCGAAAGGGGCACAACAGTGGTTGTCTATCACATATGGTGCCTCGTAAGGAAGGCATGGGTCCTAGGTGCATGGACACGAAAAGCGGCAGAGGCAATCTATTGTGACTCGTCGGTAAAATCTCTATCTCCAGCCCGCCACGCTCCAATGCCCAACCATGAGTGTTGTGGCCCCATCATGTGTGTTGCTCATCCCGTATCATCCACGTAGTTCAAGATGACGGGGAGGCGGAGGTCCTGGCGTCCGCAGTGAGCATGGCCCAAGCTGTGCTTAGTGGCATTTGTGGCAAGGTAGGCAGGTGCACGCCAGGGTCACATGTCGTGATGAGCTTGCCGGGGTCCACAGTTTGCTCATGCCGCCTGCTCACGCACCGCCTTAGCCCACTCACACATTATCATCACCTTACTCGTGCATTGCACTACTTTGCTACTCACGCATTAGAATGCTTTGCACCGCTTTGCTACTTGGCCTGTGATGGGGTCTGTCCATCCATTGCCTCCTTCATGCGTGCAAGAAAGGGGGAAAGAGAGGAGCTAGCGTGGCATGGTCAACGCCAACTTGGCATGGTCAAACTCGCTCCACATCAATGTTTTCAAGATGTCCGATTAATTGTGATTAATCGTCCTAGACAGTCTCATGGCGTCCAGGTTTGGTAGTGTCGACTTGCCGATTAATCATCCTAGATGTCCGATTAATCGCAATTAATCACCCTGGACGGTCCCATGGCGTCCAGGTTCGACCGAATGTCTTGAAAACATTGTCTACGTGAGACAAAATAGTCCCACTCGCATCTAAGTGTTAAAAGTGAATGGCTTAAGGGCTTTTTGAAAATAAACCATCATGAGAAGTGGGTTTCGGATATATGCCATCCCGCAACAGGGCATCGCTCAAATGCCATTATGAAGCATGTCCCAACCGCTAGAATGCCATCTGAGAAAATTTAGACCCTTTTATTCCTCTTCTGCCCCTGTTATCTCGTCTCTTCTCCTGCTGCTTGCTCGCACAGAACGGGAACGGGAGAAGAAACAACCATGGCGAGCGCTCGGCTGCTTCCTCCCCCACCTTGACGAGTGCCCGCCTGCCTTCTCCCTCATCCTAGCAAACGGGTCTGCACGGCAAGCGGCATCGGCCAGCTCATGCCCTTCTCCTCCCCCACTCCGGCGAGCGGCTGCACACGGCGAGCGCCCCGGCGAGCTCGTGCCCATCTCCTCCCCTACCCCGGCGAGCGCGGCACCCAACCTCCACATCCGGCGAGCCACCAGGCGAGCGGCTGTCTCCTCCCCAAGAAATGACGACGAAGAAGAAGGAGCGATCGAGCCTCAATCCATTTTGGGGTCGCAATCTCCATTCAGTCCAAGCAAGGAGCTGGTGGAAGAAATAGATAAGGCAGGGGCAGAAGAGGAATAAAACAGTTTAAATTCTCTCCGATGGCATTCTAGCGGTCGGGACGCGTTTCATAATGGTATTCTAGCGAATCCCCGTTGCGGGATGGCATATCTTCGAAGCCCACTTTTCAGGATGGTCTATTTCCAAAAAGCTCCTTAAACTTGGGTGCCAACAATATTCGGTTGTAGTTACGGGCCAAAATTAGACAAACATAATAGTTGAGGGACCAAAAGTGGACTTAATTCTTTAACAAACTAATTCACTTATTGGCATAGTCCAAACCCTTTTATACTAAGAATCAGTGCTTCTTGTTGGGGTAACGACCATATGTAGTACTGTATGCAGCTTTTCTCTTACTATATCAGCTTAATTTAACACATCACTAACCTTATGTTACATCTCTTATTTTAGGATTTATTTGCTGCAGGAAGTGATACAAGCTCCAGCACAGTGGAATGGGCATTGACGGAGTTGCTTAGAAACCCAGTTTCAATGGTTAAAATATGCAATGAGCTTCAAGGAGCCATTGGCCCAGCAAGAAACATTGAAGAATCTGAAATAGACCAGCTTCCTTACCTGCAAGCTGTGATAAAAGAAACTTTTCGACTGCATCCACCCGTCCCATTGTTGTTACCGCGACGAGCTGAGGCTACCACACAAGTAATGGGTCACGTAATTCCTAAAGGCGCACGTGTGCTTGTAAATGTATGGGCGATGGGCCGAGACAGTGATATTTGGCCAGAGCCAGAAAAGTTTATGCCAGAAAGGTTTCTAGAGAGGACTGCTGATTTTAAAGGTGGAGACTTCGAACTCATACCATTTGGTGCAGGACGTAGGATCTGTCCTGGGATGCCACTGGCTAGCAGGATGGTCCATCTAATTCTTGCATCATTGTTAAATCAGTTCATATGGAGACTTCCAAACGAGGTCGAAAGAAATGGAATCGAAATGGCTGAAAACTTTGGTGTCACCCTAAAAAAGGCAACGCCTCTTTGTGCTACAGCCACACCTATTTGAATGAGCAGCCCAGATCAATTAGAACAACATTAGTTTTGATTGTTCTTCTGTTTGATAATGTATCGTGCATGTCATTTAAATTATGGGTGTTATTTGAAATTCTTCAATTTTAAAAGTAACGACATCATGAGTCAATTATAGCCTGTTCAAATTTTGTGGGTGTAAAAAGAAGTTAGGAGCTCAGCAAAGAAGGGATCAAATACTACACTATTGAGCCCATCAGATGGCTCCAAGGTTCACTATGGTTCATTGAAGTTTATGCAATAAAAAATGTGACAAATATATCCCATAACAGAAAGTTATGATTATGCAATATTGATTTCTTAATCAGTGTTATGAGGTAGCCCTAGAGAGTTTGTATGAATATTTGTTATAAGGAAGAGCACCTACTGTTGAGAGAAATGTTGTGGGAGCTTATTTAAAGGAGCTTGGACACAATGAACACTTATGCCTGAGTTTTGTACAAGTTTTACGTGAGGGCAATCCAAATACAGCAGCAGTTAGTGAAAGACTGAAAGGATATTTTGGCACAATGAAGAATGATGTGGTACAGTTAAAATGGTGGTTAGAGTGTATTATTATTATTGTTCTCATATTATATTTGATAACATCACTTATGAAATCTGTACTGTGAATTTACTTATATTACGCCACCTGTAGCTTTCAATCAATTCTACATCAGATCAAGCCATGGAGCAACTCTAGTATCACAGTAGCACTATAGAAATGCAGCGTTCACGGCACATGGATGGTAGAGTCATTTGTATTTTTCTTTGGACCGAGCATCTCCAACAACTCCTCAAATGAGGTTACTATTCTTATTAATTTGGTAAAAACATAAAAATTTCTCTCCAATAACTTCTCAAACCAACTTGCTATTTATCCCAAGTTACTATTCATGAGCCACACACGCGTATATATTCTCGCGCGGAAAGAACTTGCTATCGCGTCGTCCACAAGAGAAGTTAGCGGGGCTCTTCGTTTCTTTTAGCCGGGCTCTTCGTTCGCTTAGCGGGCCATTTCGTTCGTTAGCGGGCTTTTTTTATTTTAGCAAGTGAGTTTTAAAAAATTGTTGGAGATCTTTTTTTCACTTGCCAAACAAATTAGCAACTTGCTAAAACTCAAGATTTGGCAAATCAAATTTAAGGACTTGTTGGAGGTGCTTAGAGCATCTCCAACAACTCCTCAAAATCACTTGTTATTCTTATTATTTTAGCAAAAAGCATAAAAAAGCCCTCTCCAACAACTCCTCAAATCAACTCCTATTTATCCAAGTTGCTATTCTCCCCTTCCGCACGCGGATATATCCTCGCACGTACTCCACTTGCCATCGCACTTTTCCCCATCGCCGGTTCCTCTCCCGCGCTGCTCGATCTTCTCCCCTGCGCGCGAAACTATTCTATAGCGCGCGCTTTTCAGTTCGCCGTCGACGGCCCAGCGTACGCACGATCTCGTTTCTCATCTGGACGAGCGGCGATAGGAAGAAGAGGGAGCGTCGCGCGATAGGAAAAAGGAGTGATGCGGTTCGCGCGCGAGAGAGGAAGAACCGGCTCGAGGACTTCGTCGCGCCGCCGCCGGCCGTCCATCCATCTGGTAATCTGTTCTCCTGCGCAGCTAGGGTAGTCCGGCGCAGCTAGGAAGAACCGGCGGGTGACCGCGGCTTGCCCGCGCGTCGGCGTCGCGCTTGATCGCGAGCCGCCCGCCCGCCCGCGCGGGCGTCGATCGATGTGGCCGGCCCCTGGAGGGCGGGCGCGAAATCGTCCTGTCGACGTGCGCCGCGCCGTGGTCCTTGTCAAGTTCCACGAGTCGCGACGCTGGCCGCGATTCGATCGGGCGACGACTGTTCAACGGGTTCAATTCGTGATAGACACTGCAGCTCTCGACATCTGGCCGGCCTGGTCCGGCAGCAGGCCGCGCGCGTTCGTCGTCCAGCCAGCCGCGTGGTCGTCGTCCAGGCGGCCGCGTGATGGTCGTCGTCCAGGCGGCCGAGCGCTGTTCGTTGTCCAGCCAGCCGCGTGATGGTCGTCCAGCGGCCAGGCCAGGCCAGCAGCAATAGCATGATTTTTTTTTTGGTCAATTTTGCACTCAATTCAGCCACCACAAGGTTCTTATCTGATATTCGCTTTTTTTGTCCAACATTCGATCGGTTGGTGTCCGGCAACTTGTACAGGATGGCCGGCCGCATGGAACTCCAGCCGGCCGCAACGACAGGTTTAGGGCGACGGCGACGAAACGAAGACCTGCTCGGCGGCGCTATGAACGAAGACCTGCCCGGCGGTGCTAGGAGAAGAACGAACGTCGCGGCCGAGGGGAATGTCGCGGTGCCATGAGAAGGACCGTCGCGGCGCTAGGAGGAGAACCGTCGCGGCTCCAGGGGGAAAGCCCACATGGATCTACTATCTGGTGGGCTTATTTTTTTTAAATTTACCAAGTGGGATACCAATCTCTTGGAGTTGCTTTTTTTATCACTTGCCAAATAAATTAGCAAGTTGCTAAAACATAAGATATAGCAAGTGAGTTTTACAAAACTCTTGGAGACCAACAAGTGTAACCATGACTTATGAATTTATGATACTTTTCTAATTATTTCTGCCCTCAAACATTTTTTTAATTAATCAATCTTTTGTTGTCCTGTGATTTTAGTAAGATTGCACTACCATATTATAACATGATTTTTCAACACAAAACCTTATCTTTTTTATTCTATGAATTTTTATCCTAAAGTCAATCTCTTTGCAAGTTTTATAGGGTTTCATGGGTATTAAATATGCTGACACATCACTATATTTATGAAGAGAGATGATGAAAGTTTTATAGGAGTAGACAGTTTCATGGGGAACAATATTGAGCCACGAAACTTGTATTGAGATTGGTCTAATAAAACACTAAAAATCTAAAATTACTATAGAAACATGCGGGGTATCATCTAGTATATGTAGATAGAAAAGACCTATTTATAAGTATTTTGCAATACTAGGCACCAAAATTTTATGTAGTGATGTGTCAATCTTTATAAGGATGTGTCAATCTCCACATCACTAGTCTATTTTAAATAGGTCTCCAGGATGTCTTGTGATTGGCAGAATATTTAATACCCACGAAACTTGTATTTTGCTGACACATCACTTTTTAAGGAAAGTTTTAAGGACCTTTTTGTGACAAAATTGCCATTTTCAAAAATATTTTATTAAGTAAAATATATTAATGATGTCACAAATAGTAACTATGATATTTTCTTTGAGACAAGGAATTATGATATTTTATGATTATTTTATTAACTACAAACAAATTAGCGAGCCGTACCCAAGAGGCCACCCCTCCCCAAGTCGTCTCTTCGCGGGCGGCTCGGGGCGTAGTCTCCGCCGGGCGCCCCCCCGCCCGCCCCCCCCCCGCCGCCGCCGCACCACCCAGCTTTTTGCGGTGGCGGCGGCTCCCCCCGCACACTCAAAAAGGCCTCGCGGCGGCTCCTTCACCCGCTCCCTCCCCTTCCCCACCCCCTCCTCCCCTTCCCCTTCGTGGCTCCGGCGGACGGCGGGGCGGTCCCGGCCGGATCCGGCCGTGCCTTCGCCGGATCCGCCCTCCCCCCCGCGGCCTGGTGGCCGGGGCCGGCCGGCGGGCGACCCCCCGCGGGGCCCTAGGGTTTCGCGGCGGCGGGCGGCCGCCCGGTGGCGTCAGCCGGCACGCCGTGCCCCGGGCATCTTCGGCGTGCCTAAGCGGGTGCCGTCCGCCCCCCCATGGGCGCCCCAGCCCCACCCCGTGCGGCAGCGCCAGGTCAGCCGGCCGGCCTGTGGCCGGCCGTGGCCGGCGCTGGGCGCGTGCAGGGCGGCGGTGCCCGGCCGGCCCCCTCCCCCTTTCCCCATCCCCCCAGGCGCCCGGCGGAGGGCAGGGCCGGGCGGAACCGGCCCGCCCCCGGGACGGTGGCGGCGCCCCACTCCCCCGCCTTCAGAGGCCGGCGGTCGGCCGGGCGAGGGTCGGCCGGCCTTGGCGGCGGTGCGCGCGGCGCCCCCTGGCCACCTCCCTGCCCCCACGCTCATCTTGGGCGGGTCGAGGTGGCCGGGCTCGGCCGGGCGTGCTCCGGAGGCCGCCCCCCCAACCCTTCCTTCGCTTCCTCCTCGCCTCCCTCGCCCTCCCGGTGATGCCCAGCCGGACCAGCGCAGGGGTGTTCAGTGGCGGCCCTCCCCTCCCCGGACCCGGTGGGGTGGGGGCGGTGAGTGCTGGGCCGTCTCCGGTGCCCGCTGCGCCCCTCGCCCGCTGCACCCTCGGCCTTGAGGCGAAGGCCTCGGCTAGGGTCGTTGCGGCCTGGAAGCCCCCCACCTCCGGCGCGGTGGGGGAGGTCCTCGGCGGGGCGGCCCTCTCGCGCGACGCCCCCCGTCCCCTGCCGGGCGGCGGGGTTCGCCCGACGTGTCAATCCGCCTGCGCTGTCAGGTGGCGGGTCGAGCCTGGCCCTTGACCCCGGTGGCGGCCGCCACCCAGGCCGACTCCCCCAAGGCGCCCGGCCGCAGCCGTCAAGACCACGCGCAAGCGCCGGGGCGGCCCTCGACAATTACCGCCCCTGCGCACCTTTCGCCCGCCGCACCCCTGCCTCGAGTGGGCTCGGCCGGGAGTTGTGCAGCCGGGGAGGCCACCGCTCAAACTCCGGTGCGTCGAGGCGGTCCGTGTCGGTGGACGGGCTCTGCCGCTCGCCCACTCCTTCTGCCTGGTTCACGGACGGCTGTTTCGCCGTGCGCCCCCGGCCCCGACGGGCTGAAGCGTCCGGCGGGCCAGCCATTGCTCCTTCTACGGAGGCCATGCTCCCCCACCGGGTGGTGGGTGGATGCCCGGCTGCCCCACGGCCTTGGCTCCAACTACCCAGGCGACTACCGCGGCTTCTCTTGGGCGGTAGACCGCTCGACGACGGCGATGGTGAAAAACCATTTCTCCTCGGGATCGCCCGGGAGCGGCAACGATGGCGTTCCCGTCATTTCCTTCTGAAGGCATCATCGGCCCTCCGCCCGTCTGCGGGGCGAGCGGGCGGGCTCGGGGAACGGAAGGCTCGGCGGGGGCACCTCTGGAGTTGGCGCCTGTGGACGTCATTCCCTTCTTGAAGGCTCCGATGAGGCCGCCATGAACTCCCATCTCGTCTGCCGCCCCGGCGCTTCTTGTGTTTCATCGCCGTCGGCAGGCTTGGTTGCTGGGGTAGTGTTTTCGCGTGAGCTCCGCTCCGCTGGTTGTTTGTTGGGCCGGAGGTGGCCTTCTTTCTTTTCTCTTTTCGTGTTCGCTTTGACCGGAGGTGGCGGTGGCGTGTTTCAAATCTTGTTTCCACCCCGGTCCTGTTGTTTTGCATTGCATTCTGCATTTTTCTTCTTAATGAAAAAGAAACGCAAGTCTTTTGCGTTTTCGAGAAGAAAAAAAAACTACAAACAAATTAATGACATCATTAACTGAAGTAATGGCATCAGTATTCATCATGTAAAATTATTTTGTGCAAAAATCATTTCTGTCTAGGCAAAAAGACAATTATTGGTATAGATAGGCGTATAGATCAGGAGTTAACAAGGAAATTTGCATAGACTGAATATTGATTAGATTATTAGATGATAAAGTTGGGTTGTAAATTGTGCATTAATTGGGTTGTAGTCTTGTAGAGGGGATCACCAGCCATGGATCTGCCAATCGATGATAGACCAGTAGTGGGGCGAGTCTTCAATCCATGGTAGACCAGGCTCACTACAAAGTGGTATGTAGAAGGGATCATGAGCCATTGATCTATCAGGTGCTGTTGGTTAATAAGGATCTCGGCGCAAGACAAGGATAAAATAAAGAGCCCTATATATGACAAGCTTGAGCATGAGGTAGCTCGAAGGTGGCGGTAGTTGATGCGGATCTAGCGAGGTCGGTGAGAGGGTGCGCCACTAGCATGAATTGAGGCCGAGGAACGCTGATGGTGTGGCCTCGTCATGTCTTTGCCAACTCGTAAAGCCCAAAAGGAATGGCGAAGATAGTAAAGCGGGGGAGATGAGGTCGTGTCCGAGAGGTCAACAATGTTGGGTGTGATGGTGGTTGGAGGCCTAGAACAACGGGGAAGTGTGGGGGAGTGGTGTGATGCCATAGGCTCATTAGATGCTCTAAGCCAGTTTTTGAAAAAAATGATTTTGGTGCTTATCTTTTATGGGATTTCATCCTAGGTAATTATTTGAAACTTTTGCAAACCAGTTTTCCAAGTCTTAGCTTAAACATGTTTTAAACCTTTTTCAAACTCTATTTTGCCAATTAAACTTAAACTTATTTTAAGACTTAATCTTGAAACAAAAGTTTGGAGATAATTTGTAAAGCTATTCAAGCACGACAGATGAATAGAGTTGCTCTACATATAGGAGAAACTAGTAGGATGCCCCGCGTGTTGCTGCGGGTATGAAGTAAAAATGTAAAAAGTTTTTAATGGTCAAAACTATGAATTAATAGATACACATATATATATATATATGGATGTAGTAGGTCAATTATGGAGGTTGTATCTATTGACATGGTATAGATTATTTGAACTGTACATCACGCAAATCTCATCTATACGCATATTTTGGAGGACCACATGTAATCCATGTGATATGCAGTTTTGCTAGATTTTCCCTTACAAACGATTTTTTCTTAGAAACGGTTTAAATTTTTGCAAAAAAGTTATCGAAATATATTCATGTGGGATTTTGTTTTGAAGAGTTTATTGCGAGGAACACTATGGTGCAATTAGATTTTAATTACAATATTTGGTTTAGGTGCTATAACTTTTTTTTATTTCAATAGGGGAAATAAATGAGAGACTTAGTGGGAGTAACTCCTTTGATGACATCATCTTTGAGCTCTCAACCAATCAGAATCAAGAGAATAGGCTAGAGTGGGTTTAAAAATATAGGAGTTATAGATATGTGGTGCAAACTACTATATGTATAAACATGCAAACCATCTCAAAAATGTATTTAGTTATTCAATAAAGAGTTAAATGCACAAGAGGCTCCAGAACTTATAATCATGTGTCTATAGGTCCATTAACTTGAATATGCATTTCTAGATTTCTAAACTTGTTAAGTGGTGTACCACACATCCAAACTAGTCATGTAGCCATTTCTTGATGATGTTGCAGGTAAGTGTGTCATATATTTTTATTAACCCTTCACATTTTATTTTTCTGTTGAAAAGTAGACCCTCCTTTCTCCTTTCTCACCTCCCATGCCCCACGCTCGTCGTTCTCTGTTGCCACACTCACGGCCATGCTTGCGTTGCAGCCTATCCAAAAACCATAGCCAAACACCATGTCCAAAATGTGAGCCGAGCGTGCTACCGTCGTTGGAGGATAGAGAATGGAGGGTCGATTTTTCAAGAGAAAAATACTTCATTCATTATTTTGTCTTGGGTGTAGGGTGTTTTTTAAACTAGTAGATGCCCCGCGCGTTGCTGCGTGTATGAAGTAAAAATGAAAAAAAAGTTTATAATGGTCAAAACTATGAATTAATAGATACATATATATAGATGCAGTAGGTCAATTGCGGAGGTTGTATCTATTGACATAGTATAGATTATTTGAACTGTATATCACGCAAATCTCATCTATACGCATATTTTGGAGGACCATATGTAATCCATGTGATATACAGTTTTGCTAGATTTTCCCTTACAAACGATTTTTTCTTAGAAACGGTTTAAATTTTTGCAAAAAAGTTATCGAAATATATTCATGTGGGATCTTGTTTTAAAGAGTTTATTGCGAGGAACACTATGGTGCAATTAAATTTTAATTACAATATTTGGTTTAGGTGCTACGACTTTTTTTCTATTTCAAAAGGGGAAATAAATAAAAGACTTAGTGGGAGTAACTCCTCTGATGACATCATCTTTGAGCTCTCAATCAATCAGAATCAAAAGAATAGGCTAAAGTGGATTTGAAAATATAGGAGTTATAGATTTTGACATTAAGTTAGGTGTGGATAGCTACCAAGGCACGAGTTAAAGAGCAAACTGCTGCATTTACTCATTCACATCAAGCCTAAAGCGTTTCTTGTGCTTGTGATTCGTTGGTTTGTCTCTTTGGACTACTGCAAACATCCTGGGTTTGTGGTCTAATGGTAGGATTGTTCAGTGGAATGCTATCCACCAGAATCAAATTCTGGTGCTCGCACCTTTCCTGAGATTTTTCAAGATTTAACGGTGTTATGCTTTAATTGGTAAGCGACATTCCCGTCGACGACGATGCGTCAGTGGTG
Organism: Chrysopogon serrulatus; assembly: GCA_015844335.1. NCBI lineage: Eukaryota > Viridiplantae > Streptophyta > Magnoliopsida > Poales > Poaceae > Chrysopogon > Chrysopogon serrulatus. The sequence continues at coordinate 84,679 of JADLZL010003833.1, read as the reverse complement.
ACTTCGGGAATCTCCAGATCTACCGGCTTAGCCCTTCGGAGGTGCTCATAAGGGTAGGATTTACGTGCGTGTGTTTATAGGGATGAATGTGCATGCATGTTGTAAGCGTCTGCGTTATACTATGTAACTCTCTTTTTAAAAAATAAACATCGTAGCATGCAGGGATGGACGTATAGATCACCCTAGGCGTTCGGTTTTCGGTTCGGTACTCGATACCCATACAAAATTCGGTTCCTCAAAAACTAGTACCGGTCGGTTCCTAAAAAATTCGGTACCGAGGAAATTCGGTATCGGTAAATTCGGTTCGGTTCCGGTATTTATCGAACAGTACCGAACTGATGTAATAGCAGGTTCAAAAAACTAATTTTGACATGATTTCATAGATAATAATAGTGCAAAATACATATACATATAAAAGTCCACAAGACTATAGGTGTGAGTGCCAAAATATATAATATAATAGTCTATAATAGTATAATAAATAATACAACAACACTCAAACTTATCATATTTCAGATAAATTCGGTAAGTTCGGTAATACCGATAAATTCGGTTCGGTTTCGGTATTTACCTCGGTAATTCGGTTCCTGGGAACTCGAAACGAACGGAACCGAATTTTTCGGTTTTGTTTGGTATCGGTTCGGTTCCGATAAATTCGGTTTGGTTCTCGGTTCCGTGTAAATCGTGCCCAAGGTGACGTATAGAGCTCCAGGCTTCACTAATCCTCTACCTACACTTACAAATTCCTTGGTACTGAAATATGACCCTTTGAGCCTAAAAAAAAAGATAACGGAGAGTAAATAGAAGATGTTAAATAAAAATACGTGCCATGCTAGCATATGACAGTTCGCAAGAAATGTTCATATAGCTAGCATAAGTCTGGTACACTAATTAACAAGTCTAGGGATGTTGGAAACATTGACCTATAATGCAAGCATAAATAAAGAATTCATATGAAAACAATAAATTTAAGGTGCATGTGCACTAGAACAAAATTCTTAGGGTTTTATCTTACAGTGAAAATGATCTAGAAGACAAAATTTATCATTTTCATATAAATTTTCTAGTTTGAATTTGCGCCATAACCTTTATATATGAGTAACTATTTTCATATAATTTTTTCTAGTTTAAATTTGCATCTTATGAGTAATATATGGATGCACAGTGGCTATGTCAAATTTACAACGTTTTGAATGACCCAAGTATATTTTTTGGAATAAATACTTTGTATGTTTGCACCAAATCAACCTGACAATGATTTAGGTTACACTGGTTTTTTAGTTTGGTTTTGTTTTTGGACTGTATTAGTTTAGAATAAAACAGGTTGAGAAAGCTGTTGGGATAGTTTGGTTTAGATTCTATTAAAGTGAGTTGATCAGATTTGACGGTAAATAATAGAGTTTATAATGAGTTTTTATTCTATCTATTATTTTTTTTTTTTTATTTATCGCTAAATATAAACAATAGCATGAGGTATTGGTGATTTGGTAGGTTAGAAATATATTTTAATGAGTTGAGCGTACAATTGGTTTGGTTTGGTATAAGTGATTAGAGCCATGGTTTAATTTAGTTTAGGTTTAGCTTTCATATATGCATGTTTTGGATTGGTGCAGGTTTAATTTTAATCTTGGCCCATGTCAGCTTGAACACCAAAGATGTATTTTACACTTAATAATAATAACATGTTTTTTCCCTAAATATAACACGCTGCTCCTCCGTCTCCCGTCTCCATCTTCGGCCCTCTCCAATGAGGGTTTTCTTTGTATGCCATTAAAAAAGTTGGCAATCTCACCAAAGGACCTCAAAAATTCAATCTATCTAAGAAACGAACGACAAGTTCGATAAATTTTTTCTCTTCCGAGGCCATTCCGGCCCGGCCCTCCGCTTATTTTTAAGGCGTTTGCGACCTCGACATGTGGGCCCGACCAGGGCGCGGCAGTGGGCGGGCGTGGCGGACGCGGCGGCGCTGGCGCACGCTGCCAACGCGAAGTGGGCGCGCGGTGGGCGTGGGCCGGTGCGCTGGCGCGGCCAGACGCCGCTGGGAGCGACCGGGCGGGAGCGGGCGCGGCGGTATGGCGGTGGCGCGGAGCGGCGCAGCGCCGACGGAGCGGGCGCTGGCGCGGGCGGCCAAGGCCGGGCGAAGCGCAGCTGGCTGGCGCCAGCGGCAGAGATGGCCGCAGGTTGGGATGACGCTGCGGGGTCCGCGTTCATGGGAGAGAAAGAAGGAGATAGCGGACCTCGATCGCCATTGACTCAAGGGCATTTAGGACTTTTTCTAGTGTAGTTTGACAATCATAAGAGAGGAGCAGACGGAATGGTCTCGAAGAGAAAAAAAAATTTATCGAACTTGTATAATCGGGCCGATAGATTGAATTTTGAGGTCCTTTAGTGAGATTGTCAACTTTTTGAATGGCATACAAGGAAAACCCTCCTCTCCAATTGCCTATCCTCTCTGTGGAATCAAAAACCCTAGCTTCACCGTTCCACGGCCCACGAGCCGGGATGACCACATCAGCCGCCGACGATGGCAGCTCTTTGGCGCCTACCGTGACCGAGGGAGAAACCACAGCCGAGGCTGCGGCTGCAGTTGAGGGGCCAGATGAGGAGGCCGAGCGGGAGGAGGATCCTGATGAGGAGGTGGAGGAGGAGGAGGAGGAAGAGGAAGAGGAGGAGGAGGATGCGGGGGAGGTGGAAACTGCGGATGGGATAGAGGCGGAGTTGATGGAGCCATTTGCAGTGCTGCCCGGGGAGGAGGACAAACCTGAAGAGCTAGAGGGGGAGAAGGAAAAGCTGGATGAGGGCGACGGTCTTGCGGAGGAAGAGGAGCCCGAGGAGGTGGAAGAGTGCAAGGAGGAGGGCGACGGTGCTGCGGAGGATGAAGGCATAGTGGATGGGTCCATGGCGAACGGTACGTAGAGGCTATGGCGTCTTGCTATGAGCAATAACTTCAAACTGAGACAATGATAGTCGTTTTGTTCATTCATTTAGTATGGTTTACGAGTGATAGTTTTCAGATTCTGAGTGCGGCATCATTTTTGTTCCTTTAGTATGGTTTGGAATGCTAATTTTTAGGTTCTGAGTGCGGTGGGGTGTGTGAGAAAATAATATACACTGTGATAAATTCAAAGAGTGCATTTAGCCTTTATTATAAGACTGAATGCTTGGTGTTGCATATTTGGTTAGGATTCTTGAGTCTTTTGGATGCCTGGTGCTTAAATGCCAGCTTAATGATTTAACTTTTCGAAATTTTGTTGATTGGACTGAGATAGAGTGCTGCCTAAAATCATGTCCATTCACAGTTTCTAAAGGTAATTTGCCCTGCTTTATATCGAAGCAGGTTGCTCAGCCATCCAGCCACATCCTTAGGAGAATTTTGCCATCCCATCTCATCTCTGCGCACACTTCACACAAACCTAGCAATTGGACACCAAGAAATGACATGGTCTGTGGTATAAGGATGTTCACAGAGTTTACATTTATTACTCCCACATGCCAATGCGGCAATGCTTCCTGAACAATTTGTCTGCCCATCGAATTCTATCATAATAAATGACTTTCCACAGAAAGGTCCTTATTTTTAGGGGCAAAATTGGCTTTTACATTTCTAGCATCCTTGTATTTATGGTTCTTGGAAGAGCCAATGCTTTGTATTGTGAAGATGTAGAAAACAGTCCAGGTTTTTTCAAAGCTCAGCTCATAATGTTTTCATCGTCACTCAGAACCACTGTGTCCATTAGCTCTCCAAATTCTTGCCACTGTAATTGTTCTGTTGCACCAAAGTTCTTCTAAAACACAAACTCAGACCACTCACCCAAGTTTTGCAATAATTTTATTTATCCAACGCAAACCTCTTCAAAAATTGGGTACCATATACCTACATAACCCAGATACTTCTTCCTTCTGATATATACTGCCTGGTACTTGATATTAAATTCTCCCACTTTGGAGTGGAAAATGACCACCACTTCTCTTCTTGTGACACCCCAATACAAAAAAAAACTTCGCTCTTACATTAATTTTTGCCTAGACATATTCTCAAACCATAACCGCAAAACTTAGTGTTGATGTTCTGGTCATCCAACTCGTGGAAGATCACAGTATCATCCGCATTTTGTAAATGATCTAAGCCTCCCTGTACCAAATCAGACACCAGATCCTCATCTTTCCAGCATCTCTAGAATTCAGTAACGTAGTGTTTATCACTAGAAAGTTTAATCAACCAATGGAGATAAAGGATCCCCTTCCCTCAATCAACCCTTTGTATGTCCTGAAATACACTTGCCATCTGTGTTAATTCCCACTATACCTCCTAATAATTTGCTTCACCCAGTCAACCAAATTTGGGAAAATTTCTCTGTAACCCCTCTAACATAAGGATCTACTGTACGTTATAGGACTTCTCCAAGTCCACTTCATTCTCGATTCTACGAGAATTTTTATGAAAGCGTTTCATTTGCTTCTCTTCAATGGAAGTTTCATTTTCCCAGAATGTATCCTAATTTTTGGCCTAATTCTTCTTCTGATGATCGATTTAACCTCTGATCAAAAAGATAGACCTTTGGTTCTATTTCATCTCTTCAACAAGTTTAGTAATAAGCATAACGGCCCTATTGTTCCGATGGAGAGAAGAACCTATAATTAGCTTTTTGGGAAATTTCCAAACGAACAATTTCAACGAAATCTTTCAATTTCTTATTTTATTATGTTCAACTTTATGTATTCCTCTATCCATAGAGTACATAATACCCCCTTCTTTTTTCCACTGTAAGGTCTTGTAGAACTTCATATAAGAGAATAAAATCCTCCAAGATACATCCCCCCAAGGCTGAAAGTAGTTTGATTTCTGGTGAGCAATTTATCCACCAAAGGAGTCAATCTCATTGTGAGGATTTTGGTAAACCACTTATAATCCACATTCAATAAGCTGATTGGTCTTTACTGTCTGATATTATTAGCTTTAGTTATCTTAGGGATTGGAGTGATCAAACCATAGCTGAGCCTGCTATGATTGAGTTCACCTCTATGAGAATTATCTAACCTTTTCTTGTGAGGCCCCTTAACTTAATCCCAAAGACTGTTAAAAGCTAATGTGTTCGTTCTAGTTTTCATCTCTGTTAAAATCACATATTTAGTGTGTTCGTTCTAGTTTTGGTCTCTGTTAGAATCACATATTTTAGTATCAGGGAAAAAAAATATAACATAGTGGCAACCAAAGCTTTTCGTCCCACCTAATTAAGATTACAACTGTTGAGCTATTTATTTTAATTTGTATCTAAGAATATTAAGATCTCTTTAGTGAAGTAGCCTTTTATTGAGTATTCCCCCTATATAGGGGTAGTTTGGCACAGCTCCCTGCAGTTCCATGTACTGTAGAACACTGTAACAAGATGGAGCTGGGGCCAGTGGAGCTAGAAATCATGGCTCTGCAGGCTTCTCTTTATCAGTTCATTTGTTGCCTTGGGAATCAAAACTGCTCCTTGCTACAGTACAAACAGGGCCTTAATGCTTGATGTGCATGCCTGGTTGTATTCATATGTTTGTGCCCTATAGTAATAGTGAACCATCCATTAGTAAAAGTTTTTCTCCGATTTCATGCAGAAACAAATGAAATATCCAAACAGGAGTGTGTTAAATCTGGCAACACAAATAAGGATAAAGATGCTGATCAATTGAGCAGTGGGAGTGATAGTGGTGGAAGCAGAAGTGGTGATATGCAGGACCCTGAACTTGCTGGAGGCCTTGAAATATTTGTTGATGACTTGCCTCAAGATTGTGTCAAGGAAGACATTGCTATGGCCTTTTCGCAATCAGGGGAGGTCAAATCTGTTAGGATAATTAAAAATTCATCAATTGAAAAGAACAAAGATGTTGCATTTGTTTGTTATGCAAGCATTGAAGCTGCAAAGAAGGTTCTCGCTGAATTTAAGGAGGGAATTGAGGTTCTGAATTTGACACCCCCTTTACAGCCATCTAATGTGTCAAATCTGAATGTTTAATATACTATGTATTGTTTTCATCAGGTAAAAGGAAAAATGGTCAGAGTATCTGCTTGTCAAGATAATAATACCCTTTACTTGGGGAACATTTGCAAGGGCTGGACCAGAGATCAGGTATGATATGACACACTTCGATTGAGCTCCTGAATATATTGCTGCTCATTTTATAACCTGCAAAATGCAAAATTTAATAGGACAATTAGACAGTTTACTCCCTACTATTGGTTATATCTTTGAAACCAGAACATTCAGTACCAAGTATGTGGTTGGGCTGCCTCAGAGGAACCTTGATTTAAGTAGAAGGATTTTTTTGGTGTCTTGATTTTATAAGAATACTACTGTCCAAATTTAAATTTGTTAAACTGTTAAGTTTTGTTAAGTTACAAAACAAATAGCTATATCTGTATATGTCTTAGTTGTCCAGATTATATTTAATTAACTAGATTGTTGCCAGTGCTGAGTCAGATCTCCATGAGCTCATGCTGACTTTTTTAATAATTTAGCTTGCTATAGACAAACTAGACCTTTATCTGTGCATTGCAATGGTAGTAAAACAATGCAACAAGAGGAACACAGAGACAGTTGTGATGCAAATCAAACCTAAAGAAGATTTTTTTTTTTTTTTCATTATGAAGCATTGATTTGGTGATAACGTTGTCTAAAGACATTAATGGCCAAAGAATATCAATGTGAAACTTGAATAGCATATTAGTTTATTATTAGTATACACAAAATAAGACATCTTTAGATTTCACAATTTCGAAGTCCAATAATACATCACTACAAATGATAAATGATTTAGACTTCCCAAGGATGGTTCTATGATGGGCCCAACAAGAGATCTTAATTGTTGGTGAACAGACTATTACAAGGATTAAACAAAGGAGATTAAGTAGCATACCAGTGGTAGGAAGAACGATAGTAACCTTCTCAGAGAAAGATTGTCTTTTTAATTCTTCAAACTACAAAAGCATAAGAACTTGGGAGTCAGTTTTAACTGCATGAGATAGACGCCTTGTAGTCAGTGGCGTGTGAATAAAAAGCATGGTACAGTGAGCAGCGAGCAAAGGGAGTATGCACCCAACTTTCCCAGGTTCTTTGATGTAAAACCCATTGACAAAATGGGCATGTGCAGGACCTGTCACCATTTTTTCTTCCTTTAGATTTGCAAGTACTAAAATGTGGAAAATCCTTCATTTGAGTTTAATTTCACAGGAAAACAGTTGTGCATGTGAATGTTAATGAAACAGGCAACATATTTTCTTTGTGGCATGGTTAGTCCACGGATCAACGAACCTATAGGAAACATCGAGACATTGTAGTAGTAGTAGTGAAAGTAGATGGGATCGGGGACGGTGATCCCCAACGTGGTGTAGCATGATCCAGTCCCCTGCTGAGAAGTTGATGGTGGCGAGGCGCATTCCCTTGGCCGAGTCAAGAAGATTGACTACAGCTGGCCATAGGCGGGAAGAGAGAAGAGAATACTGATTTCAGGTGATTGTGATAAAAGGGTGCCTCGGAAGCTAAAAGGTAAGTTTTATAGGATGGCGATCCGCCCGGCGATGTTATACAGTGCTGAATGTTGGCCTACAAAAAGGCGACATGTCCAGCAATTGAGTGTAGCAGAGATGCGTATGTTGCGTTGGTTTTGTGGGCACACAAGGAGGGATAAAGTCCGAAACGACGATATTCGGGATAGGGTTGGGGTGGCACCAATTGAGGAGAAATTGATTCAACATCGGTTGAGATGGTTTGGACATGTCCAATGGAGACCTCTTGAGGTGCCGGTGCGTAGTGGGGTTCTAAAGCGGGTTGATAATGTAAAGAGCGGTAGAGGTCGACCTAAACTGACTTGGGATGAGTCAGTTAAGAGAGACCTTAAGGAGTGGAATATCTCCAAGGATTTAGCTATGAATAGGAGCGCTTGGAAACTAGCAATCAACGTGCCTAACTCTATCTGCCTTTATGTGCCCCTTTGCTTGGGACAAAAGGCTTTGTGTTTCTTGTTGTTGTTGTGATATGGTGATGGTGCTTTGGGTTTCACCTTGTCGGAAAAATCTAGCCTACCCCAACTCTGGAAGAAAACTTGGGATGAAAAACCAGACTTTGTTGTTGTTGTTGTTGTTGTTGTGGTAGATGTGGATGGTGAGGGGGGTGGATTTGAGAGGGGGGGGGATGGTGATGGTGCTGTGGGGTAGGATTGTGTGTGAGGCACTGAACTTGTCAGGAAAATCAAGCAGGCATCGGATTCTTGGAAGAAAACTGAAACTCGTTGGATGAAAAACCAGACTTGGGTGGGGTGACACCAGCGGGGCTGGGCCAGCGGTAGATGTGGATGGTGGGGGGGTCGTGATTTGAGAGGGGGGGGGGGTGATGGTGCTGTGGGGTAGGATTGTGTGTGAGGCACTGAACTTGTCAGGAAAATCAAGCAGGCATCGGCATTTTGGTTCTGGTTTTTAGGCACAGGAGGGCCAGCGGTAGGATGGTGAGGGGGGTCGTGATTTGAGATTGCAGGCATTTTTGTTCTGGCAGTTTAGGCACAGGAACCCGAGGTGCAGGAGTGGCAAGATGAAGGATGTGAGGAGAAGATGAATTAATATTTTTTTTTTTTGGTGTATTGATAAATAGAGCTGAAATGGTTATTGTTTAATGTTGCCAGCAGAATGCTGAATTAACAACCTTTCAGAAGTTGAAGGTTAACTTCTTCAATGATACTACAATTATTGGTACTCTGATATGTTATTTAAAATTCCTGATACATTGATATACATAGCTGTTGTTGATAAAATGAGAAGTAAATTCAGAAGTTTTTAATAACTTAATTAAACGCATCTTGTTTGATTGCATAAATGATTCAATGTGATCTATTGTTGAATCCAGAAAAAAAAAATGAAAATTGAGATTAAATACTGGGATGGCAAGGCTCATTTACATTGGCCCATTGAAAAGACTTTTTAAACACAATACTGTTTCTACCCTGAATTCTTTTTCTTTCAGAAAGTTGGCATATAATTCTTTATTTGTTTTTATTTTACTTATTGTATTCTCTTTGGAATAAGAGTGCAGAATTCTCAAAATCATCACTTGCTGTAAAACTTTTATCAGTTACTTTATATTTGTTTAACTCTTTAGGTGCTGAACACCCTAAAAAGTATTGGAATTCAAGATTGCAAGATAAGCTTTCCCACTTACAAGGGAGGAAGCAGAGGGTTTGCTTTTCTTAAATTCGCCTCGCACTACTATGCTAGATCAGCATTTTGTCGCTTAATGAAATCTGATGCCATTTTTGGTGCTGATAGAAGAGCTAAAGTATCTTTTTATCAAACCCCCACAAAATCATCCAAGAGTCTTGTGGAGGTAAGAGTTGATTTCTGTTCCATATATTCGAAATTCATTTGAGTGAGTGCTATCTGGAATGTTTTAATTATTTATTATGCCATTTTCCCTTATTGATAGCTAATCCCTCAGTCCCGTAAGGACTTTTTGAGTTTGTCCTAAGTCAAACTATCCTATGTTTGACCTAGTTTACAGAAAGGTACAATAGTATTTACTATTTCAAGAGAGCATCATTAGGTCCATTATGAAATATATATGCCCAGGTGCCCATTGGCTATGATATATATGCCCAGGTGCCCATTGGCTATTCATGAAATAATGGAATGCATGTAGCATTCATGTTGTATTGGTACTTTGGTAGTTATAGCATGTAGTAACAGTTATTTTGGCATAGAAGTTCTGATCCACAAGGAACTCAAGAAAGGAAAGGAAAAATTACCCTTTCCAGTGCCCATGTCAGGGCTGTCAAGCCCATTTCTCCTATATTCCTCTATTTTTGCAGAGTCTGTAGTTCGTTTGTGACGCCTGCCTCCTATTTTCTGCATGTGAATTGTGCATCCTTGCAACTGTGTGCACCTTACTGAATGGAATTGTTCTTTCCCTCAAAGGCTTACTGTGTGCTGATGAAGCTTACCAGATCGAACATCCTTTTAGCACCCTTGGACAGCATTTGCTTTAACCGTTCACTGCCATGTTTGACTTCCTTAAGTACTGCATATTGTGATGTGATCTTATTTTTCTTATTTTGCTTATTAGCTATTATGATAATCAACAAATTCAGTGATTGTAGGTGCTCGAGTCATATCTCTTATGCAGCACTGATGCGTGAGCTTTTTGTGTCAACTGTGCTAACTATAGTTTTAGAAACTGGTTATTGGCAGAAAGTGATCTGAAACATTTTAGATTTGTGATTCCTAGCTAACCATATAACCTTTGCTGAAGAAAAATACGATGAATTTTATATATTTTGGTCTGTGTAATCGAAAAGGTATATGTGCCACATAAGTATGTTGCTTCTTGTATTTTTCATTACCCAGGCTAAGTTAAGAGACTATGTATCTAATATGCAGATTATCAACTAACAAATTAGATGTACTAAATTACTATCTTTCAGCATTTTGTAAATGGAGTTACTCTGAGATTATCGGACATTAACAATTTGTCTTTCTTCTCTTCATAACTGACTAATATTCTTTGTAGGCAAAAAAAGTATACCTGGAACATGTCCCTCTTTCTTGGGATGAGAATAAAATTAAAGAATACTGTGAAGAATATGGGGAGATCCAGAAAGTTGATCTTTTCCAGATATCAAAGAATATGGAAAACGAAGCAATTTCTTTTGTTGAATTCTCATCCAGCAAAGGTGCATTAGCTTGTGTGGCAGGAATAAACAAAGCAAAGATTGTTGATGGAAGCTTCAAGGTATATATCCTGTTGTCTCAAGCCTTTCAGTTCTGATTTACTTGCTGACATGGACAATCTCTTTCATTACTTAGTTGTGTGCATATCTTGCTTGGCCAAGAAGTGCTTTAAAGATCAATAGTGCTGTACCTTCATATGCTGCCACCACAACCGAGGACAAAAACCACACAGAGAAGGTTGTTGTAGATACGAATTTACCACATAAATTTCGGAAAGGCGACAAGAGCAAACTTACTTCTCGGACAAAGGGGGCAATTATGAAGACGAATTCATCAAGTAAATTACCAAACGACAATGATACAGAACTAACTTCACAAGGTGCTGCCGAAGTACCACAAACCTCAAAATCTTCTGAAGGCAAGAGGAAAGTTGGAAAGAACAAACATGCCTCTGCATGCCAAAAACCATTGAAGAAAGCACGAAATAATCGTATGCTCCCTCTCCTAATTCATTGGCCATTTTTTATGAATGAAAACTATTTCTTATACTAATCATTGTGCAGGTAATGTTGGTGAGAGCCAGCTAACTCATCGAGGTGCTGCAGTACTGCAAACAAACACTTCCAAAGGGAAAAGGAAAGCCAGCGAGAACAGAAGTATATATATAAACCAAAAACCTCTGAAGAAAGCACGTAATGATAGTATGTTCTCCCTTGATTTAAATCCTTTGGTCAATTACACACTGATTTAACAAAAATTGGTTCTTATGCATTGCAGGTAATTTGGGTGGAAGTTCGAGATCTAAATCATATGCCTCTGATCTGGTACTACTAAAAGCTATACATCTGACATTCTTATTCTCATCATCAGATTTCCATTGTTTTTTATTTACATGCTACTTCTGTATTCATGCCTTTTAGGAACCTCATGCTGGATTCATTTCGCCTGTAATTCGAGATCATGGCAGTGATGCATATAATCGGCAGAGGTTTTATTCTTTTTCCATTTTTCGGGGATTTGGGAGGGAGTAAAAGATGGGTTGCTGGATTGGAAGGGAGCCCTTGATCAAGGAGGTTTTCCCTTTTTAATCCTTGCTTGCCTCTTTAGACATTTATCGCTTTTTATCAAGAGGATTACTTAGTGGCCAAATAACTAATAAATTGGATCTAACTCAAAATTGACAATAGCATCCATAGCTTCCTAGTCTTATAATAAGCTAGCTTAATGAGCAAGCAAATCAATGTGGCATACTCCAAAATAACTGCACATCCTGCACTTCGAGGAGTCAAACAAATTTCAAGTCTGCACTTCGAGGAGTCAAACAAATTTCAAGTTTGACTCGATTTACAGAAAATAGTATTAGCATTTGCATCTCTAAATAGAATTAGTATTAAAAATATATGATGTGATTAATCTAATGATGATTATTTAATATTATAAATCTTAGTTTTTCATATCGATTTGGTCAAACTTAAGTTTTTCTGACTCCTTTTATTTTGGGACAGAGTAGTAGATGTGAACCTATTTCTACAGCACCCTTGTTTACTGTTCATGTGATGCATCACGTGTGCACATTACAATAGAACCAATTCTAGATTTGTTTTTATTATTTAGCTGATTTAAATAGATTCTTTGAATAATGATCTTTGTTCAACCAAAATTTCAAGTTCTAGCATCCATGTCAGCCAGTGTTATATGGGCTAGACGGGGACTGAGTCAAGGCCGATGGCTTGGCTTGGCTATATGGGCTGGCATGCCAAGGCCTTAGTCACAAACCATGGCACACCATTGACCTTGGCATGAAAGCCCATATCCATGGCAAGGCCGCTTGTGTGACTGAAAGTGCTAAATTTTAAAAAAAATTATCAGAGGAAATAGTTCCATTCTACGCTCTGTAGTACATGATCATAGAGAACTTGAGATCTGGCTTAGTTATACCTAATTTCAGTTATATTTTATGATCTCACAGAACTGAACAGTACGATGTCCACCCCATAGATGTCCATCCTTATGCCAGAGGTATGATCTTGCAAATTACATATTTTGTTAACTAAGCATTTGCTAATATTCATAATTATGACACAATAAAGCATTATTTATTTATTTATTTATGTATGATTTATGATGTACCTGGTATCATTCCTTATGCATATTGAAATTATCTTGTGACCTAGGTGTGTTATGGTTCAAAGACTCATGTCAACGTTTTTAAGGATCACATATTTAATGTCATGTGAATATGAAAGTCCTATAAGCAATATAAAGTATGATCTTTTGGTAGCTGTTTCAGAAATCATGATAGGGAAAGTGAGTAACCAGCCAATCAATTGTAGGCCATAAAATCACAAGTAAAGGATGATGCTATATAAATATAAAATTAATAGTAAAATTTAATTAGCAATATTAATAATAATAAGAAAAAAACTTCAGAGGTACTGTAAATGATGAATGATTTCAGAGTTTAGAGGAGCGTAAACATTCAGTACGTATCCTGTTGTTGTAATACTGTACTACTCCCTCCATTCCAAACTGTAAATTGTTTTGGCTTTTCTAGGTGCATAGCTTTTGCTATGCATGTAGCTATACAGTATCTCTAGATATGTAGTGAAACTTATGAACATAGAAAAGCCAAAACGACTTACAATTTGGAATGGAGTAATTGGTAACCACTGACACAGGTACCACTCAGCCAATAAACTCTTAATTTGAGAATTTGCTTACTTGAATGTGATTTTCTTGTGATGCCCCCCCGCCCCTTCTCTCTCTCACACACAAGTACACAACCAAATTTGCGGAACTTGGGTTTATGGCACAGTTAGCCCAAGATTTGTTTGTAATCTAATATTTTATTTTCTTTTTGGGGGAGAAACTGCAGGGTCACCATCAGTCTACTCTGGTTACAGAAGCCATGCTGGCTATGAGGTGAGTCATGAGAATGTATCAACATCAATAATCACAAGAGTAAAATTGTTCATGTTTTTTGAAGTATGCTTTGGTCATTTATATATGTACTCCCTCCTTTCCAAATTTTAAGTTGCTTTGACTTTTTTGGTCCATCAATTTTGCTATGTATCTAGACACATTATTATTATTATTATATCTAGATATATAGCGAAATAGATGTACCAAGTCAAAGCGAAAAAAAACCACGTTCTAGTAATTCCTTAGTGTCACCTCTCTGATGTGATGTTTGCAAATCCTTGGTGCACCTTTCTAAAGTATGTGGTTGCCTGTATGTTTTGATTGACTTTTATTTCCTTGCAGGCTGTATATACATATGAATACGCACGGAACCGAGTGCCTACACCTCCTAGTGGATCTTACATCCCTCGAAGAGGACATTACTGACTAAAATCGCATCCATTGGATCGCATGGCCATTCATTCGAATGGCATTTAGATGTTTCAGACATGTACAGTAGAAGTTAAAAGAAAGTTGTTTAAGGAAAATAAGAACCCTCTGCAGAGCCTGGCACACCGGTTGCTTGTTGAAGATTTTTTTTTTTTAACCTTAGTAAGAGCATATCCAGTAGTTCGAGAATATCATTCGTATTGTCATGTTGTGGGAAATGTCTCTTATCCTCGTAAAACTGGAGAAATGTCTCTTTTCTTGCTCCAACAGTCCAATAGCTTCAACGGTTTTCTGGTGGCTAATATCTTCCTTATCTCTACTATGTGCCTGTCAAGAGAGTTTTCGTCCGACTCCAGTAACTCTCCCACCCGTTCCAAACTTTTTTTCTATCTCACGTCACTTAGACAAACATACAGATGAAATGACCATTTTGCTCTATGGTGGGGCTGTTTGTCAGCCACCTAAGGCCCTGTTTGGATGCTAAGTTTTTTTAAAGTTTTTGAGTAATACCGTGGTTTTCTAAAATACCTAGGTATCTAAAAGAAGGAAGGTGTTTGGATGTAATTTAATTTGAAGTTTTAGAAACTGCAGTATTAACAAAACCGTAGTTTTTTTAGACTCTAGAAAACTTTGCCTCAGACCTCTTCATTTTTGACAAAGGTCGCCGCGCGCGCTGTGCGTGCCTCCCCTGTTGTGCGTGCCTCCCCTGTCTGCCACAACTGTTGCCTGCTGCACGCGGAGCGCCCGCACGCACCTGCATGTGCGCTCATGCCGGTGCCCAGCAGCCCAACAGTCGCGCTGCTGACCGGAGCCCATAGCAACGCCGGTCGCCGCAGCCCACAGCGGCGCTACTCTGCTGCCTGCTACGTGTGTGCTGTTGTCAGTGCTGCAAACTCCAACGCACCGCTCGCCGCAGCTCGGCGGCCAGGAACAAGAAGGTTGTAGCTGCAGGTAGCCATGGAGGAGGAGCTTTTGGAGGTGGACGAGACGTACAGCAACATGTTGGCTTTTGGTCTTTAATTTGGACACTTCTTCTCATTCATTGAGTTAGTCTTTGTTGAATTAATTCGATCTATATACTTGCTGCATGTTAAAAGAGCAGATGTTATATTTGTACGCTTGCATGCAGCAGGACCATTTCAAATTAACGGCAACAATACTACAACTACAAGAGCCAAACACTCTGCTCGCCATGGTCTTTTCTAAAACAGAGAAAAACTCTAGTTTCTAAATACTCTGGTATTATATGGTTGTGGTCTTTAAAACTATGGTTTCTAGATACCGCGGTTTTAGAATACTGCAACACCCAAACGGGCCCTAAACCTTCCTCTTTCTCTTCTATCTTCCCTGTAGACTAGAGCCGCCACCACCCCAGCCAAACGCTGCCGTGTGGGTGAGCCTAGCTTCGCACCTGGCGCCACGAGTGCACCTCCACCACCTTGCCGTCGATGGTGACCCGTAGCTCCCCCTCCCCGCCTTGCACGCGTGCATGGCCACCTGCAGCGCCTGACGTGCGCCACTGCCTCAATGCAACTACTCAGCAATGACGAGGCTGAGGCCAAGGCGGCGAGAGAGCTCGAGCGCCGCGCCACCTGCGCCGAGGAGTGCGAGCTCATCGTCGGCCACGATGGCGAGCCAGTATTAGTCGCGTTCAGGCTCTGGGAACGAAGGCGAGGGTGCTTGGCCTCCGCCACCGACGCCCGTGCCGAATCTGGATTCCGGTGACTAGCGACCGACTCCCTCGCCTCTTGTGCAGCAACAGAACATGCCTTGTCTTGGCCGACACAGGCTTCGGCATGTCAAAGTTGCTGCCATCGTTGAAGGCCACCGCGACGCCGGTTGCTCCAGCCGCGCTCCGAGTCCACTTCACCCGGATGAGCATCTCCTTGCTCGAGGACAGCACAACCCTTCACACGCTGTGTGGTGGTCGCCTGCAGCAGGCGAAGACGGAGGCCGCTGGGCTCTACTGACGGACTTTCGCTAGGTGGAAGGTGGGCACACATCAAGTTCCGTGACGCTTGGCGGCCGCTTGCGAGTTGGCGTGGCGAGTGTTGGCACTGGGCAGTCATGGCGAGCTTCGCGAGTGATGCATGTGATTCCCGGTGAGGCAGGCACACGGGATCTTGAGGAGAAGAGCAACTACACCTTGCCGCTTCGGTCACCGGTGAGATGCCTTAGCCCAACGAGACGCAGATAGGGGAGCGGCCGAGGTGGACACGCATCGCATTGCACGCGGGACAAACCAACACCATGCTTGTCCCCGCATCCTCTTCGCCTAAATGGTCTTCCACCCATGCCACGACCGCTTCCTCATCTTCATCTACTTGCTCTACGACGGCAACGGGGAGTTGGGCGACGTTAGCTTAATTTGGGATGACGACGCCTGCTGCGGATGTGAGGTGATAGATGGAGAACAAGGGAGTCCTTGCGCCATCGTCCTTGATGCGGTCCTTGCACGTGTGTGGATGCGACGAGAAAAAGAGTTAGAAAGAGAGCGATATGATAGGAAAAGAAGGGTATTTTGGATGTTTTCACTAGCCGATACCACATGTCAAGGTTTCTAAATGGCGAAAAATAGAATATGGATGGAATAACTTGCAAAACAAAAAAGTTTAGAGCAGTGGCAGCACTGTGAGAACTCATTTACTGACTTGTGCGTAATTATTGACTTTTATAATGACACACCAGTAAAAGCCTCCTTCGGTGAGGGGACTAAGCTCGCCACGACCTGCTTCGACGGCATGCATGTCAACCACAATACTTATGTCCGTGCTCCACACTACCCGGACCAGACCTCACCCAGTCGTCGGGGCGAAGCATCCACATGCACTACACCGGCCCTGAGGAGGACGGCAGCGTGAGCAACTAGCTAAACTTGCATCGTCACGTCTGGTTCCACGCGTAGTGGCCGTACCGTATGAGGACATCACATTTATTAGGATCAATGATCGTGATCATGGGAGCGTTCAAGCCAAGCGCTTCTTCTATAGGAGATGATGGCGGTTGATCTCAATCCGGTTGTTTGTAATTTGATTGTAGACTCTTAAGACATTACACGATTGAAATTGAATTGTTTGCTCATCTGAAAACTAGCCTATAATTATTATAATCTGGAACCGGCCTATAAGTAGATCTAGGTTAACTCGCTGTCAACAATACCAAAAGATGTTCCACTAAAGGACACCATGGCGATCTGTTTTGTTTACACACTAAATCACAAAGAGAATTTTTGGTTTTCATCTTTTTTAGCTTTATTATTATTATTAATCGAACGTTAACATATTATTGCCAATATTAATTAATTCATTTTATGGATGTCATAGTCGTCGTAATAGATTTCAAATATAGTATAATATATGTAAAAATAATTAAATAGATACTTATTATTTTTTTTTATAATTTTTTACAAAATTTAATAGATTTTTCTCCCTTTACAATGTACAAACATTTTTGCTAATAGATATATAAAATAGAAGATTCTAGGACGCTAGAACGTACAACCCAATTATTAAAAGTTTTCCGTAATGTATACGAGACATCGATTTAGGAGTGTCACGTACGTCCACAAGTACAATGTTAGTTTAGTTGCTAATAGTTTGTTTAGTTTAGTTGCTAATAGTTTGTTTTTTAGTTGCTAATAGTTTGTTTTTCAAAGTTTAACCAAAATTATTGAAAAATAAAATCAGACATCGACAAAATCACATTAGTATTTTTAAAACTATTATGAAACATGTCTTCATAGTGTATTTATTTCATGTTGTAGATATTAATATATTTTTTCCTAAAAATTGTTAAAAGCAAATAAGATTGACTTAGGGCAAACTAAAACAATCTTCAATTTGCTATAGTTTTCAAATGAGTACAGTATTAACAACCAATCCATGCACTTAAGTTAGACTGATCTTAGTTAATGCTATTAAAAGTTTCAATCATCAGAAATCATGAGAACATCAGTGAGCCAAACTGATCTAGAGCACAACCTTGCACAATGTCCATCTCTACTCAGCAACTCTTCAGTTTGCCGTTTTAACATCTACCAGCAAAAGAAAAGTAAATCACTTGACGGCATCAACTTCAAACTATATCAATGTTTTAGACATGTTTAACTGCTGAGCCAACTCAGACTTTGGATTCTTTGACCGTGGATTCAGATATTCCTCAGTTTTCCTCTTCTTGGCCTGAGCAACCAATCTTTTAACATACGAAATATAAGCATCAACATCAAATTTTCTCTTGCAACCTGCATAATTCATATAACGTATCTTTCCAAATACCGGACGTTCCTTCCAACCCTAAAAAAATAGAAGCATAGACTAACTCATAAGCTTTAAGAACGATACTAATTTTGGAACCGCAGAAATAATCTCTTAATATTAAAAAAACATCAACAAAGATTTAGCAATTTTTCCTTATGAAGGGAACTCTTAAAAGTTCACCCAACCTGATCATGAAGGCCACAAATAGACCACATACAACCAACATAGCCATTGGGATCCCTGCCATCGATATGATACTGCAAAATATTGATAAAGTTGGACTTTCATAACATACTTGTGAACCAACATGAATGAATACGTTAAGGCAAAGTGCTATTAAAAAAAATCAAATCTATTGACCAGGGAAATGAACTGGACAGCAGGTATCTGCACTACAGGTACTTCATCTAGTTGTTTTCAAGTCCCAGAATATCATTTTCCCACTTACAATTTCATATGTTAATTAGTTAATTTTAAATCTAAATGCAAATACAATAAATGACCAACTTAACAAAGTTACTGCTACTAGTCAGACTGTCAGAGGCAATCTTAACATCTTTTGCCCCAAGAGGATGATGGCACAATAATTAAAATAGCAGATAGACAGCACTATGATTGGAGGAAGATCAAGTGGACCTTAGCTAGAAAAGAATGGTGACTATTCATTGCTACAACTGTTACTGTCTTTTCTCCTAGCATATATAGTACTACAAACAAACAACTATTCTTAACCACACTCAAGCCTATAACTATTTGGTGACTTTGGCATGCTAAAATCATAAAACTCTACTAGTGGGATAGGAGTACAAAATTTAGACAAAAACAACATCAGGAATCAGAAGCACACAGAAATAGTAAAATCTCAAACTACTGCCTCCTAAGTGTGACAGCTGAAAGTGTACTTTAGTTGGCACCAAAGTGGATGTAACTGTCATATAGGAATAATACAGTAACACATTTTGTTAATTGCTGGTTCTTGCAGTACAATGTCATTAGTAATTTTTTGTTCTGGTCTGTCCTTTTTTTTGTTCTGAACTCTTGATGTTTTTTTAATAAATTAACTGTAGGGGCCCTGGCCCCTCCAGATTCATAAAAAAAATGTTATTAGTAATATATATAACCCAATGCAAAAAGTAGCAGTAGTTTCTGTTTCCCCCAATTTTTCTTACATTTGGTGAATTAAAAAAACAAATTTCCATCAATATGAAAAAAAAATAGAAGTGGCACTACTCTATAATGCATCTGACATTCTTCTAAATTACCTTGTCATTCAAATATATTGCTACTGAAAGTGCTTCTTCAGGTCCACAGGTCCATTCTAGAATCTTTTTGGCCCAATACATTCTGCAGAAAATTACTGTATCAACACAAAGTAATCTCTCATAAAGAGGATATGAATGCAGAAAGATCAGAATACAATGCTTGGTTGGGGAAAAAGTGGCAAAAAATAATTTGGATTGATTTCTCTTATCAAGAATATAAAAAGGCAGTACACCCGTATCGGCAGGATCTTGGAAAAATAATTCGTCTAAACAAAATATTCCAAAGATTGTTGTAAGCTAACTCACACTTCCGTCAAATATAATTGAAAGACTCCATTGTTCAAACAGGATCAGAAATCCGTGACTACATTGTCTCTGTGTGCTGTACACGAGAAGACTTAACACAAACAATTGTCGCCAATTCCACATGTAAAGCTTATGGGCAGATGGAGGCCAAGGCATGAATATTTGACTGCATTATGCACTAATTTTGTTATGAATTAGATAAACGAAAGTCCAAACAATGCTCAATTCTTTATTCGACCAGCAATGTGGAATGTCAATCAGACAATTCGAATACTATCTATCATCACAAACAAACAACACACAAATGGACTAAAACCATGATATATTAATATAGGTATGAATTATGTTACCGCATAAATCCATGCATTTTCCCATAGTGCACCATCTCCAATTGAGATGCATTCCATAGCTGATAAAGGTTGGGAAATGCAGGACACATAGTCCAGTCAGGAAGTAGATCAAAATGAATTCAGTAATTTCAGTAGAGTACAAGGAGTATGCTAATACAAACAGGATCAGATGTTTTGGCATTTTCGAGCTGCTCCCTCCTGTTAGCCAAAATAGAATGCTAGTTAACAAATAGCCATGTCGAATATGAGCCTTTCGCCTTAGTCATGCCAAGCAGGCCGATAAATGTAATTAGCGCATACAACTAACTCACGTATATATATGATCTCTTTTATCACCAGCGTGGTCCATTAATGTCTTTCTAGCCCACTCCCATGCACCAGCCAGTGAATCATAGTGAGGCTGGTAATAGCAGAAATTGTCAGCTAGTTCCCTCCTTATTATCAGCTCCTCCAAGAACACATCCACCGACTGTAGGCAAAAGCACGGTACTTTGTAATGTATTACTTCACTGTTAGACAGACAGATTCCATCTTTAATGCTAATGTTAAGGCTTGCTGTTCGGCTGGTAGAAAGACATAGTTGAACATTTAATATGGCTCTTAATCTTTTATTTGAGGAGAGTAACATGAAATTAAGTAAGTGCACCTTTGGACTAAGATGACGGCGTTTTTTTGCCTCTAGAGCACACCTTTGTGCAGAAATGTGCCCAAAATGTAAGTATGGTGAAAGGCACGACAATGCACGTGGCTTTGTAGGATCATTCCGGCCTGTGTCATAGCTCTTAATCCTCTTCGTCAAGAATCCATCCTTGTTCCTGAGAAGCACCTCCATTGCTGCAGCTTCCCCAGGCTCGCACCAGTCAATCTCCGGCACATTCTCAGCCTCACTGTTCCAAGAGTGCAGGATCATTTAGCCCTCATTCACAATGCTATATTTAAAGCCCACACAAGATTATCAACCAATTGAACAAATGAACACCCTAACCGCACCTGAAGATGCGATTAATCAGGGCATCCCAGTCAACATCCTTTGGCTGCTCCATGCACCAAGGTGCCCACCCCGGCAACTCAGGGTACTCCACCAGGTACTCGTCTATCACCTTGCTCACCTTGCTTCTAAATGTCTTGGCCGAGTACTCCAGCTTCCCTGACGCCGTCCAGACAGGCACTATATTGTGTGCGTCCACCTGCGTGAACACTAGCACTCTCACCAATGTGCTCCGCACCAATTCAACTCGAAGGATTCACTTGTCGGAATCCTTGTGTACGCACCTGGTGCACGACCATGTCGGCGGCGTCACGCAGCAGCTCCTGGACGACGGCATTCAATGCCTCCCGCACCGGCCGCAGCGGGGAGAAGTCGGCTACGAGCGCCGACGCCCCGAGCCGCCGCACCAGCGCCGGCATCTCCGCAGGCCCGCCCTCGAGGAGAAAGAACGGGAGGCCACGGGCGTGCGCGTCGGCGGCGAGGCGGCGGAGCCCGCGGAGGAGGAAACCTAGCTGGCGGAGATGCGCACCTAGGAGGAAGGGCCGTGGGAACAGCGTGAAGGCGATGGCGAGCGGCGCCGCTGGGGCGGACGCAGCGGCGAGTTCGGCCGCGTGGAGGAGGGCCCAGTTGTCCGCGAGACGCTGGTCCCGCAGCATCCAATACACCACCGGCCCGGGCTTATGGCCTCCGCCCGGGTGGAGGACCCGAACGCGAGACGGGTGGACCAGGTTTCGGCTCGCCGGCGGCATCCCGGCGGTGGGACAGCGTCGGCGCGTAGGAGGGGAAGCCAGGAACCGCGTCGTTTGGGTGGTGGGCGCGGTTTTGGGCGACGGCGGTTCGATGCAGGAGACCGGTGGTGCATTTGCATAGACCAATGTCTGCAAGGCCCAAGGGGAGCCAGGTGGGTGGCAGCATGGGGCGAGGGAGAAGCCACGTCGGCTGGTTCCTGAAGACACTTTTGCCATTTTTTTCTAGTTTAACAAATTTTATTAAAAAAAGTAACAAAACTTATGATATAAAATAAATATATTATAAAAATATATTCTATGGTAAAGATAATAATAATACTAATTTGATAACATAACTTTTATTTTTTAAAAAAATAGGTCAAAGTTTAAAATTTAAAAATTTAACTTAACACAACTCTAAAAATTACTTCTTTTAGAGACAAAAAGAATACAATGAACTACTCTTATGAGGCACTACTTATCTCTGTACGTACATACATACATACATATACCTAATGAAAAATATTTAGGTCTAGTTTGGCAGAACTCCACTTCATTAAAGGATCGTTGGCAAAATAGCTCCATTTATTTATCATGCATGGCCAACATAAGTCAATTGTCCAATATACCCTTTGCTAATTATTAAGTTGATTTTGCATGAGAAAACTTCTTGGTGAAACATGCCTAAATCCCAAAATAGTTTCTTTAATCGCTTGCTGGCTTGTTTGTCGCCGAATGCTTACGATGTATACAGTGTACATTGTGTCAGCATGTCCATACCAGTACTTTGATTTGGTGCGTTTTATATAGTTGCTAAGTCTTTTAGAAACATATATATAAAAATATAAAATTATCTTTGTGTGCTTGCTTAAAAAAGGAAAGAAAGAAAAAGAAAATAAAACAAACGCACCACCCACACCCAGGAGGAACACACGCACACCACGCACGGACCAGCAAACTCACGGGTGTCCTTTCATTCTTTTTGATTTGCCCGTGTGTTATAACAGAAAAAAAAATACTCTCTCTATATTAATTAGATGTTGTTTTGAATAAGGCTTGAGTCAATAAATATTAGAAACATAAATCATGAATAACTTTTAAGTTATTGAGTTTGAAAATATGAAAACTATATGAATAGATTTGTCTTGAAAAATACTTTCATAAAAATATAAATATATCACTTTGTGATTAATATTTTTACAAATATATTAAATCAAAGTTATACTTTGAAGACCGTGTCACTGTCCTAAATGATATCTAATTTATATATAATTTCTATATGGAGGGAGTACCAGATAACATGAATCATAAAACTCAAACTTGTGGTCAAGACACAATCATGCTTGTGAGGCGGCGTTTATGTTGTTTGGGCATAGGAGAGGTGATGCTACTACAGAAGATAAAATTAGAAAGCATGGGGCTCATTATTATAGTTAGTCAGAGCACTGCATGTCAGTGTTCAATAGTTAACACAAATAACTGGAAGGTATAAAAAACTATTTTTTTTCATTGACAAATACAATTCACTGAATATGGTGAAAAGGTTGAGATACTGTGATAACAATTACACACTTGTCAGAATATATCTAGTGAGGACTTTACCAACAAAAAAAACAACAACTTGAAATATACGTAGTCCTAGCAACAGGGGCTAAGTACGCTATTATATTATGAAAATGTAAAACGAGCAGAGAGCTGATGGAGCCAAGGCCACAAATCCTGAGTCTTCTATATGAGCGAGACACACCAGAGTTCCATGTCATTTAAGAGTTCTTTCGGCTGCTTATTATTTACCATCAAGTTCTTGAATTGAAATGCGATTCAGATTTGATGCTATAGCCAAGTCTGCAAGAACCAATGTAGCAAAAGGTACAACTACATGTTCCCTCTGCAAATAATCCCAAAGCCCTAGGACAAGCCCTAGGACAATAGAACTTAATGTTCTAAGTAGTATAAACTTAGTAGTATGTTCCAGCATGATTTCTACTATCATATGGTACATCCATAATATTATCATCTAGAGAATCCCAATATCGTTGTTCCACCAGACACCTTAATCCCTGTCCCATTTAATCCATTGCCAACATCAATACTGATATTATTATCCTCATGGTCATCAAAATGCATCCCCCTTTGCTTAATAACTTAAATTGTTATTGCAATATCTCTTTTATCAGCACAGCATGCACAAAAGTCTTAAACGATGAGTAGTCTGCATTATCAGTTAGAACGATATCCATAAGCGCAGCCACAAGCATATTTCTCCCTTTAGAATGATCTAAACCAGATTTCTGTTTCAAAATTAAGAATATATTAGATATGAGCAACTAATATTGTGTCCATGGAAGTGGAAAATCTAGAATGTTAAGAAATTTAGGATGCTTCTTTTCATAAAGTAAATTGTGCCTGAAGAGAAATATATAAGAGATTAAGAAATGACTGTCAGCAACAAAAATGTTCATAGAAATAAAAATGTCAATCTCATACAGTTTTTACCTTGTAGAAACAAAAAAGAACAAAAACATGTTGATGTTCAAGAGAAAAACCTATAATTCATGCTCAAAAAGAATAGAAACATTCAACATGGCACTGTGTGAGAAAATTCCATCTCTACCTTTGCTGTTGAGCCTCCTTCACTGAAAGTATGGTGACGTGCTGTGAAAATATCATGAACTCCAAATATCCCAATAGCACATATTTCGTGAAGAAAGAAGCCAAGAAAATAATGTTAAAGCATCATATAGTATAGTGGATTTGTGACAATGGAGCGTGTGTGCATACATGGGGCTTAATTTGAAGGAGCAATCTAAGGGCATTGTGCACAAAACTAGTTTCACGTTAACTGCAGTGTGGCTGCGCAGTGTGTGAGAATGTATTTCCGCTTTTGTTATCTATATCAAAACTGAAAAAATTGAGGGCATATGTCTGACGATATTATTTTAAACTGCTTACCCCTGGCAGTTGAACTGGATAAAGTGTCACTAGGATAAAATTTGATGCATTGCTTTGGTGTAGTAGAAGAAGGAAGGCTGCACAAAGGATACTGAAAAGCAATAACTTGGAACGATAATCCAATAGCTCAACCGCTTACCTTGACAAATATCAAATTAACTAAACGAGAATTCATATTAAAAACGGGTTGTTCCAAGAAATGCGACCATCAATTACTTTAAAAGAATGGTGTGGTCAAGTAACAATGATTTGCCAAAAGCAGCTTCTGTTAGTGAAGCGAATAAATTCATCAATCTACAGTGCCAGTTCCAAACTATGGATGAACCCTTGTCAGGCACCCATTTGGCACAAGTCCTTTTTAGTTTTTTATGCCAAACCAGAGTTATTCTCGATGAAGATAAATTAAATTTTCTTTATTAAGAACAAAACAAACAAAGAATTAATTGACACAAATTACCAATTTGGCCAAGCATCTAATTATTAGCCGCCTATAATAGAAAGTTTGTAACTTGTTATCACACGTCTCCAATAAAGATGGTGACCAATGATCGCGTTGAAAGGCCGAAAAGAGCAGGATACAACTGGCGCTAGCAGGCCGCACGGCCCGCCCTAGGGAGGGGCGGTGTGGGGCACCAGCGGCAGGGAGTAGGCGGCTACCCTAGCCGCCGCCGCCTACCGCGCAAGACGGGTGGAGGCTGTGGGGCCCCACAACGGTTGCCCACCGCCGTCTTCGCCGCAAGTTACCTTTATTATTATTATTATTATTATTAGTAGTAGTAGTAGTAGTAGTAGTAGTATTAGACTAGATTGTCATCCCCAATTGGCATTTCTTAGCATCATCATTATAACAATGCTAAAAGATTTATGATACTGATTAACTTGTCTTCAGCAACTAGTCACCTACCTCCTACCTTTACTTCTAAGCATTAAACTAGATTGTCATCCCCAATTATATAGCTAGAAATAATTAATGGTACTAAATTAATCTATCGTTTTATGTGACTAGGTAGAAATAATAATAATGAATAGATAAAAATGATAAGCGAACAGATAATTATACCATTGTAGCATTTTAACTAAAGTATTACTAGGTTATCGATTTATATTTATACCACTAGGAAGGGCTAAGATGTATCCTTAGAGGTGGTGGAGGAAGGTTCTAGAAGGGCGCTGCCACCCCATCACCTAGGGTGCAGGCCGGCCTAGCAAGTGGGGTCGGCCAACCGCACATGTTAGCCTTCTATTTCCTCATTTGCTCTAGTGTCTTCTAGATCCTTCTAGAGTTCAGTGGAGTATTCCTTGACATGGGATAAATCTGATATGTAAGAGCGTGAGTACCAACGGCATTCAACACCATACTAGCTCCGATCGTGAAGGAAACTCAGGGCATGACATGCACGCTCTGGTGGCACCGTCATGCTAGGACGTGTTCTTCGTCAAGCAGGAGGCCGAAGAGATCATGCACGCACCTACAATCGATGTCCTCCTAATGACACCAGAAAGAAGACACTTGTAACGTCCCGCCTCCTTGAGGTCGAGCCCGCTTACATCTGACATCTTTAATAGGACCAATATTGCCCTCACAGACCAACACCAGTCTTTTTTGCGCATTTTATCCTCACTCATGCGCACCCGGAAACGAATTTTCGGTCGGTCACCCATCCCGAAATTGCTCCAGGCCAAGCACGCTTAACTCTAGAGTTTTTCAAGATGAGCTTCTAGAAAAGAAGTTGCAACATATTGATATGAGTATCATATCAATCCTATTAAACCCTGGACGTAGGTGTTACAACCTCACCCCCTTAAGAGATCAACATCCTTGTCGATCAACCGTAGGCCAGGAACCTCCTCTCTTGACCACGTCCGTGTGCCTAGTGCCAGCGCATGTGCCATGCTGTGTGACCACTTTGGATCTACACTAGCCATGTGCACCATGACTACGCAACTGCGACACACGCATCCGTGAAACCGCGAGAGTCAACTCTGATACCATTTGTAACGTCCCGCCTCCTCGAGGCCAGGCCCGCTTATATTTGACAGCTTTAATAGGACCAATACTGCCCTCATAGATCAACACCAGTCTTTTTTACGTACTTTGTCCTCACTCATGCGCACGTAGGAACGAATTCCCGGTCGGTCACTGTTGACATTTACTACCGTCATTACTAAAAAGTAGAGATAAGTCCTACCCCTAGCAACAATGCCAGAAATGCTCGGTATATAATTAACTTGTCATTAGCAACTAGCCACCACTTTATTACTAACATTTCTAAACATGAAGTAGGTTGTCATCCCTAATTATATTGCTAGGAAATAATTATAGATTTACATGTACTAATGTGACTAGGCAGATAAAGATATGAATATAATATGAATGTAAACTAAATGGGTTCTGCAAGCGGACAGATAATTATACCGTTGTAGCATTTTACCTAAAGGAGTTTTATCCAGGTTGTCAATTTATATTTATACCACTGAGAAAGCTATGTAATAAACTATAATCTATTATATTGATAAGGAATTATATAGAATGAATAAGTGACATTACCAATGTCATCTACTCTACTCATAGCAGGCAGAGGTCACAAGATAAATATAGATAAATATGGGTGATAGCATAATCATCAAGTATCATAATTATGGATAATCATCAGAGCATCTTACTAGTCATAATCATAGTTAGCCATTGGATAAACTAGGGAAGTAAGTCTATAACTACGTCAATGAATAACTCTAATTAGTGCAACTACATCTAGTAATCATTGCTAAGTCAACCCTAAATCATTATCACATGTAAAAAGGCATCAACTAATGAGGGTATTAAGACACCAGGGTCACCTCCTTCACGACCGTGCCCATGCTAGTCCTACATACGGGGGTGGACTACAGAGAAACTAATGTAGCTGTCACCTACGCAGACTACCACACGTCCCGACATATCAGGGTGCACTCGCAGATAAACAAGACATCTAGACACCACGTCTACATATCATCTATCATCTACCCATTGTACAATTGGATAAACGCTATACGAGCAATTACATGAATTCAATAAGATCGAAGTAACTAAACTAGACATATAATCAAAGTAGACAATGCCTATTGCAATTAAGAACATATGAATCTATTAAGAGTAAAGTCTCCCTAATCTAAATAATAAATACAATAAAGTAATTAAGAACTAGATCTATTACCGAACTCTCGCGCTCCAGATAGACGCCGAGGGGGCTCTAGATCCCGATGAAGAACTAGATCTCCTCTACTTCTAATCTAGCTAGCTAATCCTATGAACTAGAAGGCTCTTGATAAACTTGAAGGCTTCTTGATGCTTGATGGCTTAAGGCCTTGATGAATAATGAATTGGCTCTCTCCAGGGGGGTCTACCCATATATTTATAGTCCGGTGGGATGCGCGTGCGCCGTAGGATCAAACCGACGTAACCAAGGGCCGAGATGTATCAGGAAAGGCGGTGGAGGAACATTCCAGAAGGGGGAGGCAAACCCTAGCGGGGGGCGCCGCCCGGCCCTGGTGGGGCGGCCGGCCCCACCCGGCGGCCTCTTGCCCTTCTGCTCCTTCCGGTGTCTTTTGGAGTCTTCCAGAGTCTTCCCGTGGGGTTCTCTGTGGCGGATAAGTTTTGTGTTTATTTTGCACTTGAATCCCTATTTTCAGCTTTTCTAAAATAAACCCTAGAAAATACAGAATATGCAAAACTCATGAAAATTGTCAGTTAAAACCCTATACTAGTGTGTTTTCATGTTTTCCTTCGGGTCTAAAGTTCTAATAAAAGTTGACGTTAACCATCGTCAACAATTCCCCCCGCTTACCTTTTGCCAGTCCCTTGGCAAACAAACTAAGCCTAGTTGTTATTGTATTTGGATCAGGAGTTGCTACAATGTTGTTATACTTTCAAGTACACATGCTTTCAAACGAAAATTTCCTCCGGATAAAACAATGTATGCTCTAATCTTTAAACTTACTCATTTCACCTGTAATCTTGGGCTTCACAGCTTTTGCATAAGTCTTGAGCTATCGAAAGATAGAACAATCAAGCTAAGTACTATGTCTCAAATTTTTTGCAATACCAACATTCCGGAGTTTTTGATAAGTTTTCAGAATAAAACACAGAGCTTAATTATATGACACCCTCAGATCTCTCAATGTATGTGGTATTTATGGTTCTCTCTTGAGGCATTAATGGTGTTATGCCTCCTATAGCTAAAAGTATATATAGTGGAGCTTATAGGAGCGGCAATAACAAGGATAGGCATACTTGCAAAATATGTATTATAAAGTCAACTAATGAATCCACAGAGAATCGAGGCATACAATCAAACCAAGATGTGCATATGTATGGAATATGGTGGATAGGTGCATATGTGTTATTTATGGCTAATTTCTATTTCTAATGTTGCTCTCTGGGATGACTCTCTTTAAAACTTTTCTCAGGAAAGACATGGGCTATCTTTATTATTTCTTTTTATTCAAGGAGGTGGGCATCTAGTACCCATTGTTTTAATTGCTGGGACACTTGTCCATCTTTTACTCCCTTTTTTTTCATTTTGCATAGCCACATGCATCCTTTGAGTACAATAAATGGATCGAGAGAAATAGTCAGGACTTAGAGCATTAAAGACCGGGGTTGTCCTATAGGGTGCTTGTATATTTTTGTATCCTTCTCCCAATGTAGGAGGAGAATATTTTATGATGAACATGTATGAAAATATGGTGAATGATTGCGATTACCCCTAAAGTAGGAATAATGCATATATGGGCTGGAGTGTGCAAGTGTTTCTTGGTTTTAAAAGCATGACAAGACTCTCATAAGGTATACAACACAGGTTGACTGAACTCAATGCAAAGTAAGTAGCTTGAAAAGATTTTCCTATCCTCTAGGATATAAATTTTGGCTTTGGTAGGAATTCACACTTGTCATACAAGAGCTCATCATATAAATTTTAGATTTTCAAAATAAAACCTCCAGAACTTAGCAATGCTAGGAATAAGATAAATAGTAGCTCAACCTTTATGAATTATATCAATCAACTACCTAGACTTAGCGCAAGCTTATGCCACCACAATTAAGGTTCAGAATAAATTCTCCAATTAAAACAACAATGCTTAGAACCAGGGAGACTTTAAGTTTGGCAACTAGGTACTTGGTAAGCATTATAACAGAGCAACTATTTATCATCTCCAAAATAATTTTAATGTTCATCAATTTTATTAGCTCTAGCCTGGACTAATTTTAAATTATACTCTACTAAATATAGAACTAAATATTTATTTAGTTTAATCAATTATATATCTTTTTTATGGTTTTATATTAAATACCTAACAAAAGACTCTATGACTTCGTGGACCTTCATGTGCCCACATATTTTTTTTAGTATTTTATGACTATTTATAAAGTAGACTCAAAAATCACTTAGGTGTAGTCACCTGATAACTAGGGGTTGCTCCTCCCCCAAGCTGGATGGTTGCAATATCTGATGTAGACGTCCTTTAGAGCGAGCTAGTCAGTAGCGAACCCGGTGGTTGCCACTGATAGACTCTCTTCTAGCTATGATGTTGTTCCTGCATAAATACTCCACAAAAAAGGGAAATCAAAACTCGAGGCTCAAATTTAATAATGGGTTAGCGGTCAGCCAAAGAGTAATTAATCATCTTTATGAGTTATCTTTAATATTGTTTAATTTAAACAGGACCTCACTTTTATCTCTCTTCTTTTTGGATTTTCTTTTTATGATGCAGGAATTTAAATATGAATGCTATATTTTTGTTATTTTTATTTTATGCCACCACAGTGGATATTCATTCGAAAAATACCATTGGGTATCCACATAGGGCTTTGTGATGCTATGAATAATGCAGTAACTATTTTTGTTGTTTTATGTTTTAGTATGTAAACAAAATTATGCTACTAAATAACTTACGAATGCATTTAATGAGATAACTACCATTCTAACCTTATGGCTAGGGTATGAAATTTAAAGTCTATCGACAGGACTTAGACAGAGGAGAGCACTTACTTAGTGGGTTCATCGTCTGAGGTAACCTCAGTCAACTCCCTATGTCGTGGTGATGCAGCGCATGCCTCATTCCATCTTGCTTCTGTCTCTTTCGCTTCTTTCTTCTCTAGCTCCAGCTCTTCAGCTTTGTTCTCCTTCTCCCACGCTTCTAATCGTGCTAGGATCTCCTCCTTTTCTTCCTTTGTGATCTGGTCCATCCTTTTAGCTTCTTCTGCCCACTCACTCTAGCGAGGTGCTCGCTTGTTCTCTTCTTGCTCCGTGAAGCGATCTTCATATTTCACAATCTTGCCAGGAAAGTCTTCCCATCCACAGTGAGGCTGGGCAGCCTGACGGTGGGCTTGGCGTCTTCTCCTGTTGCGTTGCTTCCTGATCTGCTCATGGTTATTAAGTGTTCTGAATTGACAGCGTACCTTTTCGGTAGGTAGGTTGAAGTGGATATGCCCGGACCCGATGTAGATGTTGGCGTTAGCTATGTAGAGGAACGGTCTTCCCAAGAGGATCGGGGAATCATCGTTTCCCTGCATGTCAAGGACTAGAAAATTTGTAGGTATATACTGTCCTTGAATTCTTATCATGACATCCTTGACCACTCCTTCAGGAAATCTTAGTGACTGATCCGCCATCTGCAATTGAATACATGTTGGGTATAAAGGTAAGTCAAACAATTCATCATATACCTGTTTTGACATTACGTTGCAGCCTGATCCAGTGTCGTAGACGGTGTGGGGGAAGGTGGTGTCTTTGATCGTGCATTCAATGATTGGGACACCTGGATCTCCTCTCTTGATTGGAAATGGCTTGGGTAGCATATGATCATTCTCTGTGTTGAGAGCAGTGATTAGTTGAGTCGTTTCTTTAGGTGCATGTCTGGTCCTCCTCCATCTTCTGTTGTTTCTATTGTTCTTCTTCTTCGGTATTGGTTGCTATTCTTGCTCTTCTTGTTGATGGAATTGCTTCGGGGCTGTAGGAGCTTTCAGGACGTGGTTCTTGAATGTGAATCTCTCTTTCTTGTCCTTGATAGATAAGACAATCTTGGCATACTCCGCATAGATGATGGTTTTTGTTGTGCACAAGAATGGTTTGCCCAAAATGATGGGTGCCTTCTCATCTACTCCTGTCTCCATGACCACGAAGTCAACTAAGACATATGATTGCTCCACTCTAATGACAACTTCTTCTAGTACTCCCTCAGGGTAGCAAATGGACTGATCTGCAAGCTGCAAACGCATATTTGTATACAACAGGGGATCATTTAATATTTTCTCATAAATTACGTTGGGCATGATGTTGACACTTGCACCGAAATCGCAGATAGCCTCTGGAAAGCTATGGCATCCTATTGAGATAGGAATGATAGATCTTCCAGGGTCTCCCATCTTCTCTGGTAGAGAGTGGTCAATCCACTATACATCTGTAGGCTCAATATGATATTGGGTTGCATTATGAATATCAACAAGGTTAGCAGTTTCTAAATCTTCTGGTTGGCCTAGAATCTTGCCTTTTTCCAATGGAGGAACAACAGCAGCTAACTAAGCTAATTGTGATTCTAGCATTTTATTGAAACTATGCTGATTCTTTATAGCAGAAGCAAAAGTATCCATTCTAGTATGTATGTTTTCTAGAGTTTTATCATTTGATGTCAGTTTCCTAGTCATTTGGTCCAGCAGTTTAGATTGACTAGTAACTAATTCTCTCAAAGGCGGAAGGTTGTAATTATGAAAGTTGTTACCTTGGTTGTTACCTTAGTAATTACCTTGTCGAGGTTGTTGGTTCCACCCTTGATTTTGTTGAGAACGATAGTAGGTGTTGTTGTTGATGAAGTTCACATCCTCTTGCAGTGTAGGGCTGCTGACAGCTAAGTGCCCATAATCTCCACATTCTTCACATCATATGGGAATCATTGACGTGCATGACTTCCTTCTTCTCTATGTCGAGCTTCTTCATGATGAGGTCTAGCTTGGCAGTGACCATATCAGCTTCCTTGAGATGATAGATTCCTCCTCCCTTCTTGCGAGGCTGAGTACGTTCTTCATTGCATGTTGAATTTGAGGCCATCTTCTCGAGAAGTGCTTTAGCGTCTGAGAGATTAAGTGACAGGAAAGCTCCCCCAGCTGCAGAATCAATAGACTCAGGGGTGCTAGAGATGAGCCCGTGGTAGAAAGTCTGCATTAACAGCCATTCCTCTATCCCATGATGAGGACAGTCTTCAATATAATTCTAGAATCTTTCTCATGCTTCAGTGAATGATTCATCATGTTGTTGTTGGAAACTTGTAATCTTCCTACGCAGAGCATTGGTCTTAGCTGTAGAAAAGAATTTTGCTAGAAAGCAGTTGAACATAGGTCCCATGTAGTGTGTTTGTCTTTGTTGATGTAGAACCACTGCTTGGCTTTCCCCAATAATGAGAACGGAAAAAGACGGAGTAAGATAGCATCTTTTGACACTCCTCTGATCGTGAAGGTGCTGCAGATCTCTAGAAAGTGTTGTAAGTGTGCACTTGCATCTTCATGTCCTTTTCCACAGAATTGGCTGGCTTGAACCATGGTGATGAGAGCAGGCTTGAGCTCGAATCCATTCTCCCCAGTGTTGACTGCTGGTCCAGTTTGGATGTTTGCTGTTGTTGGGGCAGAGAACTCTTGTAGTGTCTTCTCAGTCATGTCTTCAAACACAGGAGCTAGGTTTTCACCTAACTGCTCTTCTGCTTGTTCTTCTACTTGTTCTTCAAATTCCTCTTCCAGTGTCGAAGCTGGCTCCTCCGAAGAGCTAGCTTGAGTAGCAATGAGTGTTCTTGATGGTGACTCGAATTTGTCCCTTGCTTCTACAAACCTTCTTTTTCTAAGGAGTTTCTCTAGATCGTCAGTGAAGTTATTTGGAAGAGAAAAGCCATTCATTCATCACCCTGCATAAGATAAGAAAATACTAACAATGAAGGGAGTACCTATTTGAGTTAGAGATCGATTGGTAATATGACTTTATCCATGTGTATATATGTTATCAATATATCCTAAGTTTATTGTGCCTTCCCCGGCAACGGCACCAAAAATGCTTGTTGACATTTACTACCGTCATTACTAAAAAGTAGAGATAAGTCCTACCCCTAGCAACAATGCCAGAAATGCTCGGTATATAATTAACTTGTCATTAGCAACTAGCCACCACTTTATTACTAACATTCCTAAACATGAAGTAGGTTGTCATCCCTAATTATATTGCTAGGAAATAATTATAGATTTACATGTACTAATGTGAATAGGCAGATAAAGATATGAATATAATATGAATGTAAACTAAATGGGTTCTGCAAGCGGACAGATAATTATACCGTTGTAGCATCACACCACATCTCACACTCGGGTCGGCAGGCCAACTCACTCTCGGCCTGCCTCAACGGTCTGTAGCCCCCAAGGCTCACGACCGGCATACCACATACCCAGTGGGGAGAAAAGAAGACTCATCTCCTATTCCAGCCAGCACGGTCACTAGGAAAGGTCCATAGCCGACAAGTCAGCATATGTATCGATTGATCAACCATAACACTCTGTAGAGGTTTCACATTACCCACAAGATAGCCATCATCGACAGTGTCCCGTCTAGGCAGATCCTAGCTGCTTGCTAGCCTAGAACGAACATCCCAAGTATAGTCTGGAATGGCTGATACTGTGAGACACAATGTGACATCCCGAATGTCACAGCAATTGTGTTGTCTCGGAAGGGTGTGAGTCCCTCATGCCCGTACCTCCCTACACACTTTCGCCCAATAGTAGTGGCACCGCTCTACCAAGTAGTCCAGCCGTCTCGTACCATATAAAGCGAGTGGGATGTGAGTTCCTGGTGGGTCCGAGTACTAGTATGTCCTTAGGATTGACCAAGCCAGGGTGTCTTCATCCGGTTTACCATTTTACGTGCCACCACAGCACCTAGATCCCGGGTTCCACCCCTCAGAGGCTCACACCCGGGATCCCCCGACTCCATTACCCACCACAGGTATCGCTTATCCGGATGCCCAGGTAGCATCGTATGGCAAGACTCGCCCTCGGCTCGTCGTATACTCCAGCTTGGTCGACACAACCCTTACCCTCCACACACCCAAGACTCACGCAGCACGCTCCCAATCCACCAAGTCCAGCATCCCAAGCCAAACCATTCCTAAGGGTTCACCACCAGCATCACATCATAGACACAATGCGAGTGGAGTTTAAGTAAGTATGGTGATATAACATGCAAGCAAGCAGGTGGAATAACATAAGTAAGTGGGCGTGAGCGCAAAGCTGGGTGACATGGTAGAGGGGTTGCAATCAAGTAATACTGGCTCAGGCAATAGCATGCATCCATATACTAGCAAAGGATTAAATATAAAGCGCTAGTAGTTCTAAGTATTATGCGATGTCTAATAGGATTCTCTAAAAGAGGGTGCTGCCATGACACCTGCGATGTCGTGGAAGTAGTGGTACAATTCTCCATCCGTTGTCGTAGCCAATCAACGGAGTTCCCTCAGGTCCTTTCATCGTCCACATTCTCTTCCTCCAGCGGGTCCCAGTTCGAGCGTTGTTGATCACGTAGCAGCTACTCCGCGAAAACGACACACAAGGCAATAGAACAAGCAATACTCGAAAGGACAAGACGTAGGAAAGATCCATTAACACAAGAGATATTAAGAGGTACACGACTTAGCCCTCTCGGCGGATGTCCGAATCCTCGGGCCAAAAGACAAGAGTGGTGGTTTGCTTCGCATAAGCTGGATGGCCAAGCCAGTATGGCTTTAATGTAAATGGTTTAAGCCAAAGCTTATCCTTAGCATACACCACGGCTCACATTCTTTCGATCCAGGCGTCATGGAGTTGATGGGGGTCGGAAGACGGGCCCAACATAAAGAAAAGTAAGAACAACGGGGCTCAACTCTTGTTGCCTTTACCCAACAAGTCACAATTAAGCTTAAGAAGCAAATGGAAACTATCGATACCATTGTGACTCGGCTCTTAGGTGCTTTAACTGACCCGCTATGGTATCCAGCTGGTAGTAGAAGAGGTTGATGCAAATAAATAGCACAACAGCTATGAGTCCACTCGATCCACATGAAATAGTAACGTCAGGAGCCAAGAGACGAGGGGCTAGCAAGGCACATCCATGTCATGTTCTCGGTCACATCTCCAGCAAAGATGGTTTCACTCGGCCGATCGGGTCGACACTCATGGTCCGGGGCATGACATCGACCATGGCCTTGCTAACTAAAGAGAGATAGTCCGATCTTTGATCCATTTGCCACGAACAAGACGAGATCGAACAGAGCGGGCTATCAGGAGAAGTAAGGCAAGAACAACCAAAGAGCAAGGGTCTACTTCCAATGCTTTTGCCACGGTATTAGATGGGGCATCGGAAGGAAGCAACATAATAAAGATCACAAGTGTGCTAACCACCCAAAGGTTACCCGACCTAGGTGCACTGGCACTAAAGCATCTCTCGGATTCGTAGCGGTGCGGTTGTCACCGCAAGAATCAAAGAAACACATTGGTCATATAGGGTACAAGCATACAAGGGTTTGTGCACAAAGAGCGAATAAAAGGCAAACAAAGAAGTATAGCTCCATAGACATGGCGAGGCGAGCTCACGACCACAAGCTATACTAGCGAGGGCTCGAGTTACACTCGGCATTATGGCCATGGCGAGACGAATCCCGCGATCGCAATATCCGAATGAGATATGATTCCTCTTCTGGCTCGAAGGCACGGTCCACAGATAGACACGCACAACAACCAACAATAAGATCCAACAACATGACAAGAGACAACACCTCGAAAAGATTGGAGTAGCACAATTCCATAGCATTATGATGGATGGGTCCTGTATTACAAAGATTCATATACAACAGGGTCATCAAGAGTGGGTACAACAGGTCGACATGTATATAGAACGCAAAAGAGAGACGGAGGGGGTCCAGGAGGGTCACAGTTTGCAATGGGCAAGGTCACAGGGACTCTCAACGGCCCGTCCTCGTATCTCGAGGTGGCCGGAGCAATGGGAAAGTATGGTGACAGGGCTAGGTCTACACAAGATCCGCTAGGGCATCCGAGGGTAGCATTCTACAGTCCAAGACGAGTCGATCTATGCCATAGTGTTTAGAGTGCGACTAGGGTTCGATCCGTTCGGGGCTCACGTCAGGGTCACGGGTAAGGACGAGGGCAGTCGACATCCACACCGGTGTCCCACGAAATCCACTAAAGGCAACCAAAGGGGAATCCTACAGTCCTAGATGAGTAGCACAACACTACGATCTCAATGCTATGGTTACATGTCCAAAGTTTCGAGGGCTCACGTCATGGTCACAGGTGTCAAGTCCTCCCCGGCGTCACAGACGCCGTGGATCCATTTGGCTATGGCCAGTCACGTGTGTGGGTGTGTTTGTGTTCCATGTGGCAATGGCTCGAAGGTCGGTCATGGCGTTTTAGATGCTCACCGACGGTGGAGTCTTTCGGCGAGGTTCGGCGTCGAGGTTGTGTGCATCGTAGCGTAGTGGTTCGGTGCAAGGCTCGTCGTAGTCAGTGTAGGGGAGGGTCACGTTGTAGTGGTAGTCGACATCATCTTGGCGTGGCGGGTTTAGTCGGGCTTCATGGTGATGCGTCGAGGTACCGGGAGGGTCGTGACTTGCTGCGACAGGTCGTGGCCACCCGTGGCTTGCTGCAGCCAACCATGGCCAGTTCTGGCTGGCTGCAGCCACTCCTGGCCGGCTGTGGTTGGCTGTGGCTGGCCAGCAGTGGCTGAGGGCTGGCCGGAGCTAGCTGCTGCTGGCCAGGACACAGTGGCAGGTGGCGGAGGTCCGGAAATGGCGCTGCAGGTTGGTCATCTTCCCTGCAGGAGTGAGGAACATCGGCACGAAGGCCGGTCTCAGCGTGGTTCATGGCATGTATGGGAGAAAGGTGGGAAGTCGGCTGCTGTTGGCTCACCGGCAGGGTGGTGCTGCTCGTGATGCGGTCGCCGGTGACGCGACGTGGTGAGGCTCGGCGTCGCGAAGGAGCGGAGTGCTATTGGTGGGGGTAGTAGGCCGACGGGGCGTAGCTCACCGAGACGGCATGCCGGCGGGCGCCGCCGTTGGCGGTCGGGGGCAGCGGGCGACGTTGCAGCCGGAGTGGCTCCAGCGGTCGCCGGAGAGGCATGGTGGTGTCCAGCGCCGGTGTCGCGGGCGACGCCGCCGTGGTAGTCCAAGGAGAGGTGGAGTCCGCCGCCGCCAGCGCCGACGCTGGCCGTGCTTTGGCTCGGCAGCAGCCGCCGTGTCGTGGTCGGGGTGGAGTGCAACGCCGGTGCGGGCCGGAGGCGCCGGGCGTGCACGATATCGGGTGCAGCAGTGTGCGTGACGCCGTGGCGCTGGCATGACGGCGAACAACCAGCTTTGGTGCTCCCGGGACTTGGCGCATGGCGTGGTCGACGCGGGCGCGGCGAGCGCGCGCGGGAGGCGAGGTGGTGGCGCTGCTATCCAGCTCAGCGGGGACGGCGATGTAGGCGCGACGGTGTTGGCGTGCACGGTGGTGGCGACGGCGAGAGCGCGCGCTGTGGCGGGCGTGCACGGCATGGCGTTGCGGCACGGTGGTGGCTCGTCGCCGATGGCCGTGAGGAGAAGGAGCAGTGGGGAGGGAGAAGGAGATAGCGGCGGCGGTGGCTTCAAGAAGAAGCAAGCAACGGCGGCATGGAGGGAGAACTGGTGAGCGGCGGCTGCTCTAGGCTTTTATACGCACAACACGCTAGGGTTCTCGAGGCTCCAGTCATCCTAGGCGTCCCGTGCCCCGTGGGACGCGCGGGCGCGCATCCCGTGGCCGAGCGCGGTGAACAGGGGCACGGCGTGGGTGCCCTGGCCGGCGGCGGCGACGGTTGCTCCAGGGGAGCGTCTCTAGCTAGGGTTCCAGGCAAGGTAGGGGCGGTTGGGCTAGGTGGGCTTCGTGGGCCGTGTGTGAGTGGAGAAGGGGGGCAGGGCGCGCAGCGGGCCGCGAAATGAAGGGCAGCGTGGAGAGGCCGACTGGGCCTGGCCGGGCTGGAAGAGAAGGAAGGAGGGGCTGGGCTAGTTAGGGTTAGAAAAGGATTTCCCTATTTTCTATTTATGATAACTGGATTTTCCATTATGCTAAAAGGGATTAGATGAATTCTAAGAGAGTAAGTTAGGGTTTGGTTCTTTATAATTGCCAGGGGGCTTTGGGATAGACTCCAAAGAAATTTGGGAGGGCTACGGTCAAAAGGGAAAAGGGATTTTTCCCTTTTGATGTTTCTTGACAAATTGCTACGGATTGTGCACTCCAAATTCCAATTGAATCTCGAATCCGAAATCGACATAAGAACCGGGAGAAACTCCTACAAGCAATTCTATATGAATGCAACGGTTTCTTGGAAAATCTTCTGACGTTTGCCTAGCAACTACATGCTTACAAATGATTGCAGGAAAAATTTTGAATGTTCACATTTTTAGTGTACGAAAAAATCGGGTTGTTACAATATCAATCCTATTAAACCCTGAGCCGTGGTGTTACAACACTACTAGTATGAGATGCCAGTAGTTCCATCTAGAGACAACAACAGGAGACGACCAACTGCCACCAATGCACAGATCGTCACGGAGGATAGTGTGGAGCACCACCAGCAACGGCAGCATTATAGACCATGACAATAATGCCATGATGGCAAATCAGGTACACTGTGCAAATGACAACCCTAATTTTTTATGGTACTACAGACCCTATCTCTTGGATTTTGTGGATAGAAATTTTGTTTCGACTATATAATGTGACAGCAGAGTAATAGGTACCATATGTTGCTTTACACTTGATAGATATTATTTTTCCCTGGTTTATGCAGATCTCCACAGAAGCAATGTTAGCAAATTGGATAGATTTTTTAGATTTGCTACGCTAGGAATTTACACAAGATCCGATGAAGCAAATTGGTGGCTCCAGAACAAAAAAAACTTAAAAATTGTGGTGATGCTATACGTCCAATTGTCCCTACCTTGGTGACCTAGGTATACTTCAACTTCCCTTAGACATTCATGCACCGAATCTGCTAGGAAAATTACGCCAAGCAGCCTAGGAGGACAACGCCATGCAGATGGTTGCTGACACAATCTGTCTGAACTAAGGAGCATCATGGTGAACATTAGAGGATAATGTCATTTGCTACAAGGACAGGTATTATATTTCCGCTATATCTTTTTATTTGCCAGATTTGATGCATGGGGGAAGAAATCTCCTGAACTTTTTTTATGGGCTTCAATTACTACACTACTTATAACCCAATATTAGCTTTTCTGATTGCTGTTTTGTCACTAGATGAGTGGCCAACCACATGGATGCTGTTAACGGTCATTAATGTCAATTATAAACCATCAATTATCGCATAACTTGACATAAAAAGAACCACAAAGCATAGGTATAGGATTTTAATCTAACGAGTTCCATGAGTTTTGGTGTATCATTGTTTCTATATGTACATACTGAAAAAGCTATCAAAATGAACCAATATGATAGTATAAAAGTATCTCAAATCATGGATTATAATACACCATTGTGACGGGCTCGTCGAAACGATCGAAACGAACATATCATTTTCCATATTTTGAGTCTTGGATGAAAAGATATCACACCTGCAAGCACCTGCACAGAAAGGATCTAGAAGACACTAGAAGCCACCCCACAGAAGGTGGGGCCCATATGTCATGGGGGGAGACCGGCCGGTCCCACCCTGGACCAGCCGGTCCCACCCCTGGACCAGTCGGTCCTCTATTTTGGCCATTTGGCCCTGCTTCGACCCACGGGTTCCACCGCCTTTAAGGAAGAATCTCAGTCGTCCACTGATGTCAGTTTAATCCAAGGGCTCACATTAATCATTCCGGCTTATAAAAGCAGCCCCAGACCCCGGGGGAGCCAATCCCCTGAAA
Organism: Chrysopogon serrulatus; assembly: GCA_015844335.1. Classification (NCBI taxonomy): domain Eukaryota; kingdom Viridiplantae; phylum Streptophyta; class Magnoliopsida; order Poales; family Poaceae; genus Chrysopogon; species Chrysopogon serrulatus. The sequence continues at coordinate 43,854 of JADLZL010003833.1, read as the reverse complement.
CCCTAATTCATTATTTGTTGAAATCCATTCGAGAGGCGTCACTTTGAGGATCATACTCTCATGGAGATCTATACACCAGGGAGATAAGGGCTAGACTTTTTAATGCAATAGATTAGCAACTTAAGATTTAGGGTTGAGAGACTTTGTTTCGGGTATCTTATCTTTACAAGACTTATGCTTTAATACAATTATCTTCTCTATTTACTTCTATGCCTTATTTGTATGGTTAGTGTAGTTGTCGCATCTTAGCATAGGATCTCTGTCTGTATTAGGTGCTCTAGTTATCATAGTGACTAGAGTAGTAATTGATAGTGTAGATAATTGATAGTGTAGACATGATATCTAGGCTATAGGTTTCTTGAGGTTGCGCTCAATTCTTACGGTTAGTTGTGGTAGCCTATAGGGGTTATAGCTCTATGTGGTCTTCGTATTTATCACGTCGGAGTTGGTGTTGCAGTCTTCCACAACTACTTCTTTCTCATCTATTCAAGAGTTGGAAAGGTAATGTTGCTCTAAAATGTTATTATATATGCTATACTTACCTATGCATTAGTTACATTCTAGTGTCAATTAGAATAGAGCCCGAGTAATAGAGAAATACATAGGAACCTTGAACTCTCCTATTATCATTTTAAGTTAGCTTGACTATATATATATTATAGGATTCTCCTTTGTTGTGTGACATTGTGCTTAACTCTTATCATTTACCACTTATCCCTACTTTAATCTAGTTGGTATACTAGTTAGTAGATACATGATGGTGAACTATCAATGTCTTTAACCATTGTTTCCGAGTGGTAAAATATAAATAATGATACCTGGAATACTCTCAGTAAAAGTGTTACAATGGTCTTCTGTGTGCTTGCGGAATCCTTCATATTTTGATTATGCATAAGAAATGCTAACAGATGCCCATAGGAGACTACTTTTTTATGATAGAGGACATTGCTTTTCTTAGATAGGCGGGATTATAATTAACTGCAATAGCAGAGATGAATTACTATTATCCTCAAATAATTATACATCAGGGAGGCTATTACATGGCATCATGGAGTACTTTCATAGTTACCCCTAGCAAGGAAGCTAGCTGTAATTTGCCATCACATTCTAGATTAGTTTGATATTGACTAGGTTTATACCTTATACACAACGCCAGAGGAGATGTATCAGTTATACATAGGGGGATCGATATCTCTATAGGCTATGAATCAGACATCATAGGGAACAGCGCAGCCGAACAATCCATTCAGCCATTTTATTTATGGGTATCTTGGTTCATTCCACTATTGCTTTTTATTGTTGTAGACGAAGGCATGGACGACAATAACTACAAGGGACAATTTCTCGTCCAACTGTACTTAGACTGACATGACTCGACAAACTTCCTTGAAGGTCACCACGTCTGGACTGAGATTTAGTGCGAGGGCACACTAATCAGAGAATGGGACTTCTGCCACATGTCTAATAAAGACAGTGACCAATGATCACAATGAATGGCCAAAAGAAGCCCGCGAGGAGGATATAGCCGGGCTAGTGGGCTCCACAGCCCGCCCTAGGAAGGGCAGCATGGGGCACCCGTGGCAAGAGCAGGCAGCTACCTTAGTCGTGGCTGCCGCCCACCGCCATTGCAGCTGTCTTTGCCGTAAGTTATCTTTATTATTGTTATTATTTAGAAAATTAAGAATAGGAAAATAGGAAGTTTATATTCAATAAGAACTTTTCCATTAGAGTCTACTTGGGACTATAAATATTAGAGAATGTAATCGAATCCGTTAAAAAGTAATTGGACGAAAGTCCTTTATTCCTACTCCCACGCTCGCACTCTCTCTCCCTCACCCTAACCACCGCTGCTCCAAACCGCCAAGCCGCAGCCCTCACGGGCACGCCCCCTCCTCTTCCTCCTCTGATCCACAGGCTTGTTGGTATAAATTAACTGCACTCCTTTAAATAAGATTTAAGTAAGATTATCCGCAAGCGCATAGATATCGTACCAATGTTACATTTTACCCGGAGGTTTAAATATCGTATCCATAGGGAACAGTTGTGATGATGACAAAGTCTATAAACTTAACCTAACAATTAGGCAAGATAAATATCGAGAACGAGGAAATAGCTAATGACTTCTAGTTCTGACAACTGGTAAGCTTTGAATAAAACCGTTATGACTGGGCAAGTATCCTGAATAAGAGTAGAAATCAGAGTTCTCTCCTACCAAGAAACTATAAGCCTATCAATCCAAGCCTATCAATCCTATCAACGGGAAGTGGATTACAGAGGATTCAACGAAGCTATAAAGTCACCTTCACGAGCTACCACTATCCGGCTAATCAGGGGACATTCACAAGTAAACCTAGCCTAGTCACCACGCCTACACTACGAAATACAACATCAACCTATAGGGTCCTATAGATCAAAGTACTCAATACGAGTTGCAAACTTAAGAACGAATAAGAATAACTGCTTACTTGAATTAGAATGTTGAATACAAAAGTACCTTAAAATGCAGCTCCGGTTGAGGGAGCCGAACCCCAAAGAATACAGCTACTTAGAAGTGCTGATATGCTGGGACTCCTCCAGAACTCTACTCCTCTACTCTATCTCTCTACTAGTCTCTCCTAATTGCTACACCTATCTTTTAGTCTCTGGAGAAGAGATGTTATCCATTCGAGAGACACCTCTACAACTCATAATAGTGGTGCACTAAAATATGAGGGTCTATCTCTTTATTTATAGCCTATAAAAGCCTTCCGCCTCTTCTGGACAGGCGATGTGGTACTAATTCTTCCACCGTTTGCTCTGTTAGGCTATTATACATTCAACTTGGGCCTTCCAATCATCCCTCATGAGAGCCCACTCAAAGGAGTAGCTTGAGACGCCCCTCTTGGGCCTCTATTATGCCATATGAGCCTCTTCTCATGTCATGGGTCTTGCTTGGGTGTGGGGCCCATTAGTGGTAATTCTCCTTTATTTGTAAAATTAATATCTTTTCACTCTGGACTCCGAATATAGCAAATGATATATCCGTTTTGATCGTCTCGATGAGCCCGTCCCAATGGTGTACTCTAAATCATCATTTGAGATACTTTTATTGATGAAAAATTGTATATTCCTACAATACAAGTGAAAACACCAAAACTCGTGGAACTCGTTAGAATCAAAACCTACAACTATGCTTTGTGATTTATTTTATATCAAATTATGCAATAGTTGATGGTTATATTTGGTACTTAACGATCATCAATAATTCTCCTAAGCTTACCATTTGCTAGTCCCTTAGCAAAGCCAAACTTAGTAGTGGATCAGGAGTTGCTGTAATATTTTCAATTCCAATCAGGTACACATACCTTCAAAAAAAATTTCCTTTAGATCTAAAACAAATATATCATATTATTGATCATGGGGTTTATTGCTTTTACCTTAGATCTTAAGTAACTGTAAGATAGAACGATCAAATTAAGCACTATGTCTCTAGTTCTTTCACTTCACCTTTTATTCCGGAGTTTTTTATAATAATTAATTTTTTTTTCAAAAGCTTAGAAATAGATGTTGTCAAATTTAAATAATAGATCCAAAGAGAAAGTTAACCATACCATTGAATTGAGAGGTGCATGTATATAGAAAATGGAGTTGGATGATGTTTTCTTTTTTTAATATATCACTCTTTTTTGTTTGTTAAAGACATATGACTATGAGGCTAATTCTACTATCGGGCACGTGCCCATTTTTTCTGATATTTATTTTGAGGTTCCAGACACTTGTCCCTTTTTATTTCCTCATGATCTATTTTTTTAAGGTTTCAGACACTTGTCCCTTTTTATTTTTTGGATACTTTTCATAGCCATATATCCTCCAATAAACTTTTGTGAGGATAGTAATAGATAATTATGAGCATTTATGCGGAAAATAAATAGAATGTATAAATGATCTCAATTCAATTGCATGATAACTTCTCATAGGGTCAATAAAGCTTAATTTAACTTAATACAATTATTTGTCATATTAATATTAGTAAATCTCCGAAACTCTAGTGTTGTTTTAGAATAAGATAATAGCAGCTTAGGCCATCATATATTATATCCATCAATTACCTAGACTTTTAGATCAAGAATTTGCAACCCATGCATTTAATTTCATTTTAAGGCATAATTATTGATTAGGGGAACTCATGTTTGAAAGCTAGGTACTAGAAAGAAATTACGATAGAATAACTATTCATCATTTCCACTTTAAGAAATTAGAGAGAGAGTTCCTCAAACATACTTTAATTATTAATCTAACACACACTATATTTTACAAAAATAAAACTAATAGTAAAGACATACCTTAATCACGATGATAACGGGGGTGCGTCTCCCCAAAGCTAATCCATTTGATAGCGTCGAGCCTTCATGTGCCTGAATATTTTTGTGTTTTTCTTAATTAAGGGTGAGCCTTCATGTGCTCACATATTTTTGGCATTTTTAAATTTTCCTATGATACTATTGTGAACCTTAATGTGCTTACATATTTTTGGTATTTTATGACTATAAAATAGACTCAATAATCGTCTAGGTATAGTTACTTAATTACTAGGGGATGTTCCTCGCCCAAGCTAGATATTTACCATCTTTGGTGTCGATGATCTTCAAAGTGAGCTAACCAGCAGTGGTTCTAGTGGGTGTCACTGATAGACTCTCTTTGTCATAATGTTATTCCTGCATAGTTATACTCCAACAAGAAAACCAAAACTCGAGGTTCAAATTTAATAATAGGTTAGCGGTCAGCTAATAAGTGATTGATTGCTCTTTGAGTTAATTTGAATTGACAGATTCTAGCAGGATTCTCTTTTTTTAGGATTTTCTAATTTAGTTATGTAGAAATTAAATATGTGTGCATGATATATAATTGTATTTTTATGCCTCCACAGAGAATATTTATTCTTATAGGGCTTAGAATTTTTTATAATGCAAGAAAGTAAATACAGACGCTGCTATTATTATTATTATTATTATTATTATTATTATTATTATTATTATTATTATTATTATTATTATTATTATTATTATTATTATTATTCTTTATGCCACCACAAAGAAATATTTCTACAGGGGTTACCATAAGTTTATTCACGTGGAGTGCAGCAATAAAGATTTTTATTTTCTTTTTAATATTTATGAAAATGAATATATTAAAGTGAAATTATTAATGTAGACAGAAATACTAATTAATTAGATAACTATCATATTACCTTATGGCAAGGGTACGAAATTTAAAGCTTACCGACAGGACTTCTTCCACTCTTGTGTATCTCTCTATCTTAGAGATGGAGGTCTTGATGGTTGCACCTCTAGCGATGGTGATGCCACTGTTGTTCTTTGGTTTGACCAATAGGTTGAAGTAGAGTTTTAATAGTAACTGGCAGCATATTGTTTAGTGTGCATGCTTATAGAACTTTCACTTATAGAATTTATAAACTTTGCTCAACGTGTTATCCTGTTTGTATAACCAAGGTAGAGATCAAGTATATGGGCTCTGCTGGTGAAAAAAAATACTAATAGAACCAAATCTATCTCTTTATTTATTTTTCTCTATCCTTAGGCACATTTAATAAGACAAAGTTGATGTTGCATGATTTGTTTATTTATGTCATGAGTGGTAAGATTAGAAGATTAAGTAGTTAATATTGCATTTAAGTTCAAATGGTAGAAAAGAATGAAATTGCTTAACCAATGGAAGGATTGTCTGTCTCTAAGTTTTCACATGAGTATGACTATCATCTTTCTAAGATCGAATATAATATTTTAGCTTGTTTGGTTAAGACTGAGATTGAGAGAACGGTGCCATGAACAATCTTAAAGAGCAAAGCATGTTGATTTAATTAGGTTAATCAATTAAAACTATAACTCGAACATGTTTATGTTTTCAATTATGTGCACACCAGGATCAAGAGAGAAGAGTAGTGACCACTTACCTTAGGATATTACCTTCATTATTAGTGCATGATGGCACTAAGTGATGAAGGGTAGATGACTGGTGGTCCTTTCCTTCTCTTGCATCTTGAGTTGTTCATAGACATCGTGTCTCCTCTATTGCACTCATTCTTTTACTATCTTTTGCTTCTTTGATCTTTTGATTCTTTTCACTCTAGTCATTATTATGCCTGCAATAGATTAGTGGACAACACATACCCGAAGGAGTATACAACTTTTGAACATAGGTTTGCTTGTCCAGTAGAATTTATCTCATAACTTACCCAAATTATTTTTGAAAGTTTTCTGCAGAGGTTAGCCCGATAAAAATATCTAATATCTACTACAACAATGTCTAGTTCAATAACCAAGTTAAACTCCATGTCTAATTTAGTTAAGGAAGGCTATTTAACCTAAGCACCACACTTAATTCAAAAAAGCCTTTGAAAGTATGTACAGTACTTCCAAACCAAATATAGCAAACAAAGGTAATATGAAAACACTTATAGAGATTGTTTATTCAAAACAAAGATGAATGAGCATGGTTGACAAATTGAATAAAAGTAGGGACAACCAATATTAGCAACATAGGATTTTCTAAATAAGGCCACTCCCCCAAGCTGGAATTTTGTAAAGTAAAGTTAAGTTTGGATGGATCAATGTTGCATTATGATAGATTGGTTATACCTGGCGCTGCCATTAGTCATTTTCTCACTTCAAACCTGACATAGTTAGTGATAAAAATACCAAAGAAATATTTTGATAATTATATTTCTATGCTAAAGATGCAAGCTCAATTTATTTTTTTAAGAGTGGTTATTTTGGGACACAAAGTTGTTCTTGGGAACCTTCTAATTATGGAGTTGGTGAAGGGATTTCCTTTAGAACATTAGCCTTTGTGACCTATATCAAGATTACAACAGGATCTACAATATTTATGACAAACATATGCGTCTACAACCACCCTTTTTAAGATTTTAAGAATAGGTATAAAGAGAGGGTTGAAGATCTCGTGTGTAGTAATATTAGAGAGACTAGTTGATCTAGGAGATTTCTCATATGAACATAGATCTGATAAGGTGTTCATAAAATAATTGCCATGCTTGTCGATATGATCTCCCTTATCAAAATCCATGGGCGTTTCTTCATGGATGTCTATAGGCAAAAAGTCTGTCTCTATTATCTTATGCCCATGATATTTATTGGATGTTTTATTTTCTAGGATTTTTCATGAATTGATGTCTCTAAGATTGGTCTTGTCTAAAGTTTCCTCTAAACTTGGATGAGTTTTGTTTATTAAAGAAATTGATTTAAGCTCACCGTCTGAATTTAAACCAAGTTTAGATGCTAGTGCTAAAGCTTCGTCCTCTTCCATCCATTCTTTTACAATAGCATATGTATTTCTAGTATGTTCTATGCATTCCTGCCATTGTCGTTGCTCTTCTTGGGCATTCCTATAATCTTCGTGACTCTTATTCTTAGGATGTCTTGATGAATTTTTAGGGTCATTATGAAGTTTATTAGAAAAAACATAAGAAGGTTCATTGGGGTCAAGGATGGGTTTATAGATGGGTTCAGAGACGTTTACTGTGGGCATAGAAGGAGAGAAGATAGAATTTATTCCTAAGTGGCTTGGCTCTCCTTCTATGGCATCACTCGACATGCCATCCTTGCACTCTTTCCAATGTCTGTCAGGAGGGAAAAGAAGTTGATGACACTTTTCCCAAGATGCTCTTCTGAGAAGATCTGATGGACATTGATTTATAGGCATCTTAGCTAATTGGAAGTCTAAATCATCGAAGTGGAATTTCAAAGGTTTAGGATTGATAGCTAAATCTTGGAAATGGAATGATTGTGTTTTAGCTACTACGACTTCCGTGTTTAGTTCGGGTGATGAGTCCTTCTCTTCCTCGGAGAGCTTAGAATTTATCTAGAGCAACCTTTTAGAGCATAGCTCTTGCTTTACTTATGGGTAAATAAGGAAAGGCTCCTCCAGAGAATAAATCAAGGGATTCCTGATAACTCTTAGTAAGACCTAGATAAAAGTGTTGAATAAGCACGAGGTCTGGAAAACCAAGGTCAGGGCCAGATGTAATAAGTTCATTAAAACGATCCCATGATGTACTAAGAGATTATTATTCTAGTTGTCTAAATGTTAGAACCTCTTTCTGAAGGTTAACTACTCTATGAATGGGAAAGAAATATAAACAAAATTCAGAGCATAATGTTTCCCAATCACTTTGCATACTCCCTACGGCTCGATTATACCAATGTTTAGCTTTTTCTGTGAAGGAGAACGGAAAAAGCTTCCATTTAATAGTCTTATCGGACATGCCAGCAATGCGCAAGCATGCACAGGTCTGCTCGAATTCTCGTAGATGTAAGTACGGGTTTTCGTTACCTTCTCCCGAGAAGGGTTTATCCCAAATCATATTAATTAGACATGGGCACAGCTTATAGCCAGGTGTTGTGATAGGTTCTACAGATTTTGGTGGCACAAAGCTTTTGCGCATGCCATAAAGACAGATAGGAATGAAATTAAAAGCATCTATAAGGATGAACACAAAAATAATGAAGAGAATAGGATAAAATAGGAAAAGATAAAAGTATAATACAAGATTAAGATAGACTAAGTCAAAATCAGCAAACCATTCCCCAGCAACGGTGCCAAAAATGCTTGTTGGTATAAATTAACTGCACTTCTTTAAATAAGATTTAAGTAAGATTATCTGCAAGCGCACAGATATCGTACCAATATCACATTTTACCCGGAGGTTTTAAATATCGTATCCACAGGGAACAGTTGCGATGATGACAAAGTCTATAGACTTAACCCAAAAATTAGGCAAGATAAATATCAAGAAAGCTAATGACTTCTAGTTCCGACAACCGGTAAGCTTTGAATAAAACCATTCTAACTGGACAAGTATCCTGAATAAGAGCAGAAATCAGAGTTCTCATCTACCAAGAACCTATAAGACTATTAACCCTATCAACGGGAAGTGGACTACAGAGGATTCAACGAAGCTATAAAGTCACCTTCGCGAGCTACCACTATCCGGCTAATCAGGGTATATTTACAAGTAAACCTATCCTAAGCACCACACCTACACTACGAAATACAACTTCAACCTACAGGGTCCTATAGATCAAAGTACTCAATACGAGTTGTGTTGACGATCGTTATTGTATGAAACCAACCGTCAACTAGCCATAAAAAGGATGCAATTGTGATCACCAAAGTAGACTTAGGGTTTACACTGACCGAATTCCATGAGTTTTAGTGTTTCACTGTTTCTGCGGACGTAAACAGGAAAAGGCGTGACCACGAGAGCTTAACGGAACAAAGAACGGGGAAATGGACTCTACGGCAACACAGGAAGAATCTAGAAGAGTGGAGAAGGCACCACGCCGAACCGGGGGCCAGCGGCCACCAGGTGGGACTGGCCGGTTCCACCCCAGATCGGCCGGTCTGGCCTGGGGCTTGGTCGCGGCCCAGTTTGCTCGGTTCGCTCCACCGCCTTTAAGGATCAATCCTAGCCGCCCGTCAGTGTCGGTTTGATCCGATCGCTCACGATCATCGCCCAGGGCTATAAAAGGAGGGCAGGACCCCTCATGGGGGAGGCACATTCATTCATTCCTCATTCGACGTCCGATCATCAGCCAGAAACCCTAATCAGAGCTCCTTAGCTAGGGCCTAGATAGCTAGATTAGAACTAGAGGGAGGCAAGCGCAGGCTTGGATTCCAGAGCCATCAAGAGCTTGGATTTGGTATAGTTCTTACCTCCTCTCGCCTTTGTTCTCTTTTATTGTATCGTTATATGATTGCTACAATTAAATTGATGAATACTTATTTACTTATATTCATAGTTATCTTGTTCTTTGTTTATTGTGGTTATATACTTAGTATAGCTAGATTAATATTATACATATCCATAGGTTCGTATAGCGCTCATCTAATTGATCGTTGGGTGAGTGGTAAACATTATGTAAGCGTGGTGCTTATACGTTGTTTATCTGTGAATGCACCCTATAGGCTGGACTTGGTAGATCGCGGGTGTGACAATCCTGTTGAGTCCTATGTAGTCCAAACCCCGTTTATAGGCACAGTAGGGTTTTTATACGAAGGAAGGATGTGCTATATTCTCAAACTTCCCTAGTATGTCCACTATGAATAGATATAATACTAACCTTAGCCATGATTACTAAGTGTACTGCACTAACCATAATATGCATTGACATGTAGCTAGGAATAACCTAGGAATATCTCTTGATGTTCTACTAGCAACCCTAATGATATAGCTAGGAGTCTCTATCTGTTTATGCTGATGATTATATACTTACCTTATCATTTGTCTTGTGACTTATCCCTGCATTGAGTAGTGAGGACATGGTTATGCCTATTCATTACACTCTAGGTTAGCACGCTACCTTTACACAAGAGCCATGTAGACCTTCCTTTGGGAAAATATAAATGACAACTCGTAATACTCCGGGTAAAATGCTACAATGGTATTTGATCTGTGCATTTATGCTAAATGGTGGCATGATTTAATACCACACCCCTTGGTGTTATGCTGGGGATGACAACTTGACATTCTAGTGGCGGTGCTCTACTTATGCATTTTTGGCGCCATTGCTAGAGATAACATTAAGAGGTGTCAACAAGTTGCAAACTTAAGAACGAATAAGAACAATTGCTTACTTGAATCAGAATGTTGAATATAAAAGTACCTTAGAATGCAGCTCCGGGCGAGAGAGCCGGACCCCAAGAATACAGCTACGAAGAAGCGCCGACATGACGAAACTCCTCCAGAACTCTACTCCTCTACTCTATCTCTCTACTAGTCTCTCCTAATTGCTACACCTATCTTTTAGTCTCTGGAGAAGAGAGGTTATCTATTCGAGGGATACCTCTACAACTCATAATAATAGTGCACTAAAATATGAGGGTCTACCTCTTTATTTATAGTCTAGAAAAGCCTCCCACCTTTTCTGGACAGACGATGTGGGACTAATTCTTCCACCGTTTGCTATGTTGGCCTATTATACATTCAACTTGGGCCTTCCAATCATCTCTCATATGAGCCCACTTAAGGGAGTAGCTTGGGGCGCCTCTCTTAGGCCTCTATTATGCCATATGAGCCTCTTATCACGTCATGGGCCTTGCTTGGGCTTAGGGCCCATTAGTGGTAATTCTCCTTTATTTGTAAAATTAATATCTTTTCACTTTAGACTCCGAATATAGCAAATGATATGTCCATTTTAATTATTTCGATGAGCTCGTCTCAATGGTGTACTCCAAATCATCATTTGAGATACTTTTATTGATGAAAAATTGCATGTTCTTATAATACAAGTGAGAACACCAAAACTCGTGGAACTCGTTAGAATCAAAACCTACAACTATACTTTGTGATTTATTTTATATCAAATTATGCAATAGTTGATGGTTATATTTGGTACTTAACGATCGTCAACAAGGCCCAACCCATCCTTCCCGCCGCGTGTGTTATGCTTGTGAACAATAGCATTTATAAAACAAAATACAAGTGAACTGAGATACATAGATCAATAGGCCTACACCTTTTGGCTGAACATTGTGTCTGCCCATGCTTTGACTTGCTGAACTTATCTGTCGAGGGTCAAAACCACGGCCCTCTAAGGACCGGGATAAAACAACTTTCGAAAACAAAATCATCACGCCAGGATCGATATGCTCACGGCCCGGCCCATGACGTGAAGCGCTCCGGGCCCAATAGCAACCAACTAAATTCATCCAAGGCCCGTGGGGTAAAGCCACCACCAGGGGATTGACCCCCTGGACGATCTCCGATTCGCCCGACCCCTACCCAACGAGGGGAGGGTCGGAGGCCGACCCCGTCCTGAGAAGCAAAGCCGGGACGTGCTGCACAAGATTCCCTCGGCTGCATGTGCATACATTCGGCAGTCTTTGCACGGTACCGTAGCATGCACGGGGACGCGCCATCACCTCCTAAGCAGTGGAAAACGGGACCCCCAAGTAACCCAGGGGTCTTGCATTGCCCCCACGCCTCCAACCTGACAAACACGGCGCTGGATCCCTGTACTGTGCTGGTACGAACGAAAGCCCCGTGTAGGCATTCCCGTCGGGGGCGTCGGGTCTTGTACCACCCCCGGCAGACCAGCTCGATGGCATAAGAAGCACAGAGAAGGAAGTGCCACTCGTACCGACACCGTGGCCGACGTACATGACGACGACCAAGCCAAACCGCTTTCTACAGGGAAGACCGGGCGTGTCAGGAATCAATCCTGCTCGCCTGGCAACACCACGACTGGCTTTCCTACATGCCGGCACTTGACCCAGGGTACTCCCGGTCAACAAAGCACGGCAACCCCGTTCTAGGATAGCCCTGCATACCTGAAAGGGCTACGAGGCCAAGAAGAAGGATGATGACATCGACTACAGTGCCCGCGGCGCCTCCCGGGTCGTCTAGTCCTTGTAGGCCGCTCTTCCCTATTCACCGCACGAGCGTGCCCCATCTTGTGAGCCTCCCTTCAAACTATAAAAGGGAGGACTTGGGCACCCGAGCACGTGTGCAACTACCACCCCATTCACACTTCACATACGATACAACCCACTTCGAGCCTAGATTCGTTCATGAGACTTGGGAGCCTCTCCCTCTCTCGACCCCACTTGTACTGTCCCATACAAGCTCTTGAGTAACACGACCCCACTCTCAATGGACATAGGGTTATTTGCCCGAACCAGTATACATCGACGTGTCCACTTAGGAAACCATCCCGAGGATAAGTGTGCTCTCTTTCGATTACTCGTTGGTGTCCATTCTCGACACCGACAGTTGGCGCGCCAGGTAGGGGGCAAGCGCACTTCTACGACTCCAACAAACCTCGAGATGGCCATGCACGGCTTCAGTCTCACTCCAGGCACCCGAATCCGTTTCGGGGAACTGGACTTCATCGTTAGGGAGGACGGGGTGACTTGGCTGGCTCCCGAGCCACCCATTACCCTCCCTAACACTGACGATGTTGACTCGGCTCCTCCGCAGGAGCTGCGGGCAAATGGCACGAGCCATAGGCCCACCCCCGGCTCGATCGACGACCTCGCGGTGGCTATGGGCAGCGTGAGTCTCCGGCCTACAACGCCTCCGGGCGACCACGGGCCCGTTCGACCGCAGGCGCCAGCTCCGGTGATGACACCGAATGCGTATCGAGAGCTGTCGACGCCGCAGCGACTCCACCAGGCCTCGGACATATGGGAGCTCATAGAGCTAGACCGACAGCTCTTGTCTTATCTAGGGCCGTATCCCACCCCCAATGAGATCTTCCTGCTCTCGTATTGGTACGAGACCATCATGGTGTACCTCACGGGGGGAGATCCTATCCCTCGGACGGTTCTCATCCAGGAGGCGTCCGTGTCGGCTTCGTTTGGGTACAACAATGCCATAACCACCATAGCCCACCTCATTCTGAGGGGGATCACACCTACCCCTGAGGACGTCGAGATCGTAGCGGCAGCCGGGCCCCTCGCCGAGCCCGTCTTCATGCCAGACTCCGATGAGTAGCCCGGCTCAGGCGATGACGGTGACTCCGACTTCGACCCGTTTTGGGAGTGTTTCATGGCAGAAACTCCTGAAGGTTGGGTTGACGACGTCGCGCCGGGGGAAGAAGGGATGTTCAACCCCGCGCTCGAGCGGACGCCCTCACCGCGATGATCGCAGACTCCACCGACCTCGTGTTCCGACAGCTCCGATGGGCGGCGGGAGCAGATACGCAACGCCGAGCCTGATGACGAGCGACGCAAGGCCGAGTGCGACCGCGACCATCACCGGGGGAGGATTCCCCTCCCTACCACCGCGCTGGGTGTTGACGGCCACTATTGTATTAATTCAACCATCAACTAGCCATGAAAAGGATGCAAATATGATCACCGAAGTAGACATAGGGTTTACACTAACCGAATTCCACGAGTTTTGGTGTTTCACTGTTTATGCAGACGTAAAACGGAAAAGGCGCAAACATACAAGCTTATCGGAACAAGGAAACGGAAAACGGACTCCACGGCTACACAGAATGTTCCGAAGAGATGAGAAGGCACCACGCCGAGCCGGGGCCCGGAGGCCACCAGTGGGACCGGCCGGTCCCACCCCAGACCGGCCGGTCTGGCCCTGGTCCCGGTCGGGTCCCGGTTCGCCCGGTTCGCTCAACTGCCTTTGAGGATCGATCCTAGCCGCCCGTCAATGTCGGTTTGATCCGATGGCTCACAATCATCACCTAGGGCTATAAAAGGAGAGGCACCTCCCCCCTGGGGAGGGGAACCCATTCATTCATTCCATTCAAAGTCCGATCATCAACCAGAAACCCTAATCAGAGCTCCTTAGCCAGGGCCTAGATAGCTTGATTAGAACTAGAGGGAGGCAAGCGCAGGCTTGGATTCCGGAGCCATCAAGAGCTTGGATTTGGTATAGTTCTTACCTCCTCTTGCCTTTGTTCTCTTTCATTGTATAGTTATATGATTGCTACAATTGAATTGATGAATTCTCATTTACTTATATTCATAGTTATTGTGTTCTTTGTCTATTATGGTTATATGCTTAGTATAGCTAGATTAACATTATACTTATCCATAGGTTCGTATAGCACTCATCTAATTGATCGTTGGGTGAGTGATAAGCATTGTGTAAGCGTGGTGCTTATACGTTGTTATGCACCCTATAGGCCGGGTTTGGTAGATCGCGGGTGTGACATTCCTGTTGAGTCCTATGTAATCCAAACCCTGTTTATAGGCACAGTAGGGCTTGTATACGATGGAAGGACATGCTATGTTCTCAAACTTCCCTAGTATGTCCACTATGAATAAATATAATGCTAACCTTAGCCATGACTACTAGGTGTATTGCACTAACCATAATATACATTGTCATGTAGCTAGGAATAACCCAGGAATATCTCTTGATGTTCTACTAGCAACCCTAATGACATAGCTAGGAGTCTCTATCTATTTATGCTGATGATTATATACTTACCTTATCAATTATCTTGTGACTTACCCCTGCATTGAGTAGCGAGGACATGGTTATGCCTATTCATTACACTCTAGGTCAACACACTACCTTTACACAGCCATGTAGACCTTCCTTTGGGAAAATATAAATGACAACCCATAATACTCCGGGTAAAATGCTACAATGGTATTTGATCTGTGCTCTTGCGGATACATTTCTATATTCCAGATGGTGGCATGATTTAATACCACACCCCTTGGTGTTATGCTGGGGATGACAACTTGGCATTCTAGTGGCGGTGCGCTGCTCTGGCATTTTTAGCGCCGTTAATAGAGATAACATTAAGAGATGTCAACAAGCATTTTTGGCGCCATTGCCAGGGAAGGCAATTGGCAATTAAAAAGGATAGCGATAGACCTAACAAACTAATGAGATAGAGGAAACCATAGACCCCTACTCAATGCAGGCTTACCCTTGTGTTTTCTATCTTTGTGAAATCTTATGCAGGGTAATGAATGAGTGGTTTTGATCTGCCAGATAACTACGTTGAAAATCTAGAGAAACTCTTTTGAAGGAAGAAATTCCAGCAAGTGAGGGATATCTTTGAATCTCCATCAAAGACACCCACTGCTGAGGTTCGTTTTTTGGAGGAGCAAGCTCCTACAAGAGAAGAAGAAGAAGAGCAACAAGAGGGCAACTTAGCACCAGTCTTTGAAGAAATGGCTGATAAGTCACTGTGCGAGTTCTCCGCTCCTAACACCAACAACATCCGCACTGGACCTAACGTCGAAGTTGGGGAGAATAAATTCGAGCTCAAGCCAGCTCTTATCACCATGGTGCAAGCCAATCTGTTCTGTGGAAAAGCACATGAAGATGCAAGTGCTCATCTCCAACACTTCCTGGAGATTTGTAACATTTTCAAGCTGAAGGATGTACCAAAGGATACCGTTCTGCTGCGTTTGTTCCCATTCTCACTATTGGGAAAGGCGAAGCAATGGTTCTACGCCAACAAAGATAACCATACAACTTGGGACAAGTGCTCCACAGCTTTTCTGTCAAGGTTCTTTCCTATGGGTAAGACGAGTGCCCCAAGGGGGAAGATTTCGAGTTTCCAGCAACAACATGATGAGTCAGTCCCTGAGGCATGAGAACGCTTTCAAGACTACATATCAGAATGTCCTCATCATGGGATGGAGAATCGGCTCCTTATGCAAACTTTCTATCATGGGCTTACCAACAGCACATGTAACAATGTTGATGCTACTGCTGGAGGTGCATTTATGTCATTGACCATACCACAAGCTACTGCTCTTATGGAGAAGATGGCCTCCAATCAAGATTGGAATGATGAGCGCTAAACCACCCGCAAGAGGAGTGGAGGAATGCACCAGCTCAAGGAGGTAGACATGCTATCTGCCAAGATAGATCTGCTCATGAAGAAACTGGAAGACAAGACGAGCCAGAGACAAGATGTCATGCGTATTAATGATTCATGCATGACTTGTGAAATGTGTGGCAATATGGGACACTCAGGCAACAGCTGCCCTGAGACACGTGAGGATATGAACTTCATCATCAACAACAACAACAACAACAACAACTATCGTCCTCAAAATCAAGGATGGAACCAGCAAAGGCCCAACTACCAAGGTAACTTCCAAGGTAACTTTCAAGGCACTAACTTACAATAACTATGCTCAACTGCCTTTGAGAGAAGTGATCTCCAACCAAAATAAAATTGTAGAGACTTTATCTAGGAAGGTAGCATCTAATGATAAAATGCTAGAGAACATAAACATTAAAATGGATAGCTTTACCTCTGCTGTTAAGAACCAGCTTAGCTTTAATAAGATGATAGAACAACAACTAGCTCAGCTAGCGGCCGCTGTTCCACCGACCAATGAAGGTAAGATTCCAGGGCAACCTCTAGAGCGTGAGACCACGAATCTGGTTGATGTATATGTAGGTTACTACGTTGAAGCATCATCAGGATGGAAGGATGACTCCATGCCACCCAAGAGAGGAGATCCAGGGAGACCTATGATCCCCATCTCTATTGGATAGCATGACTTCCCTGAAGTTGTCTGCGATCTAGGCGCCAGTGTCAATATCATGCCTAAGGTAATCTTCAACCAAGTCTTTACATGGGCATCTTTGTTGTACACAGATATGTGTTTGCAGCTTGCAGACCAGACGATCAAGTACACTAAAGGAATCTTAGATGACACGTGCATACGAATCGAGAGATCATATGTCCCTGTAGACTTTATAGTCCTAGATACCGGCAGAGATCCCAAGAGTCCAATCATTCTTGGCCGACCATTCTTGAATACTGCGAAGGCTGTCATCTACACGGATAGTGCTAAGATTTGTTTCACCATCAAGGGCAATAAAGAGAAGTTCAGTTTCAAGAACATGACCCTTGAAGCTCCTATAGATCCAAGAGGAGCTTACTTCCCAGTCAAGCCAGCAAATGAAGGAACCAAAAGGAATTCAAATGGGAAGAGGAAGAACAAGAATAGGAGACAAGTGAGAAAGCAAGTCCAAGTAGTCAAGGCTGTCGAGTACAAGCATGACCACCTCTTAGCTTCACCATTCCTAACCAAGAAAGAGGATCCAGGCATGCCAGCCATTGATTGCACTATTAGGCAGTGCTCATTCTATAATGCCTTCTGCGACACCGGATCAGCTGTCAACACAATGTCTAAAAAGGTATCTCATTTATTGTTCGATACACCCCTATACCCTACCTATATGCAGCTGCAGCTGGCGGACAACACAACGAGATTTCCAGAGGGAGTAGCAAGAGACGTCATGGTCAAGATCCAGGACCACTACGTCCCGACCGACTTCATGATACTGGACATGGGAGAAGAAGATGAGATGCCCATCATACATGGAAGGCCGTTCCTCAGCACCACCAACGCGATCATCTACAACGGATCAGGCCAAGTCCACTTTCAATTTCTAGGAGAGAAGGTACGCTGTTATTTTAAAGATTATAACTCTCCAGGATTAGCAGCTTTTACCCAGTCCAAGAGGAGACGTCAGCGCCGGAGGAATCGCTCTCAAAAGAGCAATGTTGAGGAGGAGGAAATCAAGGAAGAATCTACAGCACCGAAGCAACAACTTACAAAGGTATGGAAAGAAAAGGTAACCTCCTCAACTGAGTCATCGTCACCAGGAGGTCCAACATCAGGGTCCCCATCCTCGGGATCCGATGAGACACCCCAGGAGTAAACACGACGAGAAGTCTTATCCGGAGGACTCTAAACTCCGAACCCTTGCCATAAGGTAACAATGGTAGTTATCCATTTACTTTCTTGCACTTTTAATTCATAGTTAATTTTTATCATCTTTGTAGAAAATCACAAAAACATTTGGAAAACCTTAAAGCCCCATGTGACATACCTGTAGTGCAAGCTAAAGGAATGTTCACCGTGGTGGCATAAAAATAAAATTAGCATACATATTTTAATTCTATTTGAAAAAAATCTAAAAATAATCATTGAGCATCTTGCTGCTTTGAATGCACTGTAACAACTTTTGAAAGCCTCTCACAAACAACTAGTCCATGAACGGCTAACCACTAACTGTTTATCCTAATCCGTTCCACGAGTTTTAGTGTTTTGTGAGATGTTTGCTGCAGGATGACTCTGAGAGCCAGTCCACCTAAGAATCATCATCATCATCACTCGAAGTACACCTTTCTGCACACAGCTAACCCCTGTGTGAGGAAAGCAACTTCTTGTTGGATGAGATGAAGGTTCTTGGCTACACCAGCTCTTACAAGCATGAGCTCCATCAAGAGAACTGCTCAGCTTCAAGGCTCAACCACAACAACAACCAGCTTGGGAGAAGGCATCCCCTAGGTACCCAGGTAAGTGTACCTACATGATTATCGAGTCAGTCATAAAAATAAAAATACCAAAAATATGTGAGCACATGAAGGTTCACCATAGTATCTAAGAAAACCTAAAAATACCAAAAATATGTGGGCACATGAAGGTCCATGCTTTTTAAGAGTCCTTAGAGTCTTTTGAGTTTTATAGTTTGAGTCTTTGAAAAATAAAAAACTAAATAAAAATATTTGTCTGTCTAGAGTCAATAAAAAGGAAGCTCTTGAGATGAATTGAAATGATAAGCTGCTCTGTTAGAACACCTCTGAGATGCCTAGAGTTTAGACAAAAGTTTTTCCAAGTTTTAGCTCCAAATGTTTTGACATGAGAATTTGCTCTGAGCCAGAAACTTGTGGGTTGCATATGCTTGAACTAAGTCTAGGTACTTGATTGATAAGATTGAGAAAGTCTGAGCTGCTATCTATCTTGTTCTAAGTGACACTAGAGTTCTAGAGATTTTATCTTTTGAAAAATATAAAAACATGATGATTTCCTATATGACAAAGCTTACATTCCCACCAAAGCCAAACATGATGAGATAGGCTAGTTAAACTTCCACATATATGCTGCTTGTCTTGCATTGAGTTTTGTCAACCTTTGTGACCCTGGTGAGAAATTTGTCATGCTCTTGAATCAAGATCCACCTTCATATGCACTACTCTACACTGGAGTAGGCGCAACAACATGCCATTCCACCTACATCCATTTCAAAAATGTTTTCCTCCTACACTGGAAGAGAACACCAAAAATATTCCATTAGTATAGCCACCCAATAAATGCTCCATGTTCCTTTGTTATCTCTCTAAATCCATCAATACCAAAAGGAGTGCTATGAGCTATGCAAAAAGATATTTGAGAAAAAGGGAGAAGAAAAGAAAGATGGACAAGTGTCCCAGTGCAAAACAATGGGTACGTAGATGCCCGACTCCCTAAAAAAAAAAAAAGAAGAAGAAAAGAGAAGAAAAGATAGCTCATAACCTCTAGCCAGTTTTCAAAGAGAGAGAAGCATCTAAGGAGCTGAAGTAGAATTAGGTTCCACCATATATCCCCCATATTCATCCACCAATACATCTTGATTCGACTGCATGACTCGTTTCTCCATGGATCCATCGTTTGACTTAGCAACATATGCATTGCAAGTTTGCTCTTTCAGTTTCTCCTTACCTATGAGCTCCACATAAGCTTTAGCTATAGGATAAAAAGAAAGACAACCATCATCACTGCCTTGGTGAGAATCCACAAATACCACACACATTGAGAGACTTCAGAGTGTCATATATGGGAAGCTCTGAGTTTTATTTGAAAACCTCTAAAAACTCCAGAATGATAGTTGATCGAAGAACTCGAGACATAGTGCTTAGATGGGATCTTTCTGTCTGTCGAGTGCTCAAGACCCAAGGAAGAGCTAATAAGCCCCATAGTCAAAGGTAATATGGGTAAGTTTGAAAGTCAGCTCGGTTATTACATAACTTGGAGGAGAATTTCCCCCGATTGCCAGTATATATTTTGAGAGAGTTGCTCCGAGATGGCTACAATACTTAAACATTCACATATTTTCAATAACTTTTCTAAGTTTTCTTTGCTAAGGGACTAGCAAAGGTTAAGCTTGGGGGAGTTGTTGACGGCCACTATTGTATTAATTCAACCGTCAACTAGCCATGAAAAGGATGCAAATGTGATCACCGAAGTAGACATAGGGTTTACACCGACCGAATTCCACGAGTTTTGGTGTTTCACTTGCTTATGCAGCGTAAAACCGGAAAAGGCGCAAACATACAAGCTTATCGGAATAAGGAAACGGAAAACAGACTCCACGGCTACACAGGAATGTTCCAGAAGAGACGAGAAGGCACCACGCCGAGCCGGGGGCCCGGAGGCCACCAGTGGGACCGGGCCGGTCCCACCCCCTGCATCGACCGGGCCCGCCCCGGCCCCGGCGGGTCCCGGCCGCCCGGGTTCTCTCCACCGCCTTTGAGGATCGATCCTAGCCGCCCGTCAATGTCGGTTTGATCCGATGGCTCACGATCATCGCCTAGGGCTATAAAAGGAGAGGCACCTCCCCCCTGGGGAGGGGAACCCATTCATTCATTCCATTCAAAGTCCGATCATCAGCCAGAAACCCTAATCAAAGCTCCTTAGCTAGGGCCTAGATAGCTAGATTAGAACTAGAGGGAGGCAAGCGCAGGCTTGGATTCCGGAGCCATCAAGAGCTTGGATTTGGTATAGTTCTTACCTCCTCTCGCCTTTGTTCTCTTTCATTATATAGTTATATGATTGCTACAATTGAATTGATGAATTCTCATTTACTTATATTCATAGTTATTGTATTCTTTGTCTATTATGGTTATATGCTTAGTATAGCTAGATTAACATTATACTTATCCATAGGTTCATATAGCACTCATCTAATTGATCGTTAGGTGAGTGATAAGCATTGTGTAAGCGTGGTGCTTATACGTTGTTTATCTGTGAATGCACCCTATAGGCCGGGTTTGGTAGATCATGGGTGTGACATTCCTGTTGAGTCCTATGTAATCCAACCCTGTTTATAGGCACAGCAGGGCTTGTATATGACGGAAGGGCGTGCTATGTTCTCAAACTTCCTTAGTATGTCCACTATGAATAAATATAATTCTAACCATAGCCATGACTACTAGGTGTATTGCACTAACCATAACATACATTGACATGTAGCTAGGAATAACCCAGGAATATCTCTTGATGTTCTACTAGCAACCCTAATGATATAGCTAGGAGTCTCTATCTGTTTATGCTGATGATTGTATACTTACCTTATCAATTATCTTGTGACTTACCCCTGCATTGAGTAGTGTTGATGGCTATTAATGACCAAATTTACACGTCAACTAACTCCTGAAAGAGGCACATTGGCGATCACCAACACAAACTTAGGGTTTACACTAACGGAATTCCACGAGTTTTGGTGAATCCTTGTCTCTGCAGATACACATCGGAAAAGCTATCAAAAAGGACCAACATGACAGATTACAAGCACCTCAAATGATGAATTGGAATGCACCATTATGAAGAGCTCGTTGAGACGATCGAAACGGACATATCATTTGCCATTTTTGGAGTTTCGGATGAAAAGATATGAATTCCACCGCGGGGGCTGCACTAGAAGACTCCAAAAGGTGTGAGAAGACACCACGGCGAAGCGGAGCGCGAGCGGCCCCGAGAGCCGACCCGGCCCCGGCCCCCGACCGGTCGGGGCCGCATGGGGGCCACTCAGGCCCAGCTTCAGCCCACGTGCTCCACCGCCTTAGGGTTTCAATCTCAGCCGTCCGCCAAAGTCGGTTTGATCCAAGGGCTCACGTTCATCCCACCGGGCTATAAAAGGAGGGCAGGACCCCCCCAGGGCATCACACATTCATTTGCAATTCTCTCAAACCCTAATTGAGAGGTGTCCCTCGAATGGATAACCTCTCTGGGGCCAAAGATCAAGAGAAGATTAGTCCTCTCTAGGATCTAGTCTTTAGATAATAGTGAGATGGAGAGTGAGGGAAGAGTTAGGAGGAGGTGCCGGCCTATCGGTGCCCTCTCTATGGCTTGTACCTTGGCGGGATCAAGCTCTACTTGAGCTTGCTCCTGGGATGTCTCTGGTGATCAACTTCTAATGCGAGTAAGTTCTATGCCTTTATTGTTTATCTAGATCGTGACTCTCTTTGAGTGCTTTATTCCTGTTCTAGAGGGATTAGAGTATTATCATAGGTGTAAGCATGGTGCTTAGGCTTAGGATAATCGTGGATGCACCCTACATTTCGGATTTGGTGGTAGCTCGCGGAGGTGACTTATAGCTCCGTTGAATCTTATTTATCCCACTATCCCGTTTGTAGGCCAAGTAGGACGCGGTTGCTAAGGAGATCTACATCCTGTTCCTCCTTATGTAATGTCCCCAGTTAGCAATAGAAGATAGGCTTACCCAAGTTAGAAGGAGAAAACCATAGTTATCCTCTCTACTCTCCTATTATCATCAACCTTGATTGCTACGCTCAACCCCATTAATTGTCACCCTAGTTCTACCTTAGTTCTATCTAAATCTATTCTCTACCTTCACCTTATTGCTATCCCTAGTTAAGTTAGACCATAGTTGATCTCACACCTTTCTCGAAGGGAACAAAACCTAGAATACTTCGATAAAGCTACAACAAAGATCCGTGGCGCTATGGATCTTTCGATGGCGTTAATGTATATCAACACGCTTTTTGGCGCCGTTGCCGGGGATAGGGATTTATCTCTATTTTTGGTAGTGACGTTAAGAAGTGTCAACAAGTAGCGAGGACATGGTTATGCCTATTCGTTACACTCTAGGTCAACACACTACCTTTACACGCCCATGTAGACCTTCCTTTGGGAAAATATAAATGACAACCCGTAATACTCCTGGTAAAATGCTACAATGGTATTTGATCTCAGGCGCTTGCGATATACATTTATATATTCTAGATGGTGGCATGATTTAATACCATACCCTTTGGTGTTATCTGGGGATGACAACTTGGTATTCTAGTGGCAGTGCGCTGCTCTGGCATTTTTGGCGTCGTTATTAGAGATAACATTACGAGGTGTCAACACTGGGCGAGCACGAGACATGGCCCGTGACGTCCAGCGGCGGATCCTCGAGGACGACGACGGACCTCCTCTCTTCACACGAAGCGAAGTCGAAACGTCGCCGTGGCGGGGGGCCCTCGCTCCAACAAGCACCACCTCCGATAACGCCTGGCCGAGTGGAGAACTCAGCGGGAAATCCGGCAGTTGCTGGATCGAGCGGCCACGTTGCAAGCTGAGAGCTCGAGATCACGGTGTCGTCAAGCATCTCCGAGCCATCGCACGATCGACGGTCGCCGAGACCGAGAGCCATCTGTGCATCAGCCTGCTCGTGCGCCCTCGGAGAGCCTACCGCCGGTGCAGGAACGCGTCGGGCCCATCCGGGATGCTCGAGTTGTCCTCAACGCCCGGGCTAGGGAGTACAGCCCACGCCGAGGGGGGCGCCCGCCTTCCCCGGGCCCGCCGGTGTTCGGGCGACATATTCTTCGTTCACCCTTCCCACGGCGCTTCCGTGCGCCGACCACCATCACCAAGTACTCCGGGGAGATGAACCCTGGGACATGGTTGGAGGACTACCGCCTTGCATGCGAGGCGGGAGGAGCTAACCACGAGTACATCATACGGAACCTCCCACCGTATCTAGCCGACTCCGCGTGGACTTGGCTAGAGCACCTCCCTGAGGGGTGTATAAACAGTTGGGGGGACCTCGTCGACATCTTCGTCGGCAATTTCCAGGGCACGTACTTGCACCCTGGGAATCCTTGGGATTTGCACAGCTGCCGGCAAAAGCCGGACGAGTCCCTGCGCGACTACATCAAGCGCTTCTCCAAGCAGTGCACGAGCCTCTCCCACGTCACCGATGCTGACGTGATCGTGGCGTTCATATCGGGCACGTCATGCAAGACCTTGGTGCACGAGCTGGGGCGTCGCCCTCCTCGTACCACCAAGGAGCTCCTCGACGTGACTACCAGCTTCGCGTCAGGGGAGGATGCGGTGGGTGCCATCTTCAACTCCCGCGGCAAGGCCAAGCGAGAGGAGGAGGGCGACGATGACCCCTCCGACCGTAAGGGCCAAAAGAAGAAGAAGGCCGCAAGGGACGCCGATAGAACGACGGCGAACGCGTCGCCGCAGTCGACACCAAAGGGAAGAAGAAGGCGCCGGCTAAACCGCCGACCGACTACTTTGAGAAGAAGCTGGACGAGCCATGCCCGCACCACAAGGGTACGGTGAAGCACACTCTCCATGAGTGACGCCTCATCCCAAAGTTTTTTGGGGCTGAAAAAGGCAAGCCGGAGGCGAAGCACAGAGCCGGCTCTCCCTCCCAAAACGATGCTCAGGAGAAGGAGGGGTCGGGATTTCCGCACATCACCGATTGTCTCATGATCTTCGGAGGACCGGACTACTACGCCACAAGGCGGCAAATAAGAAGCTCGAACAAATAAGATAGTCCGCCAGTCGAGGTGATCGTCCCGGCACTATCCAGGTGGGCAAAACATCCCATCACTTTCGATCAGTCCGATCACCTGGAGTACGTCCCGAATCCGGGACGGTACCCCCTCGTCGTCGACCCCATCATTGGCACCAAGCGCCTCACTAAGATGCTGATGGATGGGGGAAGCGGCCTCAACATCATCTACCAGACTACCATCGACGCCATGGGGGTCAACCGAGCCAAGATCTGCCCCGGGGGAGCACTGTTCCATGGTGTTGTTCCCGGGCAACGCGCCGTGCCAGTCGGATAGATCGACCTGCCCGTCACATTCGGGACTCATACTAACTTTCGCACAGAGGTGTTGATGTTTCAGGTGGTGAACTTCCCCGGCTCTTACCATGCAGTGTTGGGTCGGCCGTGCTACGCCAAGTTCATGGCCGTCCCAAACTACACCTACCTTAAGCTCAAGATGCCGGGTCCCCGTGGGATCATCACGGTGCACTCGTCGGTGCAGCACGCTGCACTGTGCGATACATCGAAGCGAAGGCGGCATCGCCGAAGGTGCTAAACTCCCACGAGCCGCATTGGACACCAAGCTTGTGCCCCTCGACACCGGCAGCTCCGACAGCATGACGGTGCGGATCGGCACCACTCTCGACCCCAAATAGGAAGACACACTCGTTGACTTCCTCCGCGCGAACCAAAGCATCTTCGCGTTGAGGCCTTCGGACATGCCCGGCATACCGAGGGATGTCGCCGAGCACGCCTTGTGGATCAAGCCCGACTCCAAGCCGGTGAAGCAACACCTACGCCGCTTCGATGAGGTAAAGCGTAGAGTAATTGGTGAGGAGGTAAAGAAGTTGTTAGCGGCTGGGTTCATTAAAGAAGTGTATCATCCAGAATGGTTAGCTAATCCTGTCATTGTACAAAAGAAAGGCGGGAAATGGAGAATGTGTGTTGACTATACTGGTCTTAATAAAGCGTGTCCTAAGGATCCGTTTCCTTTACCGCGCATAGATCAGGTTGTCGATTCCACTTCTGGGTGCGAAACCCTATGCTTCCTTGATGCCTATTCTGGTTATCACCAGATCAAGATGCATGAATCCGATCAGCACGCAACTTCATTCATTACCCCGTTCGGTTCGTACTGCTACGTAACCATGCCTTTCGGGCTTAAGAACGCGGGAGCAACCTTCCAGTGCTGCATGGTAAAGGTCTTCGGCAAGCTCATCGGAGAGATTGTCGAAGTATTTGTGGACGACATCGTTGTCATGTCCAAACAGATCGGTGACCTCGTAGCCGATCTGGAGCTGGCCTTTGCTCGGCTCGAAGAAAAGCACATCAAACTCAACCCCGAAAAATGTGTTTTAGGGGTACCAAGAGGGATGTTGCTGGGGTTTATCGTTTTGCAACGAGGCATCGAAGCCAACCCTGACAAAATCAAGGCCATCACTGAGATGAAGCCTATTCGGGACCTTAAGGGGTTACAGCATATCACGGGGTGCCTCACCGCGCTCAGTCGGTTTATATCACGCCTAGGTGAATGGGGTCTGCCCCTGTACCGACTCCTCAAGAAAGCGGATCAGTTCACGTGGATTGACGAAGCTCAAGAGGCGTTAGATAAGCTCAAGGAACTGCTGACTAGTCCCCCGATCCTTACTCCGCCCGCTAAGGAGGAACCTTTGCTTCTCTATATTGCTGCAACCACCCAGGTGGTGAGCACCTCATTCGTCATAGAACGAAGCGAAGAGGGACGCACTCTGAAAGTGCAGCGCCCGCCTACTTTTTATCGGCGAGGTCCCGTCTCGATACCAAGACCCGCTATCCGTAGATCCAAAAATTGGCGTACGCCCTCCTCATCACGAAGAGGAAGCCGAGGCACTACTTCGAGGCGCACACCCGTCACCGTGGTATCGACTTTCCCCCGGAGAGGTCATTCGTAATCCCGAGGCCACGGGGTCGGATAGCCAAGTGGGCGCTTGAGCTAATGGGTTATGAGATTACCTATGCGGCTCGCACGGCGATCAAGTCGCAGGTTTTGGCCGATTTTGTTGCGGAATGGACCGAAGTCCAGCTACCCCCGGCTCCCATCCAGCATGAATGCTGGAAGCTCTTCTTTGACGGCTCGCTAATGAAAAGCGGTGCCAGAGCTGGCCTAGTTTTTATCTCTCCTCTTGGGGTCAAGATGAAGTACGCCCTACGACTTCACTTCAAAGCCTCCAACAATGTCGCGGAGTATGAGGCCCTGGTGAACGGCTTGCGAATAGCTAAGGAGCTCGGTGTAAAATGCCTTGAGGTTCGAGGTGATTCCCAGCTTGTCGTTGATTAGGTCATGAAGGAGTCGAGCTGTCACGACCCCAAGATGGCGGCATATTGCGAGGAGGTGCGCAAACTCGAGCAGTGCTTCGATGGCCTAGAGCTAAGCCACGTCCTTCGATGGGACAACGAGGAGGCTGACGCTCTGGCTAAGATGGCCTCTAATCGAGAACACATTTCCAGCGGAATATTCACCAGGGATCTCGCCCAGCCTTCGGTGAAGATCGGAAAGGAAGGAGTCGACTCCATCTCTGACCCCGAGGCAGCTCGATCGACCCCACGGGCAGACCCCGCTTCTTTCGACCCCGGAGCGATTCGCCCGACCCCGGGGGACGACCCCTCTTCTGAACCTGCCGTCTTCATAGTGACGTGGATGGAAGAGGGGGCGGCTTCTTCGGACCCCGGGGTGTGAAGATGATTGGAGGAAGCCATACCTCGATTGTCTCATCCGGGAAATCTTGCCCGCAGGCAGGACTGAAGCACGACGGCTAGCCCGTCGAGCCAAGTCATTTGCTATCATTGATGGCGAACTATATAAAAAGGGGCACTCGGGTGTCCTCCATCGATGCATTCCTATTGCCCACGGACGTGCCCTACTGGAGGACATTCACGCAGGTATCTGTGGACATCACGCCGCACCTCGAACAATCATGGCCAAGGCTTATCGTCAAGGTTTTTACTGGCCTACCGCGGTGGCGGACGCAACGAAAATTGTCCGATCCTATGAAGGATGCCAGTATTATGCCAAACAGACACATTTGCCGGCGCAGGCCTACAAACGATCCCCCTCACATGGCCATTCGTGGTCTGGGGTCTAGATCTAGTAGGGCCCCTCCTCAAGGCACCCCGGGGGCTTCATGCATGTTTTGGTTGCGATTGATAAGTTTACAAAATGGATCGAGACCCGACCCCTCGCCATCTGACCAAAGCGTGCTCTTCTTCACTGACATCATCTACCGCTTCGGCGTACCCAACTCGATCATCACGGATAATGGCACACAGTTCACGGGGAAAAGTTTCTGGTGTTTTGTGATGAATTCAACATCCGTGTCGACTGGGCGTCTGTCGCCCACCCTCACACTAATGGATAGGTGGAGCGAGCCAACAGCATGATTCTCCAGGGCTTGAAGTCTCGGATCTTTAACCGTCTCAATCAGTTTGGCCGGCGATGGCTTACTGAGCTCCCAGTGGTACTGTGGAGCTTAAGAACGACTCCGAGCAGAGCAACGGGGCATACCCCTTTCTACATGGTTTATGGGGGCGGAGGCCGTCCTACCTATTGACCTAGAGTATGGGTCCCCACGGGTCAGGGCTTACACGGAGCCTGCAAACTAGACCTACCTGGAGGATGCCATGGACCAACTCGATGAAGCTGCGACGTCGCGTTGCTTCACTCGCCAAGTACCTGCCCCTTCCTTGCGTCGGCATCATGGCCGGGCGGGTGAGGGGTCAAGCGTTCAACGTCGGTGACCTTGTCTTACGGCCGGTAGGACAATAAGGGGCGTCACAAGCTAACACCACCATGGGAAGGTCCCTTCACCATTGCCGAGGTCCTCCGACCGAGAGCATATAAGCTAAAGGATGACAAGGGGCAGCTCATCAAAAACGCCGAACATCGAAAGCGCTTACGCCGCTTCTATCCTTAAAGTTTATTTTCCCTCTTCCTTTTTAAACCCGTATTATGTACTTCGTCATGTACCTGTACCTTTTCTTATCATCGATAGTTGAGCATGTTTAATATGGGAATTTTTCTATAAAGAAAGATCTTGACCCCTGTGGTCGGCACTTGTCCCTTTTTTATTAAGCATTGAAAAGGCAATATGTCTGGCTTCGGATTACGCCATGAGTCTTTTAATTAAGGGATTGCGTTGAGGAAAAGAAACGGTCCTAGCACCCGAAAATCGTCTTGGCTGCCTTGTCAAACGCTCCAGTAGCTAAGTGACACAGTCAGGTGAGGGTCCGGCTAGCCGTGTCTAACGTCAACGTAGCCTCTAAGTAATGGGAGTCGCGGTGTGAAAATTAGCCGGCTCACTACATCCATGAATTAGAAAAGAAAGCCTCGAAGCGTGGGACCCATTGATTTTGGGCGCCAAGTGACAAACATTCCACCGGGCGTGGCATGCCACCACACCCGGCGGGTGTCCAAATGCAAAGTGGCCCATTTTTTCTAGAAATATTTTCGTCTAAGAAGGGAGTAGTTCAAAAACTAAAATAGGACAGACAAGTTATGGTTATTACAAATAACTAAAAGACAAGTCTTTGGGTGCCAAAAGCCCACAATCAAAAGCGAACAAATGTTTTTACTCCCGTTGAGGGAGCACCAGGTCCGCCGCGACGGTCGGGCGAGGGCATCGGCGCTGTTCGCCACCGGTAGCGGGAAAGCCTCGGCGTCCGCCTCGAGATCTCCCCCCAAAGTACCCCTCGGCCGACGCCGTCAAGGTCAAGCTTCTCCCCCGTAGTGGGTGTGCGTGATGGCGAATGACTCCCAGATCCCGGCCCGAAGAGCATCGCGCTCCAAGTGGCCGACCCGCTGAGGTAGCAGGGACATCCGCACGGTGAGGGAGCCGTCGGGGGCGGGGTCGACGCCGAGGCCGTCGAGAACGCTCTCAGCAGCAGCATGCAGACCAGCATTCTGCTGCTGCAGCAGCGAAGCAGACCCACGAAGCACAGCCACCTCCTCGGACATCAGCTGAGCCGTGTTCTCAGCCTCCATCTTGTCGCGTCGCTCGCGCTCCGACTCGCCCTTTAGGGCGGCGACCTCATCCCGGAGCTTGTTCCGCTTACCGCGGATGCGGGTCTCGGACGCGCGACTCTCGCTGCGCTAGCGGCAAAGACGTTGTCTCAGAGCGCTCCTGCTCGAGGTCTTGCTCCGTGCGCTGAAGCCGGTTGCGCATCTGCTCCTCCTCCTTCAGCAACTCCTGGATGTGGCCCGGTGCTTGCGCGAAGTTCTTCTTGAACGCTTCGCCTCGGCGTCCCACCTCTTGCCGGCCAAGGGGAGGTCCAATACCTCTCCTCCACCTCCCTCGATGTCGCGGTGGCATCCCTTAGCCGGGCACGGAGATCTGGATCATCCTCATCCCCTCTTCCCACCGGGATGCTACTTGTACGTAAGACGAGATTTCACCCCTCCCATCTGCATGCGCCGATACGTCCAAGTGGCAGCTTGAGGGTAAGTCACTAACCCCTGAATCACCGTAAAAAGAGGGAGGAGCGCAAGCTAGAAATACCGTAGAGCGATGCCGCCTGTCCCCATCCGCGACATCATGGCAGCGGCGTCACGATTCATGGCTGACATCGCCGCCTCGAAAGAGGTAAGGACCTCCCACTCGGCGCGGTCGTCAACCACCGAGGTTCCGACGCCGGATCGCGGGGTCGGGGGAACTCGAGTCGACTCCCCCGAAAAAAAAAAAGGAGCCCCAAAGACCGCTCACCGTTCCCAGCCAAGTATTGCTGCGCCCGAGGGTGGTGGCACACGCCCATGGGCCGGGGAGAACGGGGAGGGACTGCAACATCGTAACCACGCACCCCCGTCTCCTTCGGGGGTTGTGCGGGCCGCCTCCCTCCCCGCCGCCGAGCCACGACGCCCGAGGGCCCGACCTCGGGACTCCCTCATCCCACGGGCCCCGTCGAAGCCGGGACTCCCCCTAGCTCCAGCCCGCGCCAGGCCGTCCCCCGGGCCGATTCCTCTTGGGGGGAACCAGAAGCACCGACGTGAGACCCCCCGCCCGTCGGCCAGGGGCCTCGGCCCGCGGCACCGCCCACCTCCTGCTTCTTCCTCGGCGCCTTCTTGGGCGTGAACGTAAGGCGCCCGGGAGTCTAAAACCCGACCGTGGCAAAGGAGGAGGGTCAAGATTAAAATTGAATCTACGCGTGCCTAAGGAACAGCCGAAAGCGTACCTCCTGGGAGCAGAACGTGGCGTCTTGGGGACCGGCCCCATCGATGACGACTCCACGGTATCCGGGCAGGGGCGTTTCTCCTTGCCTCGATCATCTTGCCGGGCCACCGGGGCAGAGCTCACCCCGCTCGTAGCAGGGTGTGTTGCCGCGCCACCGGCGTCCTTGACGGTTGACGGAGCCACAGGGGAGGGGGTCGGACCGAGCAGTCCCAGCCTCCCCCCATGGTAGGAGGATCGGCACCCGGTAGGGTCGAACGAGCCGACTCCTGCCCACTCACGGCCGCCGCGACTTCAATGCGGCTCGTGGTCGCACCACAGGACCCGATCACGAGCACGGCCCCCACAAAGATGGGCCATCTCGTCCAAGCTCGGGAACCACCTCCCCGCCGCTCCTCCTCGTCCATCCCACCCTCCTCGATGAGGATGGGGTTCCTCGAGCAATACGCCAAGGCCGCTCTCCCCCTCCGGGGAGGGGTCGATGAAGCCTTGAGCGGACCCGCCTCGACCCGTCTGGCCTGAACTCCTCCTCGTCCCGAAGCCGGTGAGGGGAGTCAGGTCACGTTCTTCTCTAAGGCGGTTCTCCACCGCCTCGCCTTCCTCCTCACCTTCTTGGCGTGGCGAGCCTCGAGGCGGCCACATTTGCTGCCCGCTGCGCCGCCATGCGGGAAGAGGCACCGGGTCCTCCTTCGGGGGGCGTAGTTGGGGGCCGGGCGCGATGAAAACACATCAACGACGGCTCAAGGAAGAAAGGAGAGAAAAAGACTAAATCAACAACTAGGTACTTACGAAGCTCACGGAATCGGCGTCCGGCCTCATCGGGGCTGGCCCGCACCGGCGACTCCAGGGGAACCAACGCGCGGAGGCATTTTTCGGCCCGCCAGAGGTTTCGAGGAGCCGGGTGGCAGCGGCGGCAAAACGGCCCCCGAGCACCGTGTGCCGGGTCCGAGCCGACGACCATCTCCCACAACCAAAGGCGACGCGACATCAGCGGCGCCACCCCTCACTAGAGCCAGGCGTCTACGATGCCAGCTCCGGTGAGGCCATGGCCCTGCAGGATCCTGATGGCCTCCAGATGGTGCTCGAGCTTCTCGATTTCCTTCTCGTTCACCCCGTCGCTCCAGCGCCATGGGCGCTTGTGGAATGAGACGTCGGAGAAATCGAGAAGCGGCGCCGCGTCGGAGTTCTTGAGGTAGTACCACCCGGAGTGCCACCCGCGGTTCGACGTGGACGTCTTCATGTCCACATAGAGCTTCACGTGCTCCCCGCGGAGAGCGATGCCGGTGCACCCCGCCGGGAGGTCGAGCTCCGGCAAGCCATCCCTCTCCCTCGCCCACCGCTTCAACAGCTGCGCGGAGAAGAACTTCCATAGGCCGTAGTGGGGTGGGATCCCCAGGTACCCCTCACACAGGGCGACGAACACCGCCATGTGCAGAATCCCATTGGGATTCAGATGGTGGAGCTCGACGCCGTAGTGCCGGAGAATCCCGCACACACGAAGCCATGAACAGGAACACCGAGTCCCCGCTCATAGAAGGCCACGGCGAGACGACGATCCCATTGGCGGCGGGGAAGTCATCCTCGAGCGGGTAACCCACTCCCCTCGCCTCCGGCGAGGCGGCAACGCCCTCCGCCACGAGGCGCCCATCTCTCGGTGCCGCCACGGTGCTGCGCTGCCACGGGGAGCATATCTCCACTCGCCATCGCGATGAGCAGTGGGTCGCAGGAGGATGAGAAAGCAAACTGGCGGCGGCGACGGCACAAGAAGCAAGGAAGGCAGAAGAAGGGCTCGGGGGCTTTTTTCCTCTGGCTGCGGGATGAAGACGCGCAATGCGGCTAGGGAAAACCCTCTTCCTTCCTCCCGACGCCTTAAAAAGGGAAAAACCGCCCGTTGCACTGTTCTCCGGGACGCGGGCGACGTGGCCCGGGCCCACTCGGGGTTGGATAGGCACGAGCACGCCCCCTGAGCGCATTAACTCCGCCCGCAGGGGTGTAGCCGCCCCCACGCTGCGTCGACGGTTCCGTCCCCGCCCCATCACGGTTCTGTACCGCTCGTCCCCGGTGCGACTCCCCCGGTATTCTAGGGCTCGCGACCACGTGGGAGCGGGTGGCACGCCTATGGAACAAAGCTACGATGAGCACCGTAATCATGAAGCTAGGGTCGACTGAGACCGATGCGACGTTTTTATCCGTTTTCAGACCCTCGGCAAGGAAAACCCTAATGAAGTACGGCGCCGCTGTTCGTCGGAGAGCAAGAAAACCCCAAGGAAAGAGACAAGGATCAAGCACTCACTTCTGCGGTTCAAACACCACCAAGATCAGGGACAGTGAAGATGAGCATGACAAACGACCAAGAGCGAGCATTCTTTTCCATTAGCAACTGATTACAAACAAGGAAATGCAAACTTAAACATAAAAAGCCATCCTGGCGGTGCTAGACAAAAGCCATCGGCGTGGCCAACCTAAACCTACGGCTACCGCCGGCGCCAACATGGAGAGGATCATGAAGGCCCAGGCGCACAGAAATCCTGCACGTCCGGCAACATGACCCCCAGGAAGACCATGGAGATCAACCCAGAGGAACCATCCAGGTTGAGCGACGCGGTGGCGCCACGCCGACTGGGAAGACCCCGTGGCGTCTCAGGGCGCGTCGCGGATCACCTCCTCCGCCGGCACCACCTCCGCGATGGCAGCGGGCGGCGTCTGCCCGGGCGCGGCGCAGTGCTCCAGTCCCCGAGGCGCCGCCCTCGACGGACTCGAGGTCGCCTGGGTCGACCCGGGAGCGGGCGGTGCGCTATCGCCAACGTGGTTGCCGCCTCGTGACGGACGCCGGGGACGCCAGTCGCTGATGTGGCCAAGCACGCGCCTCGCCTGCTCCGCCAGTTGGCCCCGGAGCCCGTGACGAAGCCATGATGGCCTCGGCCGCTGGGCGCACGGCCTCGGAGCTCGGCCACCAGCCTCCACCACGCGCTGGGTCGGAGTCCTCCAAAGCCCGCCTCGGCGGCCCTCCGCCTCCTCCTCCAAGCGGGTGAGCGATGCCGCCGACCGCAGTAAGACAAGTGCGGCTCGTCCCGCGGACTTGGTCCTAACACTGCCCTCGGTGCCCCCCGCCGGTCCTCCGCGGGCGCCGGGGCCGTGGAGGAACGGCGAGGGGCGACACGCTGAGATCACCCCGCAAGGTCAAGCATTCAGCGGTGGATGAGAAAAAATCCTCCTCCATCGGAAAGATCGAAACTAGGGAAAAAGCCCTCCTTTCAACCGGAGGCATTACGCTCACCCGGGAGTGCGGCGACGGCCGCGGGGTGGCTCCTCCGACGAGCCACCCTCAGCAGGATGCTTCCCGCGATCCATCTCTCTCTTTCTCTCGGCGGCGACTGGCGGTGGAGGAAGAAGGGAAGAAGTACTAGTGGCTGGGAGACGGAGCTAGGGAGAAGAAGAAGACGACTGGCTCAGTTCGCCATGCCACGCCCTCCTTTAAATAGGAGGCCGACGCTCGTATGGATCTGAAAAAACATCTCTTGGCGCTCCACGTCGTCCATTACTGCGATCGTGGCATCGTGCGCACCACGGTGGAAACCGAACCGCCGCGTCGAGTGCCCCGAGGCAGCCTTAACCAATAGCCACGAAGTCTCTGGGCGCCCTCATCTCGGGCGCTGAAACGGGACGAAAGCAAAGACCAAAATGCCCTTGTGCTAAGGCGGGAATTCACGTTGGCATAATCGGTGGCAGGATCCGTTTTCTGTCACCAAGTGCAACCACTACTAGTGGACACACACCAACCCTGAAGAGCCATGACAGCAATATTTGAGCCTCTGCAGGAGTGTACCACTCCTACGAAGGCTCGGGGCTACACTCGGCGGGAAGGCCACACAAGATCCACCAGAAGAATTTTCGTGAAAAACCCTCTGTTGTTCCTTTGACAGATTCGTCCCCAAAGAGAGAGGAACATCCAGTTCCCCTTCGTGCTCGGGGGCTACTGTCGAGGGTCAAAACCACGGCCCTCTAAGGACCGGGATAAAACAACTTTCGAAAACAAAATCATCACGCCAGGATCGACATGCTCATGGCCCGGCCCATGACGTGAAGCGCTCCGGGCCCAACAGTGTAACACCCCGGTCCAGGGCTTAATAGGATTAATATGATACTCATACCAATAAGTTGCAACTTCTTTTCTCGGAAGCTCATCTCGAAAGAACTCCAAGGTTAAGCGTGCTTGGCCCTCGAGCAATTTCGTGATGGGTGACCGACCGGGAATTCGCTCCTGGTGCGCATGAGTGAGGACAAAGTGCGCAGAAAAAGACTAGTGTTGGTCCGTGAGGGCGTATTGGTCCTATTAAAGCCGTCGATGTATAGCGGGCCCGGCCTCGAGAGGCGGGGCGTTACAAATGGTATCGAGCCGACTCTCGCGGTTTCACGGCGCGTGTGTCGCAGCTTGCGCAGCATGGTGCGCATGGCTGGTGTGGATCCGTCATGGTCACACAAAGATGGCACATGCGCCGGCACCGACACACGGACGGGCCAAGGGAGGAGGTTCCTGCTTTGGGGGTGATCGACGAGGACGCCGACGCTTAAGGGGTTGAGGATGTAACACCCCGGTCCGGGCTTAATAGGATTAATATGATACTCATACCAATAAGTTGCAACTTCTTTTCCTAAGCTCATCTCGAAAGAACTCCAAGGTTAAGCGTGCTTGGCCTCGGAGCAATTTCGAGATGGGTGACCGACCGGGAATTCATTCCCCTGGGCGCATGAGTGAGGACAAAGTGCGCGAAAAAGACTAGTGTTGGTCCGTGAGGGCGTATTGGTCCTATTAAAGCCGCCGATAAGCGGGCCCGGCCTCGAGGAGGCGGACGTTACAAACAAAGAACCAACTAAATTCATCCAAGGCCCGCGGGGTAAAGCCACCACCAGGGGATCGACCCCCCGGACGATCTCCGATTCGCTCGACCCCTACCCAACGAGGGGAGGGCCGGAGGCCGACCCCGGCCCCGAGAAGCAAAGCCGGGACGTCTTTGCGCAAGATTCCCTCGCCTATCTATACAGGCATACGGCGATCTTTGCACGGTACCGTAGCATGTACGGGACGCGCCGTCACCTCCTGAGCAGTGGAAAATGGGACCCCCAAGTAACCCAGGGGTCTTGCGTTGCCCCCACGCCTCCAACCTGACAAACACGGCGCTGGATCCCTGTACTGTGCTGGTACGAACGAAAGCTCCGTGTAGGCATTCCCGTCGGGGGCGCCAGGTCTTGTACCACCCCCGGCAGACCAGCTCGATGGCACAAGAAGCACGGAGAAGGAAGTGCCACTCGTACCGACACCATGGCCGACGTACATGACGACTACCGAGCCAAACCGCTTTCTATAGGGAAGACCGGGCGTGTCAGGAATCAATCCTGCTCGCCTGGCAACACCACGGCTGGCTTTCCTACATGCCGGCGCTTGACCCAGGGTACTCCCGGTCAACAAAGCACGGCAACCCCGTTCTGGGATAGCCCTGCATACCTGAAAGGGCTACGAGGCCAAGAAGAAGGACGATGATGTCGACTACACTGCCCGCGGCGCCTCCCGGGTCGTCTAGTCCTTGTAGGCCGCTCTTCCCTGTTCACCGCACGAGCATGCCCCATCTTGTGAGCCTCCCTTCGAACTATAAAAGGGAGGACTTGGGCACCCGAGCACGTGTGCGACTACCGCCCCATTCACACTTCACATACGATACAACCCACTTTGAGCCTAGATTCATTCCGAGACTTGGGAGTCTCTCCCTCTCTCGACCCCACTTGTACTGCCCCATACAAGCTCCTGAGTAACACGACCCCGCTCTCACTGGACGTAGGATGATTTGCCCGAACCAGTATACATCGACGTGTCCACTTAGGAAACTATCCCGAGGATAAGTGTGCTCTCTTTCGATTACTCGTTCGTGTCCATTCTCAACACCAACATTATCGGGTGTGTTTGGTTGGGTGCATGACCACTCGGCCGGACTACTGCCGGCAAAAAACAAGCGTCCATTTTGGTTCGCGTATTTGCGTTGCCGGGCTC
The DNA here is from genome assembly GCA_015844335.1 of Chrysopogon serrulatus. NCBI lineage: Eukaryota > Viridiplantae > Streptophyta > Magnoliopsida > Poales > Poaceae > Chrysopogon > Chrysopogon serrulatus. Next base: position 6,749 of record JADLZL010003833.1, on the reverse strand, counting down.
CGTGCATACAAGATTCCTCCCCAGCCGCCGGGCTTCAGAGGACCGCAGGAATCGGCTGTTTCTGCCGGGCCATGCTCGCCTAGTACGGGTAATTAGCCATCTACCGACATTATTACTACATTAGCACATATTAACTGTTATTAACTTATTTCGATTAATATTAAGGAGTAATAAGATAAACTAAGAGCTATAAAATAATTAGTTGTCCATAATAAAATATAATTATGATGATTATGAATATATTTTTATCTCATACAACCCGTCTTCATGCAAGCAACCAAATAGGTTCGCGGGACAGACTCACTCGTGCAAGCAAGCAACCAAACACCATGCTCTTGCATGCACTGGGCCTGGTTACCAGGAGCCAAGCTCCTCCCACATGAGCCAGGTTGAGTTCATCAGTGAACCAAACAGGCCATCAGCGTCACCGACTCCATACGTTTCTTTGGAAAATCTACAATAAATCAAATAACTTTAATAACTTTATTAATTTTTAAGCAATTATAGTGTGTAAACAGTAAAAGATGCTTACATTTACCGGCTACAACATTACCTGCTAGCCTGCTTGTGGTGCCTTTTGCCTACCTCTACGGCTCTACCTGGTGCGTGCTGCATTAGATGAGGCCGATCGGGGCTTGGGGGGCTGCCCAGCTAGCTTGCGGTGCTGGCTGCTTCTGCCGCGCTGCGTGGCTTGCTTGTGGCCCGACGGGAGCCGACCTGCTGCCTGCACGTGATGCCTCGGCCTTGCCACTACCGGAGACCTGGAGTGTCGGGCCGCTTGTGCCGCTCCCCTGCTAGTCGTCTCGGTGGCTGCTGCTGCCGCCGGCTACGCCATCCCCACAAATTTGTGAGGTAAGTAGTCACTACTCGCCGCTAACCGATGAGTGACAGTGGGAGACGTGCCGGGGCTAGAGGTGCCTTGGCGTGGTTCACAGGCACCGAGAGGTGCCTTGAGCGGGGTGGCGGGTGTCGCCGTCGGTAGCGATGTCGCGCGACGGGCAAGGTGAGAGCGTGTGCGACGGCCAATGGCGAGGGACAGAGGAGAGGGTGGCGCAGATGGGACTGCGAGTAGAGAATACCCTAATTGGGCGAGGGAGCCGGGGAGGCAAGGGACCAGTAGATCGCAGAGGTTGGGGATGCCATCGCTGATTGGAGGAGGGAGGCCGGGGGTCACTGGATCGGAAGACCGTGGAGGTTGCTGGGGGTACCATCAAGTGGGTGGCTTTTTTCGCCGGGGAGACGATTTTCTACATATGTTTTAGTTGTAGAGATAGAGATCGTAGAGATAGGATGTGCTGAAATTTCTTTTATTCAAATTTGACTGCAACTCGGACTCGAATTTTGAGAGAGAACCCTACAAATTTCATTATTACAGCAGTAGCTTCATATATACAATAGACAGCAAGGTATATATGCTCCGACCACTAAGCAAGATTCTAGCTTTTGTCTACTTCGCTGCAGAAGCAACTAGTGTGTAACAATAATAACAGACAGCATCCGCAGCTACCACATGGTCGTGCACGTTCCCTGGCGCTACCGTCCATACAGCACCGTCTATGAAAGAAGGCGGAAGAGGGCATGGTCAGCACTCGTCAGCTCATATCAGGCTGCTTGCTAAGAGAGTCCCAGACTATCCCGGGTAGCTAGCTAACCTTGGTTCTCCCATGGACCCAGCGAAGCTCGCAGCTTTGCTCGCCGTCGCCGTCGTCTTCTGCGCTGTTGCCGCCGCACCGGCTACCGCGGATTACTCCAGCGGCACGGTGGTCCCAGAAAGCTGCCCGATGCAAATCGCGTACTTCACCAACTGCTTGGCCCGTTATGAGATCCGCGGGCAGTGCTGTAGCGTGGTCGAGAATCGCAAATGCCTCTGCCAGCTGAAGCGGGAGGTGGAGCTGCCCTGTAATCTGCATCGCCTCCACGGACGCAAGTGCTCCAAGGAAGAGCGGGCTCCACCGTCGCTCAAGCTGGCGGAGCTGCAGCGCCTCCCATGCTTCAAGACACTCAAGTGCTAGCAATAGCAACCGTTGCCCCAGTTCGTATTTTGTTTCGTGCACGTATGTTTGTGTTTCGTATTATTCTTGTTCACTTGTTACTCTGCTATCCATTCGGCTTGCTGTATACTCCCTATATATGGAAGTACCGCTTTGTTCGTTTGTCGCCTCGTCTGTTACATAATTAATGCACTTCGTTCTGTAACTTTTTAGGATCTGTTTGAATGCATCAACTAAATTTTAGCTGGCTAAATTTAGCTGCTAGACATCTAAATAGTCCAGCTAAAGAGAGTAACTAAATTTTAGCTGGGTTTAGCTACTTTCATCTAGCTAAAACTAGCTAAACTTTAGCTGAGTCTATTAGTAGGAGCATCCAAACACCCCAGATAAAGTTTAGCTAGGAAACTTTTAGCTAGCTAGGAAACTTTTAGCTAGCTAAAGTTTTACATTAAAATTTTAGCTAGCTAAACTTTAGTTGGGTGCATCCAAACAGGCCTTTAGTTAAGGTGTCGCACACTACAGGTGACTATATATATCCCTTCATTTAATTTATTGTGTACTTTATTTTGAAACATCAAGTTAATTGGGTAACGATGATGGCAATTCACCGGTATTTATATAACCCTACTGTAAGTTTACCACAGCGGTCCTAGTCAAGTAGCTGAACAGTTGCACTTCCACATCCTATATACCCCCTTCATACTCATAAAAACTTAATATTTTAGACAAGGTTTAGATCCAACATTAGAAATACTATCAATAACTTTTAAAATATTTAGTTTAAAAAAGGTGAAACTTACATGTATAGATTCATCTTGAAATCCACTTTTATAAAAGTAATTTTATTTTTAATTTTTTATATATTTTAATAAAGAGTGATGAATAAAGTTAGGTTTTGGAGATCGTGTTCTTGTCCAAAAACGTCAAGTTTTATGAGTATGGAGTAGTATATCTCATTTTGTCATGTACAACTTTTAAATAGTACTAATGCACGCTTTCTCTCCGTGTGTGTCGGTCTCCGTCTCTATCATTTGAATCGACCATTTGTCACATAAAATGGCTAAATCTAAGTTATTTTGGCAAACTTCTCTTATCCCGAGATCTTCAGTAGGGGTGTTTGGTTTAGCTTTTGGTTTATAGCTTTTGCTCCCCAAAGTCCAGAAGACAACCAAAGACCTCTTGTAGACTAACACCTTTTTACAAAAAGCTAGCTTTCATGTAGTTCATTTTCTATAGCAGAGGGAGAGTTGCTTCCACTGGCTGTGCTGGTGAAAAATTACTTGCAATGCCATCCATTATGTGCGTACTGGTTTGATTTGCTTGCGACTCCTATTCTTCCGCGTGAAAGAAAGAGCGCCGCTCCTCCACTAGTAGGCTTGGGTCAGCGACCCTCTCTTCTTCGGCAACCCTCTCCGCTCCGACGGTGCCCTTCTCCTCCATAAGCAACCTTCTCCACTTGATCAGCCTCCCTCTCCCTCTCTGCCATCTCTCCTTGGTGCACACACCATTGCCTCTCACATGAGCTCTACCAGCCAAATTCACCACCACCAAACCGCTTCCGCTAGATTTGCCACACACAAAGCTCCACCTTGACTCCTCCCCTTCCTGCTTACCTGCTTGGTCGTCGCTCATCAAAGGTTGAGGCCCCTTGGCCCGGTTTTTCCCGCCGTTACCACCATCAACGCCCCTAAACTCAAACTCATTGCATCCAGGGCATGTTGGGCCTTCTCTCTCCCTCTAGTGCATGGCTCCAAGCGTGGCCCTGTCCTCGGCAGCACCGGTGGACCCCGTTTCATCCCTATCCCCGGTAAGCGCGGCAATGCACCAAGGTCCTTGGCTCTCGAGGGACACGAGTTACACCCCCCGTCCTAGGATTGCGGGCTTGCTTTGGAGCACCGCCTAATGTCGGGCTCTCTGTTCCTTGTGCTCATCAACAGACGAAGAAGATGTATATGAAAAAACCATGAGAAATCTGTGTTGGATTAATAATAGATGGGGTTGACTAACATATGAGACCTACTAATAGATGGGGTTGACTAACATGTGAGACCTACTAAGAGCTGCTTTTCCCAAAAGCTATAGCTACTCAATCAAATGGTTTTTGACTTTACCCACAGCTTGTATCTACTTTTCCAACATCCACAGCTCACAACAACTTTCTTAAAAGTTACAACTCAACCAAATGGCCAAAAGGAAAACTTAGTTCATTCACTCGGCTCCATTTATTTATTTACAATGCAATAAAATTCCTTTATATATATACCCATATTTATGTGAGTTTTGCTCAGGTGGCCCATTTCAAAACTTTGCACGGATATTAATGCAGCCAAGTAATTAATTTAACTAATTTCATTGTGGGTTTAGTTTAGATCAGACCATACCCATGCTCAAACCAGGTCCAGTCTAGACTCTAGAGAATTTCTTCATGGAGTCCAACAAATTTCTTAGATTCGTAATAGTCACGCGTCGCGATGGCAACTGCAGCGCACGGAGGGGCGGCGCCGCTGCCGCACAAAGGCTACCAATCTCGTGTTGCGCGTCCCTCAGACTCGGGCGCAGGACACAGGGCATGCTGGAATGACGGGCGAGGGACAGTACTAGCTGCACCACCCACCGCTCATACTTGAATCTTTTTTAACCCATAAGGCTAGCCTCAACAACAATTTTCTAGAGTTTTTTCATAAATAAGATGGCATTGTATTTAAGAGGGAAGAGATGGTAATCGATCGTTTCATCCCCACCACAACACGTTTGCGCGGCATTTCCAAGGTCTAAAAAAAGGGTAAAACCTGCACTGAGCAGATATTAGTATTTGCCGCCCAGTCTTCCAATTTACAGCGGCGGGCAACTACTAGTGGCTCCCTGGCTCCTCACCGTTTCCCGCATTAGATCAAGCTCGATTGGCACATCCGACAGCTGCAGAGCTAGTTCTTGACCAGGCACAGGGACACTTCGGCGACGGAGTGAAGCCACTCGCGAGTGCCACGTGCAGGAGCCGCCTCTCCTACTCGCTGCTCCGCCTGGAGATGAACATTTCGTCATCCAGTGGTTCCATGGCCGCATCTTCTGTTAGCTTCATATTATGGGGGTATTTGGTTGGTGTCAAAAAAGTTTTGTGCTGTGTCATATCGAAATATCGGAGAGATGTCGGAAAGGAGTTTCGAATACCAATAAAAAAATAAATTACGAGAACTTCGTCGAAAATTATGAGACAAATTTTTAAGTATATTTATCCATCATTAGCAAATATTTACTGTAGCATAACATTATTAAATCATAGACTAATTAGGCTTAAAAGATTCGCCTCGCAAAAGTTATCATAATATATGTAATTAATTATTTTTTAGACCACGTTTAATACCCATACATGTGTGACAAGATTCAATGGGACCAGAGCAAAACTTTTGCCCCAATGAATCCAAACACCCCCCTACATACTCCTTCCGGTCTATTTTATATGGCGCACACATATATTAAGATTTAAACTTTAAAAACTATAACCGACAATTAAGTTAATAATTTTTAACTACTATAATACAAACTTTATATAATTAAATTTATAAGAAAGTATACTATCTAATAATTATAAATGTATAACCATAAATAATATACTATAAAATAAATGAATACTAATATCTGTTCAAGCAAGTAGCGCTACAGCAGCAGCGGCAAAGTAGCCAAAAGAGTAAAGGCATTAGCAAGCAAACAAGCAGCGATAGAAATATTACGTGCAGCAAGAAGCCAATATCAGCAGTGGCATTTGCCGGCCCTGGTTGACAGGTTCTAAGGGGTATTTAGATGGTGTAAAAAGAGTTTTGTCTGTATTACATCAGAGTGTCGGAAGAATATCGGGAGGGAGTTTCGAATACTAATAAAAAATAAATTACAGAACTCATCAAGAAACCATAAAACAAATTTTTTAAGTATAATTAATCCGTCATTAGCATAAATGTTTACTGTAGCAGCATTATCAAATCTTGGAATAATTAGGCTTAAAAGATTCATCTCGTAAAAATTATTGCAATCTGTACAATTAGTTATTTTTAGACTACATTTAATACTCTATGTATGTGTGACAAGATTCGATGGGACAAGACAAATTTTTTTAGAGGAAATCTAAACACCCCTGAATCATGTTTATTTGCCAATGTGATTTATAACCGTATAGTATGGCTACCTGATTCATATAGCACATTTAATCATCACAACACCATGGAAAAATTAAATGCTACAACTAGCCTATAAAACAACAAGGTGAAACTGTGCATTGAGAGTTGTTTGATATCAAGTTTTATGTTTCAAAAATTAGGTGATGAAACTCTGGCCTAATCAAATCATTGGCGTGGTGTACGCCTATGCGTTCAAAGTATGTGTTACTCCCTCCGTCCTAAAAAAGAATAATATTTTGGGTGTGTTCTATAAGTTTGATTTGATTTATAGAAAATACATGCAATATTTATATCTCTAAATAAATTTGTTAAAAAACTAGATGTAAAGATCTTTCTAATAATACTAATTATGATACTAATCGATAATATTTATTATTTATAAAAATTACCAGTAGATATTTCTTGGGAAGTGAGAACGATGTCTGATATTTTTTCTTAAGACGGAGGAAGTACCTTCTCTTGATTTGGATGTCTGATATTTTTTTTTAAGACGGAGGAAGTACCTTCTCTTGATTTGGATGGGACACTGCTGTGCTGATTGCTGAACGTTGCTGCTTTGCTGCACAGTTGAAGGGCTGACTTATCATAG
>JADLZL010003832.1:0-63011 GCA_015844335.1 Chrysopogon serrulatus | reverse complement strand
TGTTTTGTCCTATGTCCCAAATTGGAACAAACAAACCCTAAAACTCCAAGTTAGGCTTTACGTACGGTTTTGTTTATCTGGTCACTTTTGTCAGTTTCTCTCCCTCCAATGCACCTCACTTTTGAGCTCCTCTCCTCCATCTCACGGGGTTCCAGACTTCCAGTTTCGAGGCTTATTGTTCAGTGTATACCACGGCCTATTAAAGAACCCTCTTCGGCCCATGATGAGATATCATATCTTCGCTGTTTATTTGTTTATTTTGGGCCATCCGCCATTTCGGACCACTAACTAATATGACATAGCTCAAACAAATTCCTTCTTTTCGTCACTTGAGCAAAACTCTGAGTCGATGCAGCCATGGTCACTATCCTCGTCGCCCACCTGGCGGCTGCGGCGTTCGCACCGCCGGCGAACATGGTCCATTACTCCGAGGCGGAGGACGACCTTCCTGGTGATATTGCAATCGGGGGTTTGAGGTGTCCGGCATTCCAGGAGTCGAACAGCCTCGCCCCACACACCGGTGCCACCGACGTGGCCGGGCCGAGCCAGCCGCCGACGCCCGCCTCCACGAAACAACAGGTTCTTCGTCAAAGCGCGCCGCGCGTGCGCCCAAGATACTGTCATGAAGTCGGTTTAGTACCTCAAGTTTAATTAATTTTAAATAAAAAATATCAATATTTATGATATCAAATTAACACTATTAGATTCATTATGAATGTACTTTATTAATAAATTAATTTAAAGTTATAAATTTGAATAGTACTAGAAATTTGGTTAAACATTGATTACTTTTGATGCTATGTAACCCATAGTTGCATGTTTTTCGGGGCGGAGGGAGGAGCTCGTAGCACACAGTGGACAGAGACTGATGCAATAAAACTCTACCATCACGGCTCTCGTACTACTAGACTCACGCTTTTTTTTTTTCCCGCCGAGTTTGTGTTGTGATCAAGAGTCAATGCAAGAGGCTTTTTTCTTGCCATTAACTTTATAAGAAAAAAATTCTTAGGGAGAGGGACGGATGGTGCAAGGTGGCGTCACTGTCCAGTAATAAAACTGGATTAGTGTATGCAGATCAAAAAAGCTGGGAGGACTTGGCATCAAGAATTAAGCTGCCTTCAACAGAGCTTTGCGTCTCCGGTGGACACATGGTTCAAATGAAAGCTCGTAATAAGCCATTTGATACACAGGTTTATACAAGCGGGACTAGATTCTTCACAAACGAACAAGGCCTAGGCCTAAGCGAGATTAGGCGCTCCTGTTAAACACAAAAGGCCTGACTCCTGGCCAGACAGGAGCGACTGAAGAGGAGACGAACGAATGTGCTGTACTGGACTACTGCGCTATTGCCCATTGCGCTCATGGCTCCACTACTACTAATATGGGCCGGCCCAGCTTCCATCCGCCGCTGTGGGCTGTGTGGCCCAGCTGGGATGAGAAAAAAAAGACTGGTCAGTGCTTTGTTCAAAAGAAAAACAGGGGTAGGAGATAAAATAAAATCACTCTCAATCTTGATTTTTTTCCTTTTGGAGATGCGTAGGCATCCAGCGCAAACATAGGTGGCCGATCTATACACTCGCCTGTGCCATTTTTGCCAAGTTTCAGCTCCATCATTTTTGCCAGGTTTCAGCTTCACCATTTTTTTGTTTGGTTTTAACTTTACAAACCGTCTTTGCATATTAGTATTTGGCAGGACCTCGAGGAAAACACACAAGCCACAGTTAAAACTCATCTAGAAGCCCTGTCAAAGGGATCTGTACACTTTCTTTTTTTTAACAAAAAGGGCCTTAAACCTTTTGAAATATTATGATCAAATGAAAACACCGAAAGACAGGCTGTCTTCTTTCCTAAACAAATTTTCTGCATATATTGTGCCGCATGTGCTACAGAGTTTATGTTAATTTGTTGAAGGAAGATTCAACTCTTTTGTAGTAGCACCGAAATTGGATAGCAAATATTCTGAACACAAATAAATAGCAGTTTTTATTTTGTTGCTACCGCGAACTAATTTAAAATAAACTCCGTAAGTACGAGACGTCAAAACGACACGCGCGTTTATTACCATCTCCTTTTCACACTCACACAGCAGTAGCCCAGTCGCGGCCCAGTTCAGTAGGCCTTCCGCCTGTCGCCGTTGGCAGCCTGGTTGGCCCACTGGAGCACGAACCACAGGACGTCGGCGATCGCGCCGCCCTTCTCCCCCGACCGTCCCGCCGGACGCCGCCCGCATCCGCGGCCACGACCACGACGTCTGCGGACGACGCCGGCGGCCACGCGGTGGCGGCCAGCGGCGCCAGGGCCGCCTCGGCGGCCTCGATCCCGGCCTTCAGCGCTTGGTACTCGAGGACGCGCCCCGCGACGACAGCGGCCGCGCAGAGCATCGCGAGCGCGGCCACGACGAGCACGGCGGCGACGCGGGCCATTGGTCGACGACGACGGCGGCTGGTCGAGAGAGGCCGGTGCGATTTGTGTTACTGGTGCAGGTAGATATCGAGGCAGTACGCTGCATTGCAACTCGGCAAAGCGTGGTTTATGTATTTATTTTACCACGCATGGCAAATTTGTAACGCGCGCGCGTAGAAACAGAAACCCAAATTTAACGAGCAGTTCATCAAATGCCTTCCAAAACAAAACCGCCGGCGATTCACTGCTGGGTCGTCACGGCGTTTCTTGGTTTGTCGCTCATGACTTTACTGTCACCAGTCACCACCAATCAATTTGGCACAGTAAATTCATTCGCTGCCACTCCTCGATCGAGCACGGCTGCTGAATGCTGAAGCCCAACAACTAATGGCACGTACTGGTAATAGTAGCGATGGACGTAGCGTAGCTTGCAGTGCAATCCAGGTATATACCTAACGTGCAAGTGCAGATGAGTGCATGGTGCTCGACAACGAGGCTCTCTATGACATCTGCTTCCGCACGCTCAAGCTTGCCACACAAACCTGTAAGTGCTGAATGCCTTTCTGCTTGATTTTACCATTCCATTTCTGCATCCGTATCCTATCAGTTTCTGTTGCTGATAAAATTCAGCATGTTCTAGTTGATAGTATAATAATCTGTTTGCTTGTATTTTTGCAAATTGATGATGCAGTGGTTATCCGTTTATGCTTTGTGCCTAGCTGCCTATACTATTTATTTATTGATATAAATGTGTGGTTTGTAACTCTTGGAAGTTTTATTATGTGCATAGCACCATTTCTCTGTCTGGAATGCAGCACGAGCAGATTAGTTCTTCACTGTCATAGTCTGGGACATACATTATATCTTGTATGTCTCCAGTACACATTTTCCATTCCGCTTGATGCTGAACATCCTGTTAGTAATAAATGTATGAGTTGTTAATCCCCAGGAAGTGTAATGATATGCATAGCACTCAATTGTTTTTGTCTGGAATGCAGCATAAGGAAACACTCAATTTTTTTTGTCTGGAATGCAGCATAAGGAAACTGGTTCAGTGTGTGTTGAAACATGTTTATTGATACATTTTTATAGTGTAGCAGATGCATTATCTACCTTGTATATTCTGGAACAACTACCGTTCTGCTTGTTATATTATATACTTTGTACATGTAATTTGTTAACACTCAGTCAGAAGTGTTATGATATGCATAGCACTCATTTCTTGTCTGGAACACTCTGAATATAACCTTTTTCACCCGTGCTTTCCAAATTGTCAATCAATCATAGTTGATGTTGCAGAGTAGCAAATGTTTCATAGTTTACCATCTGCCTGTCTTGCACTGTTGTATATTTCCAGCATATGTTTCATAATTTATTTGTTGCACATCTGTTCATTCAGCTAGCAAATCGTTCAACTTGTATGTAATATTGAAGGGGGCTGATGTTTTTACTTCACACTTGGCAGTGTTCTAGTTGATATTATTGTCATAAAAAGCCTGGAGTAATATGCCGCTATCATAATCTGTTTTTTTTTTGTACAGACATAAGGATGTTCTTTAACATTGTTTTTTTTTTTTGTGTGTGCAGTTGGTGATCTCGACCACCTTATCTCTGCAACCATGAGTGGTGTTACCTGCTGCCTTCGCTTCCCTGGTCAGCTGAACTCTGACCTCCGGAAGCTTGCAGTGAACTTGATCCCCTTCCCGCGTCTCCACTTCTTCATGGTTGGATTCGCTCCATTGACCTCGCGTGGCTCCACTGACCCAGCAGATGTGGGACTCCGAGAACATGATGTGTGCTGCTGACCCTCGCCACGGCCGCTACCTCACAGCGTCTGCTATGTTCCGTGGGAAGATGAGCACAAAGGAAGTGGACGAGCAGATGCTGAATGTGCAGAACAAGAACTCTTCCTACTTTGTGGAGTGGATCCCCAACAACGTGAAGTCGAGTGTGTGCGACATCCCACCCATTGGCCTCAAGATGTCCTCCATTTTCATCGGCAACTCAACCTCCATCCAGGAGATGTTCCGCCGCGTCAGCGAGCAGTTCACGGCATGTTTCAGGAGGAAGGCGTTCTTGCACTGGTACACGGGCAAGGGTATGGATGAGATGGAGTTCACCGAGGCCGAGAGCAACATGAACGATCTGGTGGCTGAGTACCAGCAGTACCAGGACGCCACGGCCGACGACGAGGATTACGAGGAGGAAGAAGAAGAAGAACATGATGCTGCCTAAACTGTCCTCCCCGCAGTGCTTGGTACAGATATGATATCCCTTGTATCGCTGGTAGCCAGTATGAAGTCGATTTGAGGTGCGTGTGGTGATGTTAGGTACTAGATGGGTGTGGTATTGCTTATGAATGCGATTATTGCTGTGACAAAACTGCATTTCCTTTTGTATTATGGTTGTCCCAAGCTGTTATTACCATGAGGTGAGATAGCTTAACTGATTGTTGCTACGCCTTATGCAGCGGTTCTAAGTGATTTTTTGTGGTATTAGAGAATTCTACTGTGTTATAATGGTGCAAGTTTCTGTTTGTCATATCTGTATGTTTTTCATCTCCTTGGTTTTAGTTTTTCAGCTATTATTACGTCTCTGTTCGTGCTTAACTCCAGAGTCCAGACGAAACTTTCCAACCACTGGTGCTCAGAAGGGCATGCCAGCAAAACTTTGCCTGTTTTGCCATGGCATGCCGTTCTTTTTTTTTTTTTTTTTTTTTTTTTTTTTTGGATCAGCCATGGCATGCCGTTCTGGTCTCGAAGGAGAAAGGAATTGGGCGGTGGCCTGATTGGTTTCTCGAATTCCTCTGGGCCTGGTTGCCAGGCCAGCAGAAGCAGACTGAGCGTGGCCACACGAGCCAGGCAGGCTTGTTTGCTTGCCCTGCTACTCGCTGCTGTCGATCTGCTGCTGCTGCCGTACTTCCCTTGGCTGGGAACCTTTTTATTTTAGTGTGAAACCAATAAAAATTACATTATTATCATGTTCCGTTTTTTAGATAAAGATTATCATGGAATACCTAAACCCGGAACTTGTTTTCACAACTTATTCCATAGCCGCTAGTGTGTCAGCAATAGAATTATAAGCTCTAGGATACATACTAAAAATAAGAAAAAATCAGACCCTTAATTTCACTAAGAATTGGAGAGACCACCATATGATTGTATCTGTCTCCTACAGGCCAATACCACAAACCCCACACTCAGAACCTGCTGAAATATCGGAGACTTGTTTGTTACGGAGTATTACCTCCTTCCCTGAATACTGCAACTCCTAGAATCCGTGTCAGTTAAACTTTTTTTAACTTTGACCAACTTTATAGAAAAAAACATCAATATCTATGACATAAAATGAGTATATTATAAAAATACATTATATGATAAATCTAATGGTACTAATTTGGTACCATACATCTTAATATTTTTTTCTAAAAATTTGGTCAAAGTATAAAAATTTTGACTTAAGACAACTCTAGAAGTTGCAGTATTCAGGGACAGAGGGAGTATATATAAACTTTCAGTGGTGGCTTCCATTTTGGATACAGCCTTCCTTCCATGCCTGCAAATGAAAAGGATTTGGGGACGCTTGGAGCGATGGGGATGAAGCGTGAATACTGCAAAACAAGAATGCTGCAAGGTTTTGGGGGGTCCCGCATCTTTCACATGAAACATTTTGTGACATTTCACAATTCCTCAATCGAAACTCTGTAATTTTCACCCCCGAAACAACCCACCTCAAATAATCACCAAACAATGTTCTCCCTCTCTTACATACAAAGAATGCAATGAATGAATAATTTATCGAACCCACAATCAATCTCACTCCCAAATCTCTCACAGCCTCAAACAATCCGATTCAACGTCTCGACTGAGCCTCTCTCTCTCAGCACTTCTTGGCGCAGGCGCTCTTGGCCTTGTGCCTGAACAACACCTTCTTCTTCCTGTGCGAGGTGTTCTCGACGGTGAGCACCACCTTGCCCGGCTCGCCGGCGCGGAACGAGTTGCGGACCGCCTCCTCGCCGGCCCCCATCTTCTTGCCCTTCCTGATGATGATGGTGTAGGAGCCCTCGTCCGCTGGCACGAACTCCTCCTTGTAGTTCACCTCCCACCCAAGCACCGTCAGGTCCCATGTCAGCGTCGCGTCACCCTCGGTGGCTTCGATCTTGATGGTCTCCGTGGAGCTTCCCTTCACGGTGACCTCCGTGACCTCGCCGTCGTCCGCCGAGAACTCGGTGTCGCCGTCGCGCTTCAGGCCGCCGTACTTCACCGGGATGGCCTCAATCGGAATGTACCTTCAGAAAAGGTGCACGATGTTTGTCAAAAATCGTCCAAATTTACCCATAAATATGCTCAACATTGCTGCTTCTTGCATGATTAGATACAAGACATGTTCTACTGTACCACTTACTTGAGGAGGGTCTCGGTGACCTTGGACGGGCGAGCGACGACGAACTTGCTCTTGGTCCTCTGGGTCAGGAACGGGTAGAACAGCGTGCTGAACGCGTAGTACCAGAACGGCACATTGATCAAGATCTGCAGGTCGAAATCACACAGAAACCATATTAAAAATCACTCGGCCGAGAATTTTTTCTTCTACCCGATCAATGATCGATGGTCGATGAGCAGCACAAACTCACGTTTCTTGCGACGAGCTCGGGGTAGTTGTCCTGGAACAGGTCGAGCACCTGCTTGACGGCGACGCGGAGGTCCTTCTTGGCCGGGCCTGGCGAGTTCTTGAGGTCGATCACCTGCAGCAGCGACGCGGCGCCGCCGGGCATGAGGTCCAGCTCGGCGACGTGGCGCTCCATGGCGCGCACCCGCCACCGGAGGAACCTGGCCTTGCCTTCCTCGCTGCCCAGCGCCTTCTTGTACACGGCGTCGTCCGCGAACACGCCCAGCGCGTTGTAGCACACCGGGTGGCCCTCGCGGTCCGCGCCGTCGAGGTAGCACGCGCCCGCGAGCTCCTCGGGCAGCTCGGCGTCGGCGTCGGCGTCGGCGCCGAAGCCGGGCCAGTCCCGGCGCCAGCGGAGCGTGCGGCGGAGCATCTCAAACGCGGCGCCAGGCCTTGAAGTCGCGCGCGCGGAGGAACTTGAGGAGCACCACGTCCGTCGCCTCGTCGCCCTTGCTCGGGAGCAGAGGCACGCCCCACAGCGTGATGTCCTTGTCGACGACGACGGCCGCCGCCGTCTCCGCCGGCTTCTCGTCCTCCTCCTCATTCTTCGCTGCCGCCTTCTCGTCGGCTTCCTCTTTCTTGGCCTCCTCCTTGGTGTCGCCTCCACTCTCCTCCTCGGCCGCCTCCTTCTTCTCCCCTTCCCCTCGCCTTCCTTCTTCTCCTCCTCGGCGTCGGCCTTCTTCTTGCCGTCCTCCTCTCCCTTCTCCTCCTCGGCCTTGGGATCCTCCTCTTTCTTCTCCACGGCCTTCTTCTTGGCCTCCCCCTTCTTCTCCTTCACCTCCGGCTTGCCGTTGCCGTCGTCGAACAGCTTGCCCTCCACGATGGCCGCCTCGACCTTGTCGCGGAGTTCGGCGAGCGCCTTACGCTCGCTCTCCTTGAGATCGTCCAGGAAGTTGCTCTCCTCCCTGAACGACGCGTTCTTGGACACCACGGCCGCCTCCTTGGCGCTCACCTCCTTCGCCGGCGCCGGGGCCACCGCCTCGGCACCATTGCCAGACACAGCCTCCACGGCCATGGCGCGCTCACTCACAGTCACAGCTCCTCACAACTCGGCAGAAAGCAAGCACGCGTGCGGATTTCACGGCGGCGGTGGTGGCGAGGAATAAGAGAGAGAAAGTGTGTGGAGTGAGGGGAGAGGAGGAGAGGGAAGAAACGGCTATATAGTGAGGGCGCAACGGCTACGGAGTGGGGGCCAATGGGGTGGCGACAGGTAGGCGGGCGGCGAGGGCGGGAGCCGTTGGTCGGGCCGTTGAGCTCGTGGGGCCCGTGGGCTTCAGCAGGCCCCGGGTGTTTGCTTTTGCGTGCATGCCAGCCCCCAACCCTACCAGCCA
This sequence comes from Chrysopogon serrulatus, assembly GCA_015844335.1. Classification (NCBI taxonomy): domain Eukaryota; kingdom Viridiplantae; phylum Streptophyta; class Magnoliopsida; order Poales; family Poaceae; genus Chrysopogon; species Chrysopogon serrulatus. The sequence goes on along the minus strand of JADLZL010003832.1, from coordinate 54,609 downwards.
CCCTGCCAACGGCTACCTGCTTGCTGCCTTTGTTTTTTGTTTGTTTATTTACCTCTGCTGCATTGCAAATTTGCAACAGCAAGGCAGCTGCAGAAGGCTAAAGAGAGGTGACATGGGTTGTGCAGTTGTGCCTGCGCCTGTGCTAGGCTGTTGTTGTGTGTTGTCTCACCACCTTTTGCGGGGCAGCTTGTTAATCTGACAGCTTTGCTCTTTGACTGGACAGGTATGCACATCAAGGCAAAGACACAAAATCATATACTCATAGTACCGTATCATTAGGAATTAGTGCGCAATTATGCTGCATTTCCAAGCTGGCCTGGTTTGCCAGTGAGAATTGCCTATTGGCCAGGTTAGTGCATTACACATCTGCAAAAGATGTATGCACATCTGTGCATGACGACGGCACTGACCAGGAGCTGCCTGTGGCATTGGCATTGCCATTGCCAGTCCTGGGCTCCTGGCTTTTGCTCTCAAGTCCAGCTGGTTGCCAAGCAGAGCCAGCCAAAAATGACAAGAAAAGGGCCGAATCCACAAATTCTAAACAATGCAAAGGGGCAAAAGGAGGAAATGATTTGAGATTTTGGAAGCATTCATTCATTCATTCATGCTAATTGTTCCAGCTGCACAGCACTGCACAGCACAGCAGGGCTGGTCCAGTTACAAAACAGATTGACGGAGACGGTCCCCAATTTAAAATGTTCGGCACATGGCTGGTAGATTGCTTTGCATGTGTCAAACGAACACCTGAATTCGCGGTTGGGGCAACATTAAAGACAGGTTCCTGGTCGTCAGGTGTTGAAGTGTGGACAGAAAAGCCCTTCCAGCAGCTACAAATTTTTTGGAAAGACCTGCACGATTAACCTTACTACCCTAGCTACTAAAATTTAGCTACTGATATAACCCACCCAAATGTTCAGAGCCTAGCACCTGGTGTGGCAATTAATTCAAGCAACCTTACTACTATACACCACCCCGCCAATGTCTTGTGTGCATCTGAGTAAGTTTAGCTTTAAACCCTCATTTGCAGCAGGAATCAGAGGAAACCTAGGGTTTCCAATCCAGTAGGACTACCTGAGCTCCAATAGGTCATCCCCAGAAACAATCGTGCAATATCACTTGTGTTTGATAGGTACAGCAAATCAGCAGAAACATGTCTTTCTTATGCACTGTCAGAGACCAAAACTATTCCCACCGTCTTCAGCAGAAACCGAGTCGTCTTCAGCAGGCTGTGGAAATGGCATCTGATATGCCACATTGCCATTTTTACTCTTTGCATAACTGTTTTGTGGCTTTTGCACTGCTGTTACGGTTGCTAAAGTGGCTTTACCAGCATCATTATATTGACCAGTAACCCTGTGGAGGAAACCCAGGTTAAATTTGGTGATTCACTGAGACATGCTGTTTGAATACTTGGGTCTAATGACAAAATTCATGTTCAAGAAACTTCAATATAGAAAATAAAAACACACCGGTCATATGTCAAGAAAGCATCTCCTATTTGTCCAATCACTTTATTCCGCACCTTCCTCACACAAACCTATGATGACACCACAGGCAATAGAACAGGTAGGCACATGATTAGATTTCTTGATGACAAAAATGAATAAACAAATCCCATGGAAGCAAAGGGTAAAAATGAAAGCAAAAATAACCTGCACAATATCAAGGGGGCCAGCATTTTGATCCCTGTTTCTGTGGATGACAATTCCATTATCACATTTGTTTATGAAATGTGCACTTCCACTTATGTCATACATATTAGGTGGGCCTCCATTCCAGTTATGAAGCTATACAAAACATCAACTCCAATACCTCATTTTGTGTCACCAAGACTGATAAAGACTGGTAAGTGTTACATACAATTTGATTACCTGTCTAGGATGCGCAACAAACCATACATGACATGAATGATGCTGAGCAAAGCGCTTAACCTTGGTAAGAATCTGGCTAACATATTCTGTTTCTGTCCTGTTGAGTTGCCAGAAAAAAAAAAAAGGAAATGCACACATAAATACAAGCCATAATAAGTAGAAACTCTTGGGCAAAAGTTGCTTATCTTTAATAATGCATGTGAATAACGATTATCAGCAAATCTGTAAATGGCAGGAGAGCCAGGGTAATGCTTACTGGTTTGAGGGGCGCTGATGGTCAAGTTCATTATAAGGATCAATCACAAGACCACGCACTCCATGTCTTAGAACTGCAGCTTTTGCAAGGTCAAGAACCCAATTAATAGACGGGAGGCTATCGTCTTCACACCTGTAACAAAAAACTACTAAATATGAAGACACATGTCATCCTTCAATAGAGCCATATGATTGCAGAGAACGTAACTATTGCATTACTACATAAAATTAAGAGACTCTAGAAAATGATCTGTGCTATCAGATTTCATAAATACCGGATGAGATGGAAAGTTTCATTTAACCATTGTTTTCCTGCTTCAAATTCATCAGGAGTCATCCGCTGTGCAGACCCACCATACCTGCACCAACAGAAAAAGTATTGCATAACCAGATAAACTTAACCATCTTATAACCAAATAAACACAGTGAAATACTAGCAGTCCACTAAAAGATAACCATTCTCTTTAAGGATCACTAATAAGACAGACTCAAATACCAATTGCAGACTGACTTACCTAGCATCAAAGAATGGTTTCTGAATGCGCTTCTCTAAGAGTTTCCTAGCATGCTCCTTTACCTAAACACCAAAGGCAAAACTGTTTGGAAGTGTCCAATGACGTTTAGTTAGTTAACTGACACCAATCAAATACTACAATGGCTTGCCTTGTTTTCCATCGAGCAAAGAACAAATTTCCACCCACACTTGATCGTTTATATTGCATAATAAAGCATCTATCCACTCGCTTTTACCAGAATTCGGTACTCCAGTTACTACAGTCAATTCCCCAGGAACAACCTGAAAAAAGAGGGGGAAAATTGAACAAAGTGGCACATGGCTTATAGGCCATCTTTTCTATGCTCACTAGTCATATAAGTCTGTTCAGGTGATACTTAAGGATCACAAAACGAAAGGATGAGACACTTTCAATTAAAAATTAGCCAAATAAAGAATGATTATAGACAGATTCATAGGACAAAAGGATGAGCCTGTTTGGATGGCTCCTTGCCAGAGTTGCCTGGGCTAGGCAACGCTCCCAAGCATACGATTTTGGACACCTGGGACCAGGATAATCTGCCTGACCAGGCACTGCCTGCCAGGGCACAAACCAAATATGCCGTGCATAATTTTTAAGGCGTCGCCTAGGCGACGCCTAGGCGTCCAGGCGCCCCCCTATCGCCTTGCAGAATAGGCGCCTAGGCGGGCGCCTAACCGCCTTAAGAACACTGATGCCGTGTACATATCGACAGTAAATTGAATGAAATAGTGTCATATGGTAAACAAAGAAAACAAGTTGCCAAATTCAAATTCTGTGAGCAAAGGACCTGTGATGAGGTACGCAAAAGCATTACTCATAGTAATAAAGATGAAGAAAGCTAACTCTTCTTGAGAACCCACCTTCACCAATAAACTAAGGAATATGGAATAATGCAATACAACTAAAGTTACCTTGTAAAGATCATCCAAACATTTCCATCCAGTATGGATACCAAGTTCATCACCATGTATTCCAAGAAAGTAATTATCAATCTCTGGGAAGAAATCTTTGAATGAAAACAGGCCTCTTATAGGATACAGTTCTGCATCTTCTATAACCTTTCTCAATGCTTGTGGACCTAAAAACATCAGTACCTGTAGGTCAAAAAAATGTGTTACAAGGGCTGATTACATAATGACAAAAGACTACACAAGTTCCAAGAACTGATTTCATGAATATGTCAAATGAACCCATGCATTCCATAGTCAAACCTCATTTGCATCTTTACAAGTATCTGTCTCATTCTTCTTTGGCCACTTGACTCTCCAACATCTGATTGCATCAAATCAAATGGGAAAAAGAAAATGAAAAAAATGAATGGCCACATAACATTTTTTCACAATAGTTAAAGCCTGCTGATGCACAAACCTTTCTTTACCAAGTCGACGAGCAAGTTCCTCAGCCAAAGCCTGACCTGGACCATCACCATCGGTTGCTAATATTATCCTAGATGCCTATTCCCATGTGCCAGAACAAAATCAGTAAAGTGATCTGCTAACCACAGTAAATAAGTCAATAGATTGATTTCTGAAGAAAGTCTTCACCGAGTCGAGATACTCTTTGCAGTTCCAAAGATAGTTATACTTCTTATCCTAGCTTTACAGTGAAGATACACAGGCGTTAGGTCACAGATTAACAAACTACTGTCTGGTGGTGGCACATAAGAAAATTATAGATCATCAAAGAGACCAAAACCTTTAGCAACATGGGAAAATATAAAATAGTTCTAACCTGTTCTTTATCTGGGATTTTATTGGAAACTTTGGGTGGTGCACCATCTGGCACACTGACACAATTACGATAGCCAGCTTCATCCATGGACAGCTTATCAATTTCACCCTCCACCTGGCCAAAAAAAAAGAGAAACAAGCAATCAAATTGCAAGCATTGAATCAAATGGGTCGATGCAATTTTCCCATAAAAAAGCCACTATAAAAACCTAATCAGAGATCAAAAGAACATACAATGATAACATCGTGTGCACGCTTTATATCATCCAGACCATAAAAAATTTTCTCCGTGTTTGCCTCCTGATACATAATAAAAATGCATATTAATAACAATATAGAAAAACTTCATGCATCACAGAAGGAATGAGGACCACAAACCTGTGAAAATGTCTTATCGACTGCCCTGTATTTGCAGCCAACAAGAACTCCATCACGTCTATAGGTAAAAGCAATGGATATCTGCAAATGGGATGCCATATTTATAATCCTATCACAACAGCTGTTGAACCAAAGTGGAACTGCCACAACAGTTACCTTATTATTCCAGTTACGTTGCATTACTTTATTCCTTCGAAGTGTTTCCGCTGAAATCATTCTCGTAGAAAAGTATTCTACAAGCTGCCAAAGCCATCATTTTACAGAATGCCAATGTGCAGATCACATATGCTTTTAACAGTACGTCAAAAGTAAAAATAACATACAACTGGGTTTTTTTCAATGGTTTACAAAACACCACTTAGATACAAGTAGCAATAGTTATTTACCTCGTCACAAAGTGGCTCAAGATTGAGGTCCTCTTCATTGACTTTTCTGTAAACCTTATTCTCCGTCCTCTTAGCTTCAACCTCTTGGTCAGTTTCACTTTCCATCTCAGCCTTTGCTTGGGATATGTTGGTAACTCCATCAGCCTAGAGAGAGAGAGAGAGAGATCAAGATGGTTTCTAACTTCAATTTTGTTTCATTCGATTCATGTACGCACCTGGATAAAACCTCTCCAGCCACATGTAGATCTAAAACAGTTCCATGATGCATTCATACTGAAGAAATGACATATAAGGAACGTCAGATGATAAGTAGATCCCGAAATATATAGCTGAAGAAACAACAGACCAACAGAATCACATATTCAGGTGTGGACAACTCACCCGTCCTTTTTGATGAAGACGCTGAGGCTCAACTCCTCAGTAGATCCACCCTTGCACTAGCGAACAGAATGGAAGTTATACTTAGTTATTTGTCACTAGATAGTTCAATGGTTAGAAATGCAACAGATCACTAAAAAAATGATGCATCAATGTTGCGTGTGGGTTGAAATGTCATCATGAATCAAGCCAATTTGATTGGACGATTTAGTGATGCATCAGTTCTGGGGAACAATTTCTTATAATTCATGTCTTAAAATCAGATAGATGGCTTGGTTATAAAGCTAGATATAATTCATGAAAAGATAAAAAACGGGAAGCAGCACAACCAGGTTGTCAAAACAAATGCTCCGTACCTGTGGGCACAGCATGCGCTGAAAATTTCCAAGTTTCCACTGCTTGGTATTAATACCTTCGTTTTTCAACTTCTGAATGAGCTGCGCAAGTCTCTCCTCAGAAGCAGCCGCGTAGTTGTTTGCTGAATGAACTGTAACACGAAAAACACAGCATGTTGCTTTAACAGCAATTTTGCATCCAGTTGTTATAAGCAGAATGAAAAATAATGAAATTAAAAAAAAAATTGCAGCCTAAGTAGAGGAGAGGAGAGCACCAGAACTGCAGTTTGAGGCGTAGTCAGTGCATATCAACAGTTAATTTACATATATATATATGTCAAGCATGCTAACACCATTTAACTTAAAGTTCTAAAACATTTGAGCATGTGTATTGTGATGTTCTGCTACGATTCCAATAGGAAGTAGTGGCGTTTGAAGAGCTTGGTTGTGGCCATAAAACAGTAAATAAAACATCAAACATTGATTACCATACTTTCCTCAATCCAAAGCCGTGACACATCCAGTCCAACCTTTTTATTATAGAAGAAGCAAAGGCACAGAGCAAAGTGTGCTCCAGAGAGGGCACAGCGTATTACCGTTCCTGGAGCGCAGGGGGCGGGGGCGAGGGCCGACCGCCTCGCGTCCGGGGCGCCGTGCACGCAGCAGGCCACCTCGGGCCGCCTGGGGACGCGTCCCGGCGAGAAGGAGTGGAGCAGCCGGATTCGGTGGCCCCCAACGGCGGCCGTCGCCGCGAGGCGGCGGCGCGCGCGGCGGAGGAGGCCCGAGTCCCCGCTGGCTGCGGCGGCGGAGGACGAGGCGGAGGCGGCCATGAGGAGCAGCGAGTGGAGCGACGGCCGCGGGGGCATCACGGGCAGTGCGCCGGGTAGGGTTCCGGCGGCTTGGTTGGTCAGGGGCGCAGGCTCATGGGGCGGGCGGTGCAGGGGAGGAGGGGTTTGGGGAGTGGAGAAGAAAGAGATGGGCGGAGCGGAGAGGATAGATTGGGTGGAAGTGGGGTTTAGGGTTTTTGGATTTGGACATCGGCCGCCGCGCGTCCGGCGTTCCGGGGGTTTTGCACCGTGTCTTACGGGCGGGTCCCGGTGTCCAGTGAGGGATGGTGGGAGAACCTGATGATGAATGAAATCCTGTCAGAATCTTTGCTGCGTTTTATTATTTTCCCTAATATAAGTATACTACATCTAGGACCGGTAAATTTCCATAGAATTATTGTGATTCCTAAATTCTATGAATTTGCGCAGATGTTTTTAATAGTTCTACGTAGATAGCTTGCTTATTTTCAAAAGGTGAAATAGCCGTTTTGGCCCCTCAACTATCGCCGAAGGCTTAAATTGGCCCCTGAACTATCAAAACGGTCATTTTAGCCCTTGATCTTATGATTTTCGATTCTATGTCATCCATTTGCCTATTTTGCTTTGGCCACATGGACATGAACACGTTTTACGCCCCTCCTTAATTTCTTTTCCTATTGGCAAAATGAACGCGGCTCCACGGCCGCCCCACCGGCGCGCCTCAATAGCTGCGCCTCCACGGCCACCCCGGCCTCCACGGGTGGATGGGGACAGATTTAGGATGGGGACGGAGAAAACGGAAATAAGGCAAACGCCGTGAGTAAAGTAAAATAGAGAGGGGCAAATTTTTTTTTGCATGCCCTTCCACGTGGTGAGCAATCGTGGTGAATGGACGAATTGAGCCTTACACGATAGTTGAGGGGCCAAATTGGCTATTTCGCCAAACATGATTTTTTTTTTTTTTGGTTTGTCAAGTTTTAGGCAAACGTAACCCTGGGCATGCATGTTTTTTTGTGATTAGGGAGTTTTTTTTATTATTATGTTAAGAATGTAAGTGCAACTCTATGAGATCTCTTATATTAAGTTTATTTTCATACAATAATTTAGTATGAATTTAAGATATGGTAGACTATTTTTGTAGCGTATTACCATAGAAATAAGGAAGAGAGGGTTATCTCCTTTATTTACGAGAAAGAGTTGTTTTTAGGAAATTTATTATAATGTAAAAAAATATTAAGTATAAAGAAGATGACATATGACATCTGTTCCAGCAACCATGTCTCCTATGATAATACTTTTTAGCAACATATAGGGTTTGCATACGATATATAGTGAAGAATGCTTTGACACACCTAGTGAGTTTGAACAGTGGAAGAAAATGATCGGAAGGGTTGGCGCATATAGAACCAAAATTGAAAAACCGAAACTATTATTATGTGGCCAAATCTGAAATCGGATTGCCCATGATGCATTTTTGTCTAGTGTTTTCGTTTTTTCTCGAGGAAAAGCTTACCACGTGTTTTCAACAGGCGACGTGGGCCAACAAGACCACAACATTGCTGGTCGGGCCTGGTCCACCCAAAAAAATATTCTGGCCGCCCGGGCCGCCGAATCTTGGAAACCACGGCCCATGCTAGAGCTTGGTGGCCCACCTTTGCCGGCCACGGCGCAAGGCTCCATCATGCCACGCCCACGCGCTGACCCATTCCGACGTTCAGCAGTAACAGACGCTTGAATTCCATGATTTCATCGACGGTGCTAGTTTTTTTTTTTTTTTTTTGTTAAGTCCACTTTTTTTTGGGGGGTTCAAAACCGGATGACATTGGCCCTCCAACTCTTGAAAAAGTTCACTTTTCAACCTTAGGCGGTATTGCGGGTGGTTTTGGTGCATGAACAGTTACTTTTGGTATTTTTCTATAGTGCTATATTTGTTTATTTTATAACTAATTATTGGTACATGCTAAATTCATGAAATTTTTTGTATAGCCTCTTCATGATGTACTCTACCTAGAAAAAATATGAAACCTAGAAAATGAATAGTTTTTGCATGTTTTAAAATTACCTATTTTAATTAATAAGTGCAACTTCTATGATTTTTGTAGGTCAAAATAAATATCCAAAAATTATGAAAATTGATTTGTAGCTGCTTTATGATGATATCAACCTGTAAAAAAAGTTTGGGATGAATTTGAATATTTAAATAAATTCTTATTGCACTTATTAATTAAAATAGGTAATTTTAAAACATGCAAAAACTATTCATTTTCTAGGTTTCATATTTTTTTAGGTAGAGTACATCATGAAGAGGCTACACAAAAAATTTCATGAATTTAGCATGTACCAATAATTAGTTATGAAATAAACAAATATGTTATAGAAAAATACCAAAAGTTACTGGAAAACCGCCGCTGCAATCGGTGAACTTTTTCAAGAGTTGGAGGGCCAATATTCCGGTTTTAAAGTTCAAGGTTGAAATATAGACTTGTGGGAGGTCCTAAAAGTGGACTTAACCCTTTTTTTCGGCTAAAGATTCAACACGCACGCAGACCTTAGCTCTCGCCAAGTTGCAGTGAACATTACGCGTAGCTAGTTGGGCTAATTCATGAGCTCTTAACCTTTTCAAGACTGCAGATGTTCTTTTTTCTGGATCTCGGAACCATTCATTAAGAAATGGCGGAAGTACAATCAACGGCTGTTAATCCCAACAACCAATCAGAGATATCCCAACAACCAATCAGGGATATAGTCAAGCCAAAAACAAAAGCGCTCCATGGCGGACACTGTCAGATGTTCTTTATTTGGCTTCCATCACCAGGCTTCTAAGCTCCGACATATCCACAATCAAGCTATTCATTGTTGCAACAGTTCGCGCACGGTCTGATCGACGTTGCTAGTTTCCCCCGCACGGAGATGCAAAGCAATCGCAGATTGGCAGGCCATAGGCCAAGAAAAGCGTGCGCGCAGACGACGGCGACGAAACTCCATCGGCCATCACCCTCGAGGTCAGGCTCTTCCTCTCTTAGCTTGATCAGCTTCTTCAGTCTTGACCCATCGCCGTCGATCACGACCGTAGTAGCAAGATCCTAAAGCTTTTGGTTAATTTGGTCGCATCTTTCCAAATCACAGCTCCGTCAATTCGAAACGTGATCCTATTTATTTATAGGATTAAGTCCACTTTTTCCCCTCAACTATCTCGTGTCTATTTTAACGCCCCCAACTCCAAAACCGTTTACTGAGACCCGGGGTTTCAAACCGGCCGTGAAGCACCTGGACTCGTTTAGGATGGTTTTGTGCTCGCCGATGGTTTTGACCGCCACGGTAATGTTGACGCCACGGTGGTGTTGAATTTGGGTTGCAAAAATGCTGTAGCAACGACAGAAATCACCTCCCCATCCCTCCTGTAGCACGTTGACTTCTTCCTCCGAATGCTCTCTGTCTCAGCTCGATGCGGCAGGACTTCAATTTTGCTCCCCCGCCACGCCCACCACTGTTCCAAGGCTCGTGGACACCAGCCTGCTTTGGCATCTTCCTGCTACTAGCCACCGTGCGAACACGCTAGCCACTATCACTGTTGGTATTTTGCAGGTTAATTAATTACTCTAAGTCACCTTGCTGGAAAGAAAACCTTTTATTTTATTCTACATCAGTATATCAAGTTGATACCGCGGTCTTGGAACAACCTCCAACACTCTACCTAAGTGATGATAGACACATGATTTTTAAGAAAAAAATGGCCCCGAACATATGTGACATTCAAAGCCCGGCGCTCCGCCTCGCGTTGGCCTCGGCCGCTAACTATGGCCGCACTTGCCGCGTGAGCACCGGCAGGCGGACTCCCACACCTCGCCGCTTCGCCCGGCGTTCCGCCTGCGTTCGCCTCGGCTGCTAACTACGGCCGCATCACTTGCCGCTACGAGCACCGGCAGCGGACTCCCGCGCCTCGGCCACCTGGTGGTCTGCATGCTGCTGCTGCACTGTGATCGACCCATCAGAAGAGCTTCACCGACACCGACGCCAAGTCAGCGGCGTCGCGCCCCAGCAGCAACGCCACCTTGGTGCGGAACACCTCGCCGTTCTCCCGCCGCTCCACGTCGGCCTCGCCCCCCGCCCGCCTCGATGTCCTCTGGATCTTGCGGTAGAACCCGGCGCAGTTCCGGAGCAGCTCGAACTGCATGCCCAGCTGCCCGCCATGCTGCCCAAATTCAACACCAACGTGGCGGTCAATGCCACCGTGGCGGTCAAAACCACCACCACGTCAGCACAAAAACATTCCAAACGAGCCCAGGTGCTTCACTTGCACGGTTTTGTAACTTCGGGGTCTGCAGTAAACGGTTTTGGAGTTCAGGGTTAAAATCGGCCGAGCGAGATAGTTGAGGGGCCAAAAGTGGACTTAATCCTTATTTATATACTACTAGGACTGCTTCAGGTAGCCTCGCGTGTCTATATGTCGCCCCCGTGCATTTGTTGGCGAGATGGGGGATTCAAACCGGCCGTGTGTCCTACTCCTCCTACATAAACTACGCTCGCCGATTCAAAACTAATTAAATGTTCACGCGTGATGTTTTATTTCTCGTTGGAAAAATTGGTAGCAACGACAAAAATCCTGCTATTTACGGGAATTCTGAGGTAGATGCATGATGCATGCATAAACTGTTCCGGCGTGGCTTCGCTTTGGCATCTTCCTGAAGTAGCTAGCGAACACGCTAGCCACTATCACTGTTGGTATTTTGCAGGTTAATTAATTACTCTAAGTGTTTTTTGCTGGAAAGAAAAGATTTTATTTTATTCTACATCAGTATATCGAGTTGATACACGGTCTTGGAACAACCTCCAAGACTCTACCTAAGTGATGATAGACACATGATTTTTTAAGAAAAAAAAAATCTGAGCATATGTGACATTCAAAGCTCGTTGCACGTTTCTTACAAACTCATCGTTGCCATTTTCAAATGGTTCGTTGCCATTTTCAAATGGTACGTCGTCGTCGTCGACAATAATATTTATTAATATATTTAATACTCCGTATATATGAAACGTGTAGCAGCGCTGCTAGTTGCGCCAACACAATGTGTGGTCCTTTTGGTTGACCTAGACATGTAGCGGTCAAACGTTGCATCGCATTATATTGAACATCCACGCAGGGTCAAATGTATGTATACCACGGAGAGGGTATCATTGGTCCATGATTGTACAAGAAAAGAACGTTTGAAACCGCACAAGGCCCAACGATTACATTAGCTAGCTAGCTGCGGTCTTTGAAATCTCCTTAATTATTAGGGTACAAACACCTTAGTCATCAGAATGGGCTAGAGACGACACAATTTCACTTGCACGTCTAGATATTTTTGTATATATAATAACACGTGTACCAACTATATTTAATGTCCCCGCTTAAGTTCTGAAAAGGAATAGCGATGCCTCCGTTCTAAATCGTAGGACGTTTCGTATTGTTTTAAGTCAATCTTTAAACCTTTGACTAAATTTATAAAAATTACTAACATCATAATATCAAATGAATTCACTATTAAGACGCATAAGATGATTCTTGTATATGCTGATGTATATTTTAAAGTTAGTTTAAATTAATAAAGAAGTATGACTTAGAATAAAATTGAAATGACCTAATTAATTTGAAACAAAAGAAGAAAATGAAGTGTCTTGCTACTCACGTAAGCTGGTTTAATTGGTCTGTAATTTGAAACAAAAGAAGAAAATGAAGTCAGGGTCCTAGCAAGGAGGAACTAGGGGGTCAGGGCTAGCAGGGGCCAAGGCCCCCCTTATGCTATGAAATTTGTCTAAATACTCTTGTTTTAGTCATTATAATAGTAGTTATTTTAAAGTGAAATAGATCTTGAAGGCCTATCTCCATGTCTTAATCTTCATCCTGTTCTTTCTCTGGGTCGTAGAAGGCAAGGTGTTGTGACTTGCTTCATGCAACAAGACCAAAGAACAATTGGTGTTGTTTCACGGTACGATGCTCGGCTGCTACCTTCTTAAAATCTAGAGTTTTCAGACTGTTTATACAAAATGCTAGACCTAGATATTGCAGCCTTAGGAGGGACCCTTCGTTTCGGGGTCTAGCTAGAGCAACTGCCCCTCTGATGTACCCCAGGTCCGTCCGATCACGAATGACGATCCAAAAATGATCCTGTGAGTGTTCATTGCTTGATACTTCTACTTACGCCAATATCCCTCAAAAACATCATATCATTGTGTAGCATACATGCCAAGTTTAAAATAAATGACAAGTAAAAATAAAGACAAGATTTTTTTTGACTCACTCCATTGTGAAAGAAAAACACAAAGCTGTATAAAAAAAAAAAAGAAAACATTGATATTATTATACTGATTAAGTATTAGTAGATTCATCATGAATCAAAATTCTATAGTATTACATTTTTTGGTGTTATAAATATTAATATTTTTATAAATTTAAAGAAAATTTAAATAGTTTAACTAAGAAGAGAACCAAAATTGCATTTCTTTACCGGACGGCATGTACTCATCACATATTCCCTCGTGAAAGAATTGTGGCTAAATTGAGGACAGAGGGCCAAAATACCATTTGCATAAATCTGAAAAATTAAAAAAAAAAACACTTGCGACCAAGGTACACACATATTTAAACTACTACGTATTATGAACAGTAGTTGAACCGGCCCGGGAAAGGAACCGTATTGTAAGCTTGTAGCACAGGTACTGGAGGAAAGGAACCTAGTTATTGACTATTCCGCCGGCGCTTAAAAGTCAGTACTTACTGGTAGTAGTACTTATACTATATAAATCCATAAGTCTTCAGGAAAATTGTTCTATATTTTCTGGATTCCACTTTGAATAGTGACTAGTCTTCACTAATAATTAAATAGGAGTGCTACACCCCAAAATGTACTGTTGGCACTGTCGAAGAGAATCTGCTCACCAAACACAACTTATCAAACGCTGCGCTAGCTGTGCCGTTGCTATGACGAAATTATTGAAAAGTTGACTCAACTGCGTACTAGCTAGCTATTCATTCCTAACTCGAAAACATACATATGCTCTTTCTTATCATCCAAACTCTGAAAACCTAGCTGCTTGAAAACTTGATTATCCTTTTCATAATTCATTACAAGATGAAGAATTTGTTGGCCCAAGTGTATATGCATGTGCAGACTGAACAATAATTAGTCTTAGAAGAAATAGACTGATGAACAATAGTATGTATTCATTGATTTCACAGAACATCTGACAGGAGGCCTAATTTTAATTTTACATTACACACGCACTGCAATGCGCGGATGCATATAGCACAGCAGTAGCTAGCTGCTAGCAAACCCTCGCCGTCTTGTCCCAGCAAGAAACCAAAGAACAGAAAGGCGACGACGAAGAAGGAGAAGAAGAGCGGAAAGAAATTAATTAAAGAAGAAAGTAGCTAGGTAACCCCACCATCTATCATCAGCACTATGCATGCTAGTACTACGTAATGAACTGCAGGTTAGGCACTTAATTCAGATTTCAGAACGATGCCTGACTTAATTAGCTAAAGAAGGGGCCAAGGGGGATATCGGAACCGGATCGACGACGCGCGCCTGAGCAGCAATTTCCATCATGGAATCATCATCATCATATGGATCATCAGTTCCGAGAGCGCGGCGAGGAGACGGAGGCGGCGGCGGCGAGGACCTCCTTGAAGTGGCGGACGTCGCAGGGCACCCGGAGGATGCCCTCCTGCTTGTACCCGAACTCCTGCGCCGCCATCTCCAGCAGCGCGGCGAACGACGGGTGGCGCAGCGCCTCCACGCGCACCACGAACCGCTCGGAATCGCCGCCGTCGCTGTCGCCGCCGCAGCCGCACACCAGCGCCGGCACGCACCCGCGCGGCACGCCGCCGCCGCTGCCATCGCTCACGCGGTCCGAGAAGCTCAGGCGCCGCATCAGCTCCCTCATCGTCGTCGACGCCGGTGGTGTACCTTAATCGTGATCGATCGGCCGCCGGTGAGGGTGAACTGGGTACGGTGTACGTACCCACCCCGAGATTGCTGCTAGCTAGCTAGCTAGGTCTTGGTCTGCATGCATGCGTGTGGATGGGGGCATGGGGTTGTGGAGTGCTTGGCCGGCGTGGGGAGCTCCTTTTATAGCTGCCGCTGCCCTGCTCGGCCGGTGCTGGGCATGCCTAGCTAGCTAGGACTAGGAGAGATGATGGGAAAGTAGAGGAGGATGGACATGGACCTGTGAGAGATCGTGTGTCCGGAGTCCTGATGACCTACCTGATCGAGAGAGAATTGAAGTGCGTGGGGTGGGGGCGGTCAACAGACAGACCACGGAGTGGGTTCAAAAATGTTGGCTATCATGAGCATCTTTGAAAGTTAAGAGAGTATGGAATTTCCTGCTAATACAATCGCACGCACGGAAATTGAATTCAAGACAGAGGCAGGTTAAATTTCCTAGAATCCATACAATTCAAACTATCTTAAGTTTGACTAATTTATAAAAAAAATAACAACACATATGACATAAAATTAACATATTATACAAATATATTGTATGGTATATCTAATAATATTAGTTTGATATCATAAATCTTGACAATTGTTTTCTAGAAATTCGCCGAGACTAAATGTAAAAAAATCAAAAGTCTGCTCTCTACTAGTGAAAGTTTAAAAGTTTGACTTAAGATAATTGTTGAAATCTATTTATTTAGAGACAGGGGATGTTCGCGCATATTTTTGTACAACCATAATCAAAGTTTGGGAAGTTTAATTTAAGACAAAACTTAAAAAGACTACATTTCGGTATACGGATCGGAGAGGTAGTTGCTAATACGGAGTTCTAGTCACTAGTTTAACATGTATTATTTGCTATTCAACTGCAATCTCTTATTAGCAGTTTTTTATGGATTATAGGATCATAATACTCTGTTATAGTTGGATAAAATCTCAGTTTTTAACACTGCTACCTTGGCAAGGCCTTGCAGGAGGCCAGGTGTTTAGATCAACTAGACACATTAGTTTATCTGATTATATAAGCTAAAGGGGATTCAAATAGACCGTTAGCCTCAGTAAGCACGAGAGATTGAAAAATAGCAGGAGAGTGATCTACTAAAACTGAGTGGGCGGCGGCCTGGAAGATTGCAGTGCGTGGATTAAATTAACAAGTTAACACAGCAACAAAATCTTGCGTGAATCTGGATTAGTGGATTTGAGAAAAGCAACCTAACCCCAAAGGAGCTAAAGGACAGTCGATTGGCTTTGCTGCACATGCATCCTGGGCCATGAAATTCTAGCTTTTGGGTCTAGCGTGGACTTTTGGGGTTTCTGAACGTGCGATCTGGTATGTTAAGGTGGGCTTGAAATTGTTGCCGGCGCAAAGCCAGCGACGACCGCAACTCGCAAGCCAACGACATCAACTTTTTGGAAGGGCAACTAATCGTCTAATCGAAATGCTGCTGATAATGAAGTACTTTCTCTGTCTCTTAAAGATTCAACTCCTAAAATCTATGTCAGTTAATTTTTTAAGTTTAACTAATTTTATATAAAAAAGCATCAATATCTATAACATAAAATTAAGTATTTTATAAAAATATATTATATGATAAATCTAATGATACTAATTTTATACCATAAACCTTAGCATTTTTTTCTAAAAGTTTGGTCAAAGTTTGAAAAAATTGATTTAAGACAACTCTAGAAGTGAAGCTTTCGAGGGATAGAGGGTACTCCTAGATATTCATCGAAAATCGAAACTGTCCTTCACCCACGCCGCCCCACCCCACAAAAAAAAAAAAGAAAGTCAACGAACAGTTTACACCATGCTGAAGCTTTAATTTATATTAATTCTACTTGACCTAAAATTGAAAAGGTCAAATATACCCGACAATCTAAAGTTTAGTTAGCTAAAGTTGAGGATTAAAAATTAGACCACTTTAGCTCACTTTTATGGTCTAAAATTTTGTAACGCTAGCTGAACTTTAGATAGGACTTTAAACCATTTGTTTAGATCCACAAGAACTAAAGTGGTATTAAGTTTAATGGCTAGACTTTAGACCCTTCTAGACATGGCCTAAGTTGAGTTTAAATAGCATAAGTATGGCTCAGATTTAGTGATGATAAATAGGAGGGGGAAAATTAAAGTGGGGGTGGAGGAGGTAAGTTCTAGTTTTTAACTGGATTCTAAGGATTATGTTACACTATCAATAATGTATTTCAGCTAGGCAGCTAGCTAGGAGAGGAGGGGTTGGGTGGTTTGTTAGAGGAGGTGCACCTATCTTATAAATACGTAGACTTAGATTATGGAGAATACACATATGATGAAATTTTGGTCCTTATTAATAATTTTATATTACCATTTGTTCTAAATAGTAGGTCGTTCGGCTTTTCTAGATGCATAGCTTTTTGCTATGCATTTAAATTTATAATGTGTCTCTAGATATATAATAAAATTTGTGTATCTAAAAAACCAAAACAATATATAAATTAGAAGTTAGAATGGAGGGAGTAGTAGTTTGCTCGAGCAACGTAACCACAGCTATCTATAAAGTTCATCTTCATTGAACTTCAATTCACTTAAAAAATTTATGAATTTACTTGAGTAAAGCATAAAGTTGCAACAAGACTTCTTACCACCAAGAACGCAAAATCAAAAGTCTCTACATTGCCACTTGACCAGGCAAGGTTTGCCTAGCTAGATAAGCAATCAAACAGCCTCTAATAACTGTGGCTGAAAGTCGCTATCTAGGGCTTGTTGGTGTTATCAGTACTGTCTAGGAATTGATTTTCCATATGTGGCCATTAACAACTAGGTGTGCTAAAGAAAATCTCTAGAAACAGCTGAAATGTATGGCAACCACCTTTTGGAGGAAAAAATATGGCCCTAAAAATAAGTTTTGTAGTACCGCCTGGCTGGTTGTGTGCTGAAGATGGTGATAGTCACGAACAATGCTATTGTGTGATTGCATTGTGTCTTACTCTCACGAATCACATGATGGAGAATAATGGGCAGGGATACGATATTTTTGTGACCGCAAGACCAAATTCATTTAGAGGAGTTCTGATCCGTCCAGTATCATAATTGGATATTCAACATCCGATACCGTATCCATATTCAATACTAAAATCACATAATGTCGATATCAAATCGTATCCTATCCGGTATAACTGATACTATTCATATTCGAATCCGCCGTACCCGTAAATATAAAAATAATTGTAATATCGGTGATATCGATTAGTATCCGATTCGTTTTCATCCATATGTACGGGTGAGGATCGATGTTTTTCACTACCCCGCTTCGGGGATAGCAACACCCAATTGTACACTTGTACGACATGCGAATGCTCGACAAGAAGACCCCAGTTAATTTGCATGTTGGCACTGCTGCCGTACCCGTAGCTAATATGGGGTTTGGGCCGATCGATGAGAGGATGCGATGGCTCATGGCTCATGGACCGCACAGCACATCCAAAAAAGATCATTTCCTCACCTTCCACTATGAACTGCTGCCATTCGTGTTGGGGGAGTCAGCGTCGTCCGTCTCACGGCCACCTCGATCTGCCCAGCCCGATCGATGAGCCGATCGAGCCGGAGTCGCACATCGCAGCTCGATCGGTCGTCTCCTCGATCCCCAGGGCCACCACATATACACCACGCGCTGTGCAGCATGATGCATGCCAGCATTGCAGCGACGACGACGACGACCAGCACACCACCGTCCGTCCCTGTCCGTGGCCCTGGCGCCCTGCAGTCTCCCGGCCGTCCGTCGTCGTCGCCGTCGGCATGCGCCGGCCGTACCAGCGCATCGTCCAAACCCGTCCCGTCCGTCCTGCGGTCTCCCGCCTAACTTTGACATGGCTTCCTATTCATGAATCCCTCTCGTCCTTGGTGTGTACTCACACAGCACCTCCTGTGTGTCCTGCGCGTGCCACTCATCACCATCCGGTCCGTACGCGCGCGCCTCCGATCCAGTCGCCGCCGCCGCCGCAGCCGCCGCCCTATATGTACGTCCGTCGTCTCCATCAGATCTGTAGTCTACGGTCTACGCCACCGTATACCGGCGATTTTTATCTTCGATATGCACACAACCACACAAGTTCCAGTCAATACAAGGATTTGTCTGAATGCCTCGCTCTTCCTTCCCTGCATGCTACACAGAGACACAGCCTGCTAGCTACCCATCGGTTTCTCTCTCTCTCTCTCGATCGGCCTGGTCTGCTCTGCGGAAGCTTCACCTGAGCTTCCGAGGAGGCATCCTGTTCTTCCCGTCCGTCGTCTCCCGACGGGACTCATCGCTGTCGTTTTCTTTCTCCGTCTAGAATTCAAGACAGGTAGATTGAATTCGAGACAGATATAGTAGGAGTAGATTGCTACATTTCTTGGCGCGTCAAATTTTCAGTGGTTTTATATAGCACGTGGCTAAACCGTGACAACATGCACGTGCGGCGCTCTAGAGAGACTTCTTGGCCTGGCTAGTACCCATTTTTCTCCTCGTTGAAGTGTTCAAATTTATTTCTACTAACCTGAGACCTAGCTACCTTGCTCAAGCTTCATCATTAGTCGGCTCTCGTTCCTTTAATTTGCAGGTGATGCTGCGAATATCTAGCTTATTAGCTGTTGAAAATGTCCTCCTACCTTTTCGCCGCATACCGAGTCTGAAAAATTACATATTCCAGCTCTTGACGACGTAGTTACCGCTCTCTCTCATCAGCAGATCAATTCAATATATTGTTCCAACAGGGGCATCGCCCTTTGGACCAATTATTTTTCAAATTAAATGATGAGATACTCGATTTTTTAGACAGAGGAAGCATAATCTCTGTTATATATATGCACTAACTAAGGATGTATATACAACCATTATTTCCCACAGGACCACACAGATATCGTCTATGTAAACACCAGGACTTTCCCCTTCTATGGGAAACATGCACTTTTATGAATTCTGAAACATACGTTCTCCATTTTAAATTATAAGTTATTTTGGGTTTTTCCATCAATCAGAACAACTTACAATTTCAAACAAAGAGCATATATACTTTTATTACTCATTATTATCTCAGTGTTCCGTCGTCCCACTATTATATTGTTTCAAAAGTAAGCGCCATATATATGTACTTACCACTTTCAGACATGACATAATATATGTGTAGCAAATGGCAAAGCATTGGATGCAAAGGGAAAAAGACTCTCTCAACTCGCCGATCATCTTTCCTTTTTTTTACCTGGAGCTTTAACCTTTCAAGAAGAATTGAACAACGACGACGACGTTCGCTTTCCCGGCCTTTCCAATGCAATTCCAAAGAGAGGCGCGAGCAGTGAAAACTGAAAAGTGAATCCATGTATCAAAATCCACCGTATCGGCCGTTCACCGTGGTGCTAGCTGCTAGCTAGCTGTTTTCGGAGAGCAATATCAACCTCTCATCCTCATCTCGCACCTTGAGATAAAGCGGAGGATTTCCAATATAATTTCCAGTTTTCCACAGAGACCGGATCGATGCTAGTTGCTGCACTAGCAATTCCATGGGTTCACGCTTGATCGGCTGCTGGCTGCTGCAAGCTAGCCAATATTGACTGCTGGGGCTGGCCGCCGGTGAAAAATCGATCGGATGCTCCAATCCAAGGTCTCCAACGGCGTCGAGGCATGCAATCCTATCGATCCATGCATGGTCCATGGACCCTGTAGCTTCATAGAAATGGCCGGCGGGACTCTGACCGTTCGTACTGGTCCAAGCTGCCGTGGTCAGTAAAATCGATCGTCGTGCAACTGGGTGTGTTTGTGTTTCAGTAAAAAAAATGGCCACTTGGAAAAGAAAGGTGTGGACTTGTGGTCAAACTTTCTAGCTGCACTTCCGTCATCACCGGTTTGTTTAATTTGGGCCTGAAAGGGAGGGCTTCCATTTTCTTTACCTCACATGTTGCTGCAAGCCTGCAACCGTGCAGATCGATCGAGTGTCATGTAAATAAACAATACACAAGTAGTAGTACTCAAGTAGAAGTAGGACATGAATCATGGGAGCCTTTTTGGACGGTGACATGACTTTCTACCTCGAGGGC
Organism: Chrysopogon serrulatus; assembly: GCA_015844335.1. Lineage (NCBI taxonomy): Eukaryota > Viridiplantae > Streptophyta > Magnoliopsida > Poales > Poaceae > Chrysopogon > Chrysopogon serrulatus. Next base: position 33,909 of record JADLZL010003832.1, on the reverse strand, counting down.
ATGAGTGGCTCATGACTTACTGGTAGGGTAGATGATCTGAACTGCACGTTTCTGTTTCTGTTTCTGTTCTGTGTGTGTGCTTTGGTCAATCACTTCGAATCCAAGGACAGGCAGCAGTTACATGTGGATCTGGTGTGCCACTGCCTCTAGTATGCACCTCTGTAGATAGAGCTTGAAAAGTAACGTGGCTTTCCAACGGGGAATAATATAATTCTGCAGCCAGCCGTCCTCCGAGTGGCTTATGATGGAGCTCGCACTTAATACATTTGAAATTTGCACGCCGCACTCGTGCTAATTTACTTCTTCCGTAGTACCTTGTATTTGGTATTTTAGTTGCAGATAAGAAGCCTTTTCCAGATTCGGAATAATCCCGCTTTTTAGTTTTTCTTTTTTTTTAAAAAAAAACAGCCACAGAATGATAGAAGTTTAGAATGCCAGGACAAGCAAACCGGGAGAGGCCCAAAAAAAAAAACCCAACGTATTTCACCCATCAGTCGACCTCTGGCCGCGTCGGCCCATTGTAGTTGAAGCCCAAGGCCCCGGTGCAAGAACGAACCTAGAAACATTACTACTACTACACGCGTAGTAGGAGTACATTGCTATATCACTGTCAGTGCAGGAATCGTACCGTACGTATAGACGCCGTCGTTGCTGCACCGTGCCGCGCCGTACGTACCTCCCCGTACCACGAAACCTCTTGTGTGATTTTTCTACAGCACGTGTGCTTCGAAATCTTGACTGTTTGACACGTCCACATAGCACATACTACCACGGCTGGAGGCCTAGAGTACTCCCTTTGTCCATAACCGTTATAGTTGGTGTACATATAAATTTGATTTAATTTATTTATAAAAAATCTATACAACATTTGTATCTTTAAATAAATTATAAAAACCTAGATTCAAATATCTTTCTAATAATATTAATTATGTACCGTAATTACTGAAAAAATAGCGCGTTATAGCGTCTAGAAGCAGCTATCGCAATGCTCATTAGAGTACTATAGCACACTATAGCGATGAATAGCGTCAAAATAGTGCCGCTATAGTGTTTTGGCTAAGCTCCCGCTAAATTTTATAGCCTGTGATTTTTTTCATTGACCATAATATTAATATTTTTTTAATATACTTTTAGTTATTAAGTTATTTATCAAAAACAAAAAAATAGATATTTAGAGACATAGAGCTGGTAAAATTGTGGATATGTGCACGTGCCATAAATAAAATGGATCGCTCACTCTCACCATCTCACTAGCTAGCAGACGACGGCGACAAAACTCCATCGGCCAGTAACGGCCATCGCCCTTGAGGTCATCATCATCATCATGTTCTTGTTCTCTCTCTTTCTCTCTCTCTGCATTTTATTTTTCACCCCCGGTCCTCGTCTTCCTCTTATCCGAGAACGAGTAGTAGACGTTGAAATGCCAGGCGGCTGTAGAATTGAAACTAGGGTATCAGACCATTGTCGTCGTTTCACCATAAAGCGCCTAGCTTATCTCAGCTTCTTGACCCGTCGCCGTCGATCACGACCGTAGTACGTATAGCTAGAACCTAAAGCTTTTGGTTAATTCGGTCGCATATCCTTTCCAAATCACAGCTAGCTCCGTCGTCAATTCGAAACGTGCTCCTATTTATATTTATAGTATTTATTTATGTATATTATATGAGTATACAGTAGTACTACAATATATATCAGGACTGTTTCAGCGCTAGCGGCCTCGCGTACGTGTCTCTATGTCCGTATGTCGCTCGCGCCCGTGCCCGTGCATGCATGCGGCGTTGTCGATGCAGGATCCGGAGTCGTCCAATCAAATATTCGAACGGCCATATGTGTGTCCTACTCTCCTACATATACGCTGGTCGGTTCCAAACAAATTAAGGGGGCGTGCTATATGCCGACCTGGTCGGAACGCAGAGCTGCGCCGACCCTCTCGCATCCGTCCGATTGCTTCACAGAAGAGCGGCCCACCTGCCCCTCACACCTTCAGGCTGCCGGTCCACTTGCGTCGCTTGCAGCACTCTCAAGCAGGGTTTTTCTTACCGATCGGTAACCGGCCGGTAAGGCGGTTATCGACCTTACCGGTCCGCACCGGTTCGGTTTTGGACCGTCTACAAACCGTTAGGGTTTTTAAATTTGAAATTTGAATTTGAAAAATGAAAAATTCTAAAATTTTTTTTATAAAAATAGTTCATGATTTATAGAATTCAATGGTGTCAAAATTTTTTCAAATTTGAGTTCATTTAGTATTTATTTTGACCTTTGCAAGTTTGGAAAAAAAAGAAAAAAAGAAAAGGCCGCGGCCCATTAAGGCCCATCAAATCATGAAGGTCGAAAAATATACTAAACGCACTCAAATTTGAAAAATTTTGACATCATTGGATTCTATAAATCATGAAGTATTTTTAAGAATTTTTCTAGCATTTTTTTTTAAAACATTTTTCATTTTTCATTTAAAAATTTTGACATCATTGGTTACCGACCGGTAACCGGTTCTTACCGCCGGTAAACCGGTCTAACCGACCGGTAAACCGGTTCTTACCGTTTGAACTACGCCGGGTTCGAAATTCAAATTTGAAATTTGAATTCATCCGTATAAATCGATAACCGGTTCTTACCGGTACGGTAAGCCGCTACCGATGGCCGGCGGTTTGGTTGTCCCGAACGGTAAGTAAAACCCCGCTCTCAAGTATACCGTGATGAGTCCATGACCACGCAGTATATATACTCAATAAAATATATGAACCGTGAACGCACAGAGTAGAAAAAATTATTATATACAGAAACACAAGACCGAAGGATTAAGAAAGTCACCACTACACGGTGTAGATGATTTGTCCTAATGAAATATTTTTTTTGCGAAGACCCAGTTACAGACTCAGATACTCATATACACGAGCGCACACCCATCCCTATGAACGCACGCACGTACACCCTACCCCTATGAGCACCTTCGAAGAACTCGGATGGACCGGCAAATCTTGAGATTGACGAAGTCACCACAGCGCCTCGTTTGTCGACGGACACGCCGCCTACCACTAAAAAGCATAGCGCCGTTAAATCTGGATAAATCCGTAAAAAATGCGAGCACCCATGTCAAGTCTAGTGCTTGAACCCGGGTGGGCAGGTTCCACCACAAGAAACCCAACCATCATACCATATTATTCCATTTAAGTCCAACGGAAAATATTCCACCCTCACAAGAATAATCACCCTGTTCGGCTGGTTATATAAGTCGGCCGCTAAGACAAGCCGACTAGTTTGCTGTGAGACGAAAATACTGTTTAAACGGCTGATAAGCCCGGTTGATAAGACAAGAGAACGAGCCGATTAATGTTCTAGAAAAAATTATATCACATGACATCTCATGAAACATCACATATATATTAGAATATAGAAAAAAAGAAATGTACCCTCTCGCAGATATGTTGCTTTTTGCTATACGCATGTCTAGTCACATATTAAAAAATATATATCTAGAAAAGCTAAAACATCTAATAAATTAGAACATAGAGAGCAATAGATAAAATAAGAATAAGAATATAAAAAAGATGTTAATTAAAAGTAATAGAAGAAAAATAAGGCAAAACAACCTAAAGTATATCCTAGAACACTACTCATGTACTACATAAACATCACATGTACCCTAGAATATAGAAAAAAATCAAAACATGAAACAGAAAATAAATAATTAGAGTATAAATAAATAAATAAATAAATACTATGAATATATAGAAATAAATAAATAGCTTAAGAAAAAATTTAAAAATTAAATAAAACATAAGTAGAAACAAAAGTGAATAAAAGAGGAAAGAACCCAACAAATAAAGAAAAATAATGAGAACATCACATGAATGCTATTTAAACAACCTAAAAACATCCTATGGAACATATCACAAGTATTCTGAATACTTAAGGATAAATGCCGAACATTCTCATTTACGCTATCTGAACATTCAAAAATATGTCATAGAACATTAAATGTATACTAATTGAACATCATGTATGAATGTATGAAGTTTCAAAAGTAAAATTTGAAAATAAAAAATAAATTAAATAGTTAAAGTAAAATATACCGACTCTATTCTAAATTATAGTTCTTTTGACTTTTTTTACACTAAATTTGATCAATTATTTTATTTAAAAAATCTTGTCAAATATTACATCGTTTGTTGTGTCTTGCTTTACTAATAGAAGTTCTTTAAAAATAACTTAAATTTGACTATAATTGTATAATTTTTTTTTTTTTTGAATAAGGCGAAGCGGTCCGACCACGGTTCCACCTCATGTCCCAAGTTTTGGCCAAGTATGCTTCCACCACACTTCGGTTTCTCTAGAACGAGTTTGACAAAAATAGCATGAAGGTAGAATTGAACATGTGACCTTATGGTATAACATGTCCATTACCCACCCCGCACCATATAAATATTTTATGATAAATTTGAAACATCCAAACTATTTAAATAAAAAATAATATATCACAACAATATTAATTGAACCTAAAGTATATCACACAACTCATAAGTAACATGTGAATACGTAAATATAATTATGGAACATTAAACTTATATTATGTGAACATACAAAAATATATCACCGAACATCATATGTATATTATAGAACATTGTATTTATATTATATGAATATCCAAAAAATATATCATAGAACACCATATGTATACTATAAAAAACATTGTAATGTACCTTATAGAAATAGAAAAATTAAAAAGAGTAGAAAAAGGATAATACAAATACAAGAAATCTCTTGTAATATAATCTTAGAAATAAATGAAAATAAGAAAGAAAGAATAAGAAATAAAATATCTTATGCATAATAGAACATAAGGTATATCTCAAAAAAAAATAAAAAAAGGTAAAATATAAAAATCAAATAATGATTAAAATAAAATAATGAATAAGAAAAAATTCAAAAGATAAAATAAATTATAAAAGATAAATAATCTTAAGCAAAGAGAATAAAAAAAAAAAATAAATAGAGCTAAAAATGAACACAATTACAAAGATAATTGAAGAATATATGTAATATACTATATGACCATACGAAAAATATCATAGGACATCACATGTTTATAATGCGAACATCACATGTATGTTCTCGAGAACATCACAATATACATATAGAATATCATATGTATAGTACATGAATATTATATTTATCTTATAAAATATACAATAAAGAATAAAATAATAAAAATAAAAAAAGTTATATAATTAAAGAAAGATAACAAAGTAGAAAAAACTAGAAAAAATTAGAAATAAAATAACTTAATATATATATGCTAGAAAAATATCACATCATATTAATATCAATACCATATGAACACCTCACGGATATAATTTTATTGAAAATAATAAAGAAATAATATAACTAAATTTTCAAAAGTACATGATAGAACATCATATGTATCTCAAGAAATATAAAAAGTAAAGCACAAAAAATAAATAATAATTACAATAAAATGAAAAATTAAAAAGATAAAATAAATTGTAAAAGACAAATAATCTAAACCAAAGAGAAGGAAAAACAAATAAGTGGAACTATAAACAAAATATAATTACAAAGATAATTGATGAGCATCTGAATATACTATATGAACATAATAAAATATCATAGAACATCACATATATATAAAAATGTAATAGAAAAAATAAAAAAAAAAATGAAAATCATAAGAATATTACTTAAACAACTAAGATATATCACATGACATCTCACTTATACAAGGTGAACATCTAGAAAAATATTTAGAACATCACATGTCACAAATATTGTATGTATCTCACGTAAATATAAGAATTAAAAAGAGCAAAGACTGTGTTCTAGATAAGAAAAACAAGGAAAATAAAAAAAAGATAAAGAAACAACCCTCGCAACCATATAAATAAAGAAAATCAGAAAAATAAAATAAAAAAAAAAAATAATAATTAAATATAAATAAGTGTAAAGAAAATAACTATAATAATGATGAATTATATAACATACACTTATATATTGGAAACATCGAAAAATAAGTTGGGAACATCGAAATAAAGACTGGGAACATCAAGATATTTTTTATGAACATTAATTGCCACATGCACTTTGGAAGATCGGAAATTAAGAAATTAAGAATATAAAAATAAAGGCAAGATGTATTTATAAGAACATATTCATAATTTAAACACCTCACTGATATAATTTTACAGAAAAATAATGAAAAAATATAACTAAATATCCAAAAGTATATAATAAAATATAAGATATATCTAAAAAAAATAAAAAGCTAAAGTAATGAATAAGAAAAATTTAAAAGATAAAACAAATTATAAAAGATAGATAATTTTAAGCAAAGAGAAGAAAAAATAAATAAGTAGAGCTAAAAATAAAACATAATTACAAAGATAATTGATACGAACATCACATGTATGTTCCGAGAACATCGAATATATATCCGAACATCATATGTATAGTACATGAACATTACATTTATCTCATAAAATATACAATAAAGAATAAAACAATAAAAATAAAAAATTTATATAATTGAAGAAAGATAACAAAGTAGAAAAAAAAGAGAAAATTAGAACTAAAATAACCTATATATATATGCTAGAAAAATATCACATCATATTAATATCAATACTATATGAACACCTCACGTATATAATTTTATCGGAAATAATAAAAAAAATAATATAACTAAATTTCTAAAAGTACATGATAGAACATATATATCTCAAGAAATATAAAAAAAGTAAAGTACAAAAACAAATAATAATTACAATAAAATGAAAAATTAAAAAGATAAAATAAATTATAAAAAACAAATAATCTAAACCAAAGAGAAGGAAAAACAAATAAGTGGAACTATAAATAAAATATAATTACAAAGATAATTGATGAGCATCTGAAATATACTATATGAACATAATAAAATATCATAGAACATCACATATATATATAAATATAACAGAGAAAAAAATAAAAAATAAAAATCACAAAAATATTACTTAAACAACTAAGATATATCACATGACATCTCACTTATAAAAGGTGAACATCTGAAACATATTTAGAACATCACATGTCACAAACATTGTATGTATCTCACGAAAAATATAGGAATTAAAAAAAACAAAGATCTGCGTTCTAGATAAGAAAAACAAGAAAAAAAAAAAGACAAAGAGACAACCCTTGCAACCATATAGAAATAAAAAAATTAGAAAAATGAAATGAAAAATAAAATAATAATTAAATATAAATAAGTGTAAAGAAAGTAAATATAGTAGTGATGAACTATATAACATACACTCATACATTGGGAACATCGAAAAATAAGTTGGAACATCGAAATAAAGACCGGGAACATCGAGATATTTTTTGTGAACATTATCTTACATGCACCGAGGAGATCGAAAATTAAGAAATTCAAAACATAGAAATAAAGGCAAGGAACATCAATATAGACATGGTAAAACATTAGATGTATTTATAAGAATATATTCATAATTTAAACACCTCACGATATAATTTTATAGAAAAAAATAAAAAATATATAACTAAATATCCAAAAATATAACTAAAAAAGAAAATAATAATTAAATATAAATAAGTGTAAAGAAAATAAATATAATAAAAAATAAAAGAATACAATGCAAAACTCATAGAACACATAAATACTACTATAACAATATAAAATCTACTATAGAACATCTCATAGGACCCATGGGAATATTGAAATTTAATCATGGAATATTTTATTTATTACATGAACATTCTAAAATACATTATGGAACATTACATATATTATGTGAACATCATATGTGTATCATAGAATTTATATAAAAAAAAGACAAAACATGAAATAAAAATAAAAAAAGTAAACATAGTGAAGTAAAGAAGAAGAAAAAAATAGAAAATAAAAAATAACATATGCTATGAAACATGAATTATTAAAATTAATATCATAAAACATTAATATCATATTAACACTACACGAACATCACTAAATTTAGCATAGAACATCATATGTATACTGCATAAACACCATAAAATATCGTGAAATATAAAATAAATAATAAAATTAGTAAAGTAATTAATAATAGTCAAATAAAAAAAAGAATCAAGCTACCGAACATTACTAAATATTTTCTAGAATACAATGTATGCGTAGCAATCATTACAAAATACATCGTAGAAATCATATTTCTATTCACAAACATCACAAAATAAATTATAGAATATCATATATATACTGCATAAATATGATGTGGATAGATAAACAAAAAAAAGTGAGGCATTAAATTATAAATAAAAGAAATGAAAGGAAAATAAAAATGGAAAAGGAACAAAAAAGAATAATTAAAAATAAAGGAAAGGAAAAAAGAAATAGAAGAAAAGAAAAGAAAAATGAAATGAATGAATGATGAAAAGAAAGTAAATAAAAAAAAATAAAAGATAAAAAAGAACAAAAGGCCACATAAAAAGAAAGAAAACAGAAAATAAAAATGAACAAAGTAAATAAAACAAAATAACGATAGAACAACAGGAGCATCACGATGATAAAAATAAAAAAAGAAAAAAAATACCTATCGAAGAGCTACACGCAAGTTACGTAACGATAAGGCAAGAGGACGATCAGACTCATCACGGTGGATGGCTGTTTGTGGGCCATGGGCCACACGCTCTTTGGGCCATCAGATCAATCACGCGTGCGGGTGCTGGAGGGGGGTCGGACAGCTGCTGCTGTCCGACTGGTCGGCAGCGAAGATTGCTGCAAATTAAGTGCTCACGCGTGACGTTCATTTCTGGTTGGAAAAATTGGTAGCAACGACAAAAATCCTGCAGGTATTTACAGGAATTCCCCAATATATCTAGATCAAGCACAAAATGTTCCGGCTTCGCTTCGGCATCGATCTGTCCTGAAGTAGCGAACACGCTAGCCACTATCATTTCTGTTGGTATTTGCAGGTTAATTACTCCAAGGTCATCAAATAAATTACACACCCCTAGCTATATATTTTCCTGCTAGCGCGCTTCTTGTGTTTTATGGGAAAAAAAAGAAAAATATTTTATCATAAAATCAGTTCATCGAGTTGATACATAATCTTAGAAACAACCTCCCAATCTCTACCTACTCCCTCCGTCCTAAAAAGAATATCGTTCTCGCTTCCCGAGAAACGATTGCCGGCAATTTTTAAAAATAGTAAATAACATCGATTAGTATCACAATTAGTTTGAAAAGATTTTTAGATCTAGTTTTTTAACAAATTTATTTGAAGATATAAATATTATACGTATTTTCTATAAATCAAGTTAAACGTGTGGCACGAACACCCAAAACGTCATCTATTTTGGGACAGAGGGAGTAAGTGACTATATATAGACACACAGTTTAAGGGTCTGTCCAGTTCCCCCGAAACAATGGTCTGGAATAATTCCAAGCTAGATTGCTTCTCTAATTTATATAATTAACCTTTGATAAATTAGAATGATTCCTAATTAAATTCTGACTAATCGAACAAGCCCTAAGAAAAAAAATCTGAGCATGCATGTCACATTCAAAGCGCGTTGCATGTGTGTCTTACAAACTCATCGTTGCCATTTTCAAATGGTACGTCATCATCGATAATAATATAATATATATGAAATGTGTAGCAGCGCTGCTAGCTCTGCGCCAACACAATGTGTGGCCCTATTGGCTGACCTTGACATGTAGCGGTCAAACGTTGCATCGCATTGAACATCCACGCAGGGTCAAATGCAGTGGCGGATGCAGGTTGGGAATTAGGGGGGGCTAAGCAATGGAGATTTAGGGACTAAAGCTAAATATTAACTATAATTTAAAGCTAAGTAACAGTGTTTAATGAAGAAAACCATTAGGGTGTAGCCCCGCAGCCCCCTCAGATCCGCCCAAAATGTATTGTATACTACGGAGAGGATATCATTGATCCATGATTGTACAAGAAAAGAACGTTTGAAACCGCACAAGGTCCAACGATAACATTGGCTACCTAGCGTTATGGCGCATACCTTAGCCATGCTAACGTTACGGTGCATTTGGAAACAACGGAATGCGGTAGTCTTCAGGGAGTTCAGTATATTAGCACAAGCTCTCTTCGGCGTGATAAAAGATACCTGCCACATGTGGTCCTTTGCTGGAGGCAAGATCCTATCGTCTCTTTGGGTTGCTACACCTTTTGGGGAGTAATTAGCTTTTGATTTTATTTTGGTCCTACACAGCGCTGCTGTGATAGGCTGCGCTCCTCGCGCTGTAATGCCGAACCTGCTTCTACCTTTATTAATGATATGTCGGGAAACCGGATCTTTCAAAAAAAAAACATTGGCTACCTAGCTGCGCCCTTTGAAAACTCCTTAGGGTACTCACGACATAGCCACCTAGCTGCGCCCTTTGAAATCTTTTCAAATTTTTATCATAGTCTCCACATATGATATCACAACATATCCACAAGTTTCATAATTTTTAGATTTCATTTGCTTTTTTTATAATTTATAAACAACTTGACCGCAAGTTCATAGCCATGAAGTGTGAACAAGATGTTTGAAAATTCGGTCGGTTTTCGGATATGACCTTACACTACACTCTATTACATGACTATCATTTTTTTGAATCACTAAATTCCATTGGATGCACGCTATTGAGTTCAAATTTGTATTTTGCGAAAAAAATCAATTAAGGAAATTAATTAACTATATATAGAAAAATCCACAAAATGTACTATTCTAGCATAGAGTAACTAGTACTGTAGAAGGGCTGCAAAAAAATTGGTGGGTAAAAGTGGAAAAAAAAAAAATATCTTGCCGATTGTTTGGTCCGGCACTCGGCAAAAAGGACCCTCTTTGCCGAGTGCCCGCTCTGGGCCGCCGGTAAAGAGGAAAGTTTGTTGAGCGCCAAACGGCTGGCACTTGGCAAAGGCTGACGGTGGTTGGTAACCATGAACTGGTGCACTCTTTGCCGAGCGGAGGACTTTGCCGAGAGTTGGGCACTCGGCAAAGGGGTTCTTTGTCGAATGGCATCTTTTTGCCGAGGGCTAGGCGCTCGGCAAAGATCGTTTTGCCTAGTGTCATACGTTGTCGAGCGCGGCACTCGGCAAAGCAGCTCTTTGCCGAATGCCCGATATAATGCACTCGGCAAATCTCTGGACACTCGGCAAAGGCATGGATTCCGGTAGTGAAGATGCTTTGACACACCAGTGTAAGAAGATGATCAGAAGGGTTTGCACATAGCACCAAAAGTGAAAAACTGAGGCTATGTGGCCATGTCTGAAATCGGATTGCCCATGATACATTTTTGTCCAGAGTGTTTTCCTTTTTCTTAAGGAAGTTTACACTTGTTTCCCACAGGCGACATTATTAGTCTGGGCCTGGTCCACCTAAAAAAATTATTCTGGCCAGCCGGCCTGCCGAATCTTAGAAACCACGGCCCATGCTAGGTCAGTAGTGGCCTTTGGTTGCCGGCCACGGGCCACGAGCCCGTGCGCTGCCGCTGATGGCTGACCCATTCCGACGTTCAGAAGTAACAGACGCTTCACGCTTGTACTTGAATTGAATTCTAGCGACGTTGCTAGCTAGTTTCCCTCGCACGGACAACACTCCAAAGTGCAAAGCAATGGCAGATTGGCACGCCAAGGAAAGCGTGCAGAGACGGCGGCGACCAAACTGCATCGGCCATCATCACCCTCTCTCGAGGTCAGGTTCTTCCCGTCTCTCCCTCTCTCGATCTCTCTCTCGGTCGAGCGAGTCGTAGTACGTGATCAACTATAACAATGTGTTTGGATTGGGTCACGGCATGGCTCTGTAGTCATCCGAACCTACATCCAAGCTTGTTGTTTCGTTTGGATTGAGCTACGGAATCATCTCGTTGATCATCACCTGTTGATTCTCCACAACTAATTTGTAGGTCAAGAGCCAGGACCTACTTGTCGATCGATCTGCTCTGACTCAATCTGCAAATTAAACCAAACATGTTGTAAACTGATTCTAATGACTTGGTCTCTCTCTCTTTTTCACCCCCGGTCTCCGTCTTCCTCTCATCCAAGAATAGACGTCGAAGTGCCAGGCGGCTGTAGAAAGTAAGTATCAGGGTGAAATCGATCAACGACGACGTCGGCCACCATTGTCGTCGTTTCATACAGTGCCTGGCTTAGCTTAGCTTCTTGACCCGTCGCCGTCAATCACGACCGTAGTAGCTACAGCCTAAAGCTTTTGGTTAATTTGGTCGCATCTTTCCAAATCACAGCTCCGTCAATTCGAAACGTGCTCCTATTTATATACTAGTATTTATGTATATTTATAGTACACTAATATATATAAGGACTGCTTCAGCTATATATAGTCTCGCCTGTCTATGTCACTACTATGTATATATATCATTTCTGTTGGTATTTGCAGGTTAATTACTCCAAGTCTACAGTCATCAAATAAACAATACCCCTGGCTATATATATATATTTTTTCCTATTAGCGCGTTGCATGTTTTTTTGAAAAAGGAAAGATTTTATTTTCATTTTATTCTAAGATCAATACATCGAGTTGATATATGGTCTTATTAGAACAACCTCTCAAATTCTGCCAAAGTGACGATAGACACGCATTTTAAGAAAAAAAGAATCTGAGCATATGTGACATTCAAAGAGCGTTGCATGTGTCTCACAAACTCATTGTTGCCATTTTCAAATGGTACGTTGCCATTTTCAAATGGTACGTCATCGTCGACAATAATAATATATATGAAACATGCAGCGCTAGCTGCTAGCTGCGCCAACTCAATGATGTGTGTGGTCCTATTGGTTGACCTTGACATATGTACGTTGCGGTCAAACGTTGCATCGCGGCGCATTGAACATCCACGCAGGGTCAAATGTATGTATACTACGGAGAGGGTATCATTGGTCCATGATTGTACAAGAAAAGAACGTTTGAAACCGCACAAGGTCCAACGATTACATTAGCCACCTAGTTTCGCTCTTTGAAAACTCGTTAGGGTACAAACACCCTAGTCATCAGTTAGAAGAATGAGCTAGAGACGACACATTTGCACTTGCATGTCTAGATATTTTTGTATATAAAATAACATGCGTACCAGCTACATTCATTGTCCCCGCTTAAGTTTTGAAAATGCCTCTAAATCGTAGGATGTTTCGTATTGTTTTAAGTCAATCTTTAAACCTTGACCGGATTTATAAAAAGTAATCTGATTCTTGTATATGTTGATGTATATTTCAAAAGTTAGTTTAAATTAAAGAAGATGGCTTAATTAGAATAAAACTAAAATGACCTAATTAATTTGAAACAAAAAAAGAAGAAAATGAAGTGTCTTGCTACTCACGTAATAAGCTGGTTTGGTCTATAAATGAAGTATGACTTATTAGAATAAAACTAAAACGACCTAATTAAGCTGGGTTTGCTTCTACTTGGTGCTGCTGAGTCTAGTCCTGCTTCTGCTGAGTTTTCTGGGGTTTGGAGTGTAACTAAAACTCGTACAGCTTGATAGAATAGACACTTATGATTGTACTTGTAATGACTAATACAACTGAGTAGAGAGTGTTGACCGAAGATTAGTCTTTAGGCCAATTGGAGAATGATTTATTAGACAACTCAAAAACCCACAATTATTTTGATCAATGTGACAAAAAAATGAAATAATTTATTTGAAGAAAATAAATCATTTCATTGAAGTGAAGGGGAGACTTCTTACTTCAATTAGTCTCATTCTTTGAATGAATCTCTTGACTATTGAGAGGATTGCCCAAATGGGTTATATACGTATACCTAGTAAATCTTACAAGTAAACCAGAAGATGGTGATTAAAGTTTTTGTTTCCATTTTTATAGATTTCAAGTTTACAATAAATCTATGAAAAAAATTATGTTCTATAACAAATGGATTCAATTCTCAATTCAGAATTTATAAACTACAATAAGGGAAAGGGAACATACAGTGCAAGAATTTCTCTAGCCTTGCGACTAGCGACCTAAGTTTGCTTTCTTGCATGCTGTCGGTGGAGAAGGTTGATTGGTGATTTGTAGCATAGTCGGGGTCCTATAAAGGCAAGGTGTTGTGACTTGCTTCATGCAACAAGACTCAATAACAATTGGTGATGTGTTTCATGGTGCTCGGCTGCTACCTCCTTAGAATCTGGAGCTTTCAGACCATATACACAATCCAAATGCTAGAGCTAGATATTACAAACCTAGGAAGAACCCTTCTGTTTTGGGGTCTAGAGCAACTACCCCTCTAACATATACCCCCAAGACCGGCAGCTCGCGAATTAGAATAATCCAGAAACGATCGTAGGAGTGTTCATTACTTAATACTTCTACTTAATTATACCAAGATCCCTTAAAAAAGGCATGTCATTGTACTCCCTCCGTTTTTTAATAAGTATCATATTAGGTTTGTCCTAAGCTAAACTTTGCAATCTTTGATCAACTATTTTTAAAAATTCTTATAATTTCAATATATATGGATTATGTATTATGATAGTGTTTCTCATGATAAATCTAAAAATATAAATCTTATGACATGAAACTATATAAATTTTTTAAAATTAAGGGTCAAAAATACACAAGTTTGACTTAGGACAAACCTAACGTGACACTTATTGAAAACAGAGGGAGTAGTATACATGCCAAGTTTAAAATAAATGACAAGTAAAATCAGGTAAGATTTGTACTCACTCCATCCTAAAGAAAATACAACTCTAGGATGGTACTAGGTGAAGAAATCATCTCAGGTTTGGCCAGCTTTATAAAAACCAAAACATTGATGTTATCATACTAAATAAGTATTACAGATTCATCTTGAATTAAAAATTTATAGTATTACTTTTTTGGTGTTATAAATTAATATTATCATAATTTTATTAAACAAAATTTCAATATTTTAACTAAGAAGAGAACCAAAATTGCATTCATTTAGCAGACGGCATATACTTATCACATATTCTCTAAGGACAAACGACCAAAGACCGTTTGCATAAATCTGAAAAAGAAAAAAAAACTTGCGAACCTAGGTACACATGTTTATACTACTATATACATGTACTACGTATTATCAACAGTAATTGAACCGGCTGGGGATCTGTTTCAGGGGAAAGGAACCGTATTGTCAGTTTGTAGCACAGGTACTGGAGGAAAGGAAACCTGCTATTGACTATTCGGCCTCTTAAAAGTCAATACTGACTAGTACTTACTATATAAATCGATGAGTCTTCAGAAAAAAAAAATGTTCTATATTCTCTAGATTCCACTCTAAATAGTAGTACTAACTCCGTCTCAAATTATAGTTCGTGTGACTTTTTTTAATCTCAAAATTATACAAAATGCCATATCTTTTGTTGTGGCTTGCTTTATTAATAGAAGATTAGAAGTTCTTCGTGAATGACTTAAATTTGACTATGTTTGTATAAATTTTTTGAATAAGACGAACTGTCAAATTTAAAATTAAAAAAGTCAAATAAATTATAATTTGAAATGGAGGGAGCAATGACCGGTCTTCACCAATAACTAAATAGAGTGCAACACTCTCCTGAATGTACTGTAGGGATATCACTGTCGAGGAGAATCTGCTTACCAACAACTTATATATCAAACGCGTTGTGCGCTTGCTATTGCTAGGACGAAATTATTGAAAAGTTGACCCAATTGCGTATACTATCTAGCTATTCATTCCTAACTTGAAAACATATGCTCTTTATATCATCCAAACCTGAAAACCTAGCTAACTGCTTGAAAACTTGATTATCATTTTCAGATTTCGTTACAAGATGAAGAATTTGGTCCAAGTGTATATATGTGCAGACTTAACAATAATCTTAGAAGAAGCAGACTGATGAACAATTAATAGTATTCATCAATTTCACAGAACATCTGACAGGAGATTAATAATCTTAGAAGAAACAGACCGAGCAATAATGTTCATTAATTTCACAGAACATCTGACAGGAGGCCTAATTTTAATTTTACACACGCACTGCATTGCGCGGATGCGTATAGTAGATATATATATAGCTAGCAAACCCTCGCCGTTTTGTACTATTCCAGCAAGAAACAAATGAACATAAAGGTTAAGAAGGAGAAGGAGGAGAAGAAGAATTAAGAAGAAGAAGAAGAAGAAACTAAAAGAAGAAGAAGAAGTAGGTATCCCAACCAATTTCGGCACTATACTGAGCTACGTAATGAACTGGTTAGGCACTTACTAATTCAGAGTTATGCCTGACTTAAAAATTCCAAAGAGGGGGATATCGGAAACGGATCGACGACACGCGCCTGAGCAGCGATTTGGATCATGGAATCGTCATCAACATCATCATCATATGGATCAGTTCCGAGAGCGCGGCGAGGCGGCGGCGGCGAGGACCTCCTTGAAGTGGCGGACGTCGCAGGGCACCCGGAGGATGCCCTCCTGCTTGTACCCGAACTCCTGCGCCGCCATCTCCAGCAGCGCGGCGAACGACGGGTGGCGCAGCGCCTCCACGCGCACCACGAACCGCTCGGACTCGCCGCCGTCGCTGTCGCCGCCGCAGCCGCACACAAGCACCGGCACGCACCCGCGCGGCACGCCGCCGCCGCTGCCGTCGCTCACGCGGTCCGAGAAGCTCAGGCGCCGCATCAGCTCTCTCATCGTCGTCGTCGACGCCGGTGGTGAACCTTAATCGTGATCGATCGGCCGCCGGGGGGGGGGTACCCACCCCGAGATTGCTGCTGCTAGCTATAGCTAGGTCTTGGTCTGCATGCATGCGTGTGGATGGGGGCATGGGTTTGTGCAGTGCTTGGCCGGCCTGGGGAGCTCATTTTATAGCTGCCGGCTGCGGCTGCCTTGCTCGGTGCTGGGCATGAGTAGAAGAGGATGGACATGGACCTGTGAGAGATCGTGTGTCAAGTCCTGATGACCTACCTGATCGAGAGAGAATTGAAGTGCGTGGGGGCGGTCAACAGACAGACCACGGAGTGGGTTCAAAAATGTTGGCTATATCATGAGCTAGCATCTTTGAAAGTTAAGAGAGCCTGGAATTTCCCGCTACAATCGCACGCACGGAAATTGAATTCAAGACAGAGGAGGGTTAAATTCATAGAATCCGTGCAATTCAAACTATCTTAAGTTTGACTAATTTATAGAAAAAATAACAACACATGTGACATATATAAAAATATCATATTATGAAAGTATATCTAATGATATAATTAAGTTTGATGTCATAAATCTTGAAATTCACCAAGACTAAATGTAAAAACCGAAAGTCTGATTACTAGTGAAAGTTTAAATGTTTGACTTAGGATAATTCTAGGAATCTATTTGTTTAGAGACAGATGATGTTCGGGCATATTTTTATACAGACATAATCGAAGTTTGGGAAGTTTAATTTAGAACAAAACTTAAAAGACTACATTTCGGTAACGGATCAGAGAGAGAGTTGCTAATAGGAAGTTCTAGTCACTAGTTTAACATGTTTGCATTTCTATATGTATTATTGGCTATTCAACTACAATCTCTTATTAGCAGTTTTTTTATAGATTATAGGATCATAATACTCTGTTATAGTTGGATAAAGTCTCAGTTTTTAACACTGCTACCTTGGCAAGGCCTTGCAGGAGGACAGGTATTTAGATCAACTAGACATTAGTTTATCTGATTATATAAGCTAAAGGTGATTCAAATAGACCGTTAGCCTCAAGCACGAGAGTGAAAAAAAAAGCAGAAGAGTGATCTACTTAAACTGAGTGGGCGGCGGCCTGGAAGATTTCAGTCCGTGGATTAAATTAACATAGCAACAAAATCTTGCATGGATCTGGATTAGTGGATTTGAGAAAAGCAACCTAACCCCAAATAAAGAAGCTGAAAGGAGACAGTCGATCGGCTTGCTGCACATGCATCCTGGGCCATGAAATTCTAGCTTTTGGTCTAGCGTGGACTTTTGGGGTTTCTGAACGTGCGATCTGGTATGTTAAGGTGGGCTTGAAATTGTTGCCGGCGCAAAGCCAGCGACGACCGCAACCGCAAGCCAGCGACATCAACTTTTTGGAAGGGCAGCTAATCGTCTAATCGTTATGCTGCTGATAATGAAGTACTTCCTCTGTCTCTAAAAGTTTCAACCTAAAACTCGTGTCAGTCATTTTTTTTAAAAAATTTAACTAATTTTATAGAAAATCATCAAATCTGTGATATAAAATAAGTATCTTATAAAATATATTATATAATAAATCTAATGGTATAAATTTGATATCATAAATTTTAGCATTTTTTATAAAAATTCAGTCAAAGTTTGAAAATTTGATTTAAAATAATTCTAGAAGTTAAAGCTTTCTAGGATAGAGGGAGTGCTTCTAGATATTCATCGAAATCAACCTCCACCCCCCAACCCCAATGGAAAAAAAAAAGTTAGATGAACAGTGTACACCATGCTGGAGCTTTAATTTATATTAATTCTACTTGACCTAAAATTGAAAAGGTCAAACATACACGACAATCTAAAGTTGTGGATTAAAAATTTAAACCATTTTAGCTCACTTTTATGGTCTAAAGTATTATAAGGATAGCTAAACTTTAGATAGGACTTTAGACTTTTTGTTTGGATCCACTGGGGCTAGTGGTATTAAGTTTAGTGGCTAGACTTTAGACCATGGAATCTAGAGTCTACATTGCCACTTGGCATGGCAAGGTTTGCCTAGCTAGACAAGCAATCAAATAGCCTCAAATAACTGCGGCTGAAAGTCGATATCTAGGGCATGTTGGTGCTATTAGTATTGTCTAGGAGCTCTTTATTTTCCATTTGTGGCCGTTAACAAGTAGGTCTGCTAAATGAAATCTCCAGAAACAGAACAGCTGAAATGTTTGACAACCATCTCTCTTGGAGAAAAAAAAAAAAAAAAGAGGGCCCTAAAAATAAGTTTGTAGTACCGCGTGGCCGCTTTCGTGCTGAAGACGGTGAAGTCACGAACAAATGCTGTTGTGTGATTGCATTGTGTCTCATTCTCACGAATCACACGAGGGAGAGAATAATGGGAAGGGTTCACTTCTCTTTAGTTGTACGGGTGAGAATCGACGTTTTTCACTGCCCCGGATTCGGGGATAGCAACACCAGGCCAACAATTGTACACTTGTACAACATGCGAATGCTCAACATAGAGCAGACCCCAGTTTGCATGTTTGCACTGTTGCCCCATACCTAACATGGTGTTGGCCAATCGATGAGAGGATGCGATGGGTCATGGTTCATGGACCGCACAGCACATCCAAAAAAGATCATCTCCTCACCTTCCACTATCAACTGCTGCGATTATTCGTGTTGGGGAGTCAGCGTCATCCGTCCCACGGCCACCTCGATCTGCCCAGCCCGATCGATGAGCCGATCGAGCCGGAGCGCGCGGCGACTTGACCTAGCTCTATAGCTCCATCGATCTGCCCGGCGCCGGAGTCGCACATCGCAGCTCGGTCTCCTCGATCGATCTCCAGGACCACCACGCACATATACACCACGCGCTGTGCAGCATGATGCATGCCAGCATTGCAGCGACGACGAAGACCAGCACACCACTGTCTGTGTCCGTGGCCCTGCGGGCAGTCTCCCGGCCGTCCGTCGCCGTCCGCATGCGCCGGCGGCCGTACCAGCGCATCGTCCAAACCCGTCCCGTCCGTCCTGCGGTCTCCCGCCTAACTTTGACACGGCTTCCTATTCATCAATCCCTCGCTCGTCCTTGGTGCGTACTCACATGTACTACAGCACTTGCTGTGCGTGCCTGTGTGTCCAGCGCCTCTAGTCGTCGTCGCCGGCCGATATGTACGTCCATCCTCGTCTCCATCTGTCTACGGTCTACGCCACCGTACGTACTGGCGATTTTATCTTCGATACGATATGCATACACACAAGTTCCAATCAATACAAGGATTTGTCTGAATGCCTCGATCGTCGCTCTTCCTTCCCTGCATGCTACACAGAGACACACAGCTAGCTACCCATCGGTTTCACGGTCTCTCTCTCTCTCTCTCTCTCTCTCTCTCTCTCTCTCTCTCTCTCTCTCTCTCTCTCTCTCTCTCTCTCTCTCTCTCTCTCTGTCGCAACGCCGTCTCGGCCTCTCGATCGATCGGCCTGGTCTGCTCTGCGGAAGCTTCACCTGAGCTTCCGAGGAGTCATCCTGTTCTTCCTCCCGTCCGTCGTCTCCCGACGGGACTCATCGTTGTCGTTTTCTTTCTCCTTCGAGAATTATTCGAGATAGGTAGATTGAATTCGAGGCAGATAGCAGTAGATTGCTACGTTTCTTGACGCTTGACGCGTCTAATTTTCAGTGGTTTTATATAGCACGTGCCTAAACCGTGACAACATGCACGTGCGGCGCGCTAGCGAGACTTCTTCGGCCGAGCTAGCTAGTACCCTATTTTTCTCCTCGTTGAAGTGTTCAAAGTAATTCTACTAACCGGAGACCCTACCTGCTTGCTCAAGCTTCATCTTTAGTCGGCTCGATCGTTCCTTCGTCGGCTGATGCTAGTTGCAAATAGCTAGCTAGGCTCTTGAAAATGTCCTCCTACCTTTTCGGTTTTCGCCGCATACTGAGTCTAAAAATTACATATTTCAGCTCTTGACGACTTGACAACGTAGTTACTGCTCTCTCTCATCAGCAGATCAATTCAATATATTGTTCCAACAAGGGCATCGCCCTTTGGACCAATTATTTTTCAAATTAAATGATGAGATACTGGATTAGACGGAGGAGGCATAATCTCTGTTATCTGCACTAAGGATGTATACAACCATTATTTCCCACAGGACCACAGACATCTTATATTAACATCAGGACTTTCTCCTTCTATATGTGGGAACATATACTTTCACGAATTCTAAAACATACTTTCACCATTCCAAATTATAAGTTACTTTGGGTTTTTTCATCAATAAAAAAATCAGACCACAACTTACAATTTCGAGCGGAGAGAATACTTAGTTATTATCTCAGTGCTCCGTCCCACTATAATATTGTTTCAAAAGTAAGCCACATGTACTTATTACCACTTTCTGACATGACATAATATATGTGTAGCAAATGGCAAAGCATTGGATGCAAAGGGAAAAAGACTCTCAACTCGCCGGTCATCTTTCCTTTTTTTTACCTGGAGCTTTAACCTTTCAAGAAGAACTCAACGACGGTAACGTTCACTTTCCCGGCCTTTCCAATGCAATTCCAAAGAGATGCGCGAGCAGTGAAAACTGAAAAGTGAATCCATGTATCAAATCCACCGTATGTACCATTCACCGTGGTGCAAGCTGGCTGTTTTCTTGGAGCAATATCAACCTCTCATCCTCAGCTCGCACCATGAGAGAAAGCGCGCGGATGATTTCCAATATAATTTCCAGTTTTCCACGGAGACCGGATCGATGCTAGCTGCTGCACTAGCAATTCCATGGGTTCACGCTTGATCGGCTGCTGGCTGCTGCTAGCCAATTTTGACTGCTGGGGCCGAGACCGGCGGTGAAAAATCGATCGGATGCTCCAATCCAAGGTCTCCAACGGCGTCGAGGCATGCAATCCTACCGATCCATGGTCCATGGACCCTGTACCTTCATAGAAATGGCCGGTGGGACTCTGACCGTTCGTCCAGCTTCCGCGCGCGGTCAGTAAAATCCGTCGTCGTGCAACTGGGTGTGTGTTTGTGTTTCAGTAAAAAAAAAAATGGCCACTTGGAAAAGAAGGTGTGGACTTGTGGTCAAACTTTCTAGCTGCACGTCCGTCATCACCGGTTTGTTTAATTTGGGCCTGAAAGGGAGAGCTTCCATTTTCTTTACCTCACATGTTGCTGCAACCGTGCAGATCGACCGAGTGTCATGTAAATAAACAATACACAAGTAGTAGTACTCAAGTAGAAGTAGGACATGAATCATGAGAGCCTTTTCGGACGGTGACATGACTTTCTACCTCGAGTGCATGAGTGAGAGTGGCTCATGACTTACTGGTAGGGTAGATGATCTGCACTGCACGTTTCTGTTTCTGTTTCTGTTCTGTGTGTGCTTTGGTCAACAAGGCTCACTTCGAATCCAAGGACAGGCAGCAGTTACATGTGGATCTGGTGTGCCACTGCCTCTAGTATGCACTCTGTACTCTGTAGATAGAGCTTGAAAAGTAACGTGGCTTTTCCAACAGGAAATAATAATATAATTCTGCAGCCAGCCGTCCTCCGAGTGGCTTATTATGATGGACATAAGAAATAATATAATTTGGACGCCGCACTCGTGCTAATTTACTTCCTCCGTAGTACCTTGTATTTGGTATTTTAGTTGCAGATAAGAAGCCTTTTCCAGATTCGGAATAATCCCGCTTTTTAGTTTTTCTTTTTTTTTAAAAAAAAACAGCCACAGAATGATAACAGTTTAGAATGCCAGGACAAGCAAACTGGGAGAGGCCAAAAAAAAAAAAAACCCAACGTATTTCACCCATCAGTCGACCTCTGGCCGCGTCGGCCCATTGTAGTTGAAGCCCAAGGCCCCGGTGCAAGAACGAACCTAGAAACATTACTTACTGCTAGGGTAGATGATCTGCACTGCACGTTTCTGTTTCTGTTTCTGTTTGTTTGTGTTTGGTCAACAAGGCTCACTTCGAATCAAGGACAGGCAGCAGTTACATGTGGATCTGGTGTGCCACTGCCTTAGTATGCACTCTAGATAATAAAAATTAACGTGGCTTTTCCAACAGGGAATAATAATAATTCTGCAGCCAGCCGTCCTCCGAGTGGCTTATTATGATGGAATAAGATATTTTGACGCCGCACTAGTTTTTCCTCCGTAACAAAATTTGGTATTTTAGTTGCAGATATAAATTCGGAATAATCCCGCTTTTTAGTTTTTCTTTTTTTTTTTTTAAAACAGCCACAGAATGATAACAGTTTAGAATGCCAGGACAAGCAAACCGGGAGAGGCCCAAAAAAAAAAAAACCCAACGTATTAAACCCATCAGTCGACCTCTGGCCGCGTCGGCCCAAGTTGAAAAAGTGCAAGAACGAACCTAGAAACATTACTACTGCTACTCCGTACACGCGTAATAGTACATTGCTATATCACTGTCAGTGCAGGAATCGTGCCATACGTATACTAGACGCCGTCGTTGCTGCACCGTGCCGCGCCGTACGTACCTCCCCGTACCACGAAACCTCTTGTGTGATTTTTCTACAGCACGTGTGCTTCGAAATCTTGACTGTTTGACACGTCCACATAGGCACATACTACCACGGCTGGAGGCCTAGAGTACTCCCTTCGTCCATAACCGTTATAGTTGGTGTTCGTATAAATTTGATTTAATTTATAAAAAATCTATACAACATTTATATCTTTAAATAAATTATAAAAACCTAGATTCAAATATCTTTCTAATAATATTAATTATGTACCATAATCACTGAAAAAATAGCGCGTTATAGCGTCTAGAAGCAGCTATCGCAATGCTCATTAGAGTGCTATAGCACGCTATAGCGCTAAATAGCGTTAAAATAGTGCCGCTATAGTGTTTCGGCCAAGCTCCCGCTAAATTTTATAGCCTGTGATTTTTTTCCATTGACCATAATATTAATATTTTTAATATACATTTTAGTTATTAAGTTATTTATCAAAAAAAAAAAAAACAGATATTTAGAGACATAGAGCTGGTAAAATTGTGGATATGTGCACGTGCCATAAATAAAATGGATCGCTCACTCTCACCATCTCACTAGCTAGCAGACGACGGCGACAAAACTCCATCGGCCAATAACGGCCATCGCCCTTGAGGTCATCATCATCATCATGTTCTTGTTCTCTCTCTTTCTCTCTCTCTGCATTTTATTTTCACCCCCCTGGTCCTCGTCTTCCTCTTATCCGAGAACGAGTAGACGTTGAAATGCCAGGCGGCTGTAGAATTGAAAGTAGGGTATCAGACCATTGTCGTCGTTTCACCATAAAGCGCCTAGCTTATCTCAGCTTCTTGACCCGTCGCCGTCGATCACGACCGTAGTATAGCTAGAACCTAAAGCTTTTGGTTAATTCGGTCGCATCCTTTCCAAATCACAGCTAGCTCCGTCGTCAATTCCAAACGTGCTCCTATTTATATTTATAGTATTTATTTATGTATATTATATGAGTATACAGTAATACTACAATATATATCAGGACTGTTTCAGCGCTAGCGGCCTCGCGTACGTGTCTCTATGTCCGTATGTCGCTCGCGCCCGTGCCCGTGCATGCATGCGTTGTTGTCGATGCGGGATCCGGAGTCGTCCAATCAAATATTCGAACGGCCATATGTGTGTCCTACTCCTCCTACATACGCTGGTCGGTTCCAAACAAATTAAGTGCTCACGCGTGACGTTCATTTCTGGTTGGAAAAATTGGTAGCAACGACAAAAATCCTGCAGGTATTTACAGGAATTCCCCAATATATCTAGATCAAGCACAAAATGTTCCGGCTTCGCTTCGGCATCGATCTGTCCTGAAGTAGCGAACACGCTAGCCACTATCATTTCTGTTGGTATTTGCAGGTTAATTACTCCAAGGTCATCAAATAAATTACACAAATAAATTACACACCCCTAGCTATATATTTTCCTACTAGCGCGCTTTGTGTTTTATGGGAAAAAAAGAAAAATATTTTATCATAAAATCAGTTCATCGAGTTGAGTTGATACATAATCTTAGAAACAACCTCCCAATCTCTACCTACTCCCTCCGTACCAAAAAGAATATCGTTCTCGCTTCCCGAGAAACGATTGCCGGCAATTTTTAAAAATAGTAAATAACATCGATTAGTATCACAATTAGTATAGTTGAAAAGATTTTTAGATCTATTTTTTTTTAACAAATTTATTTGAAGATATAAATATTATACGTATTTTCTATAAATCAAGTTAAACTTGTGGCACGAACACCCAAAACGTCATCTATTTTAGGACAGAGGGAGTAAGTGACTATATATAGACACACAGTTTAAGGGTCTGTCCAGTTCCCCCGAAACAATGGTCTGGAATAATTCCAAGCCAGATTGCTTCTCTAATTTATATAATTAACCTTTGATAAATTAGAATGATTCCTAATTAAATTCTGACTAATCGAACAAGCCCTAAGAAAAAAAATCTGAGCATGCATGTCACATTCAAAGCGCGTTGCATGTGTGTCTTACAAACTCATCGTTGCCATTTTCAAATGGTATGTCGTCATCGATAATAATAATATATATGAAACGTGTAGCAGCGCTGCTAGCTCTGCGCCAACACAATGTGTGGCCCTATTGGCTGACCTTGACATGTAGCGGTCAAACGTTGCATCGCATTGAACATCCACGCGCAGGGTCAAATGTATTGTATACTACGGAGAGGATATCATTGGTCCATGATTGTACAAGAAAAGAACGTTTGAAACCGCACAAGGTCCAACGATAACATTGGCTACCTAGCGTTATGGCGCATACCTTAGCCATGCTAACTTTATGGTGCATTTGGAAACAACGGAATGCAGTAGTCTTCAGGGAGTTCAGTATATCAGCACAAGCTCTCTTCGGCGTGATAAAAGATACCTGCCACATGTGGTCCTTTGCTGGAGGCAAGATCCTATCGTCTCTTTGGGTTGCTACACCTTTTGGGGAGTAATTAGCTTTTGATTTTATTTTGGTCCTACACAAATACTCTTTGATAGGTCGCGCTCCTCGCTACTTGTAATGCTGAACCTCCTTTCTACCCTTATTAATGATATGTCGGGAAACCGGATCTTTCAAAAAAAAACATTGGCTACCTAGCTGCGCCCTTTGAAAACTCCTTAGGGTACTCACGACATAGCCACCTAGCTGCGCCCTTTGAAATCTTTTCAAATTTTTAACATAGTCTCCACATATGATATCACAACATATCCACAAGTTTCATAATTTTTAGATTTCATTTGCTTTTTTTATAATTTATAAACAACTTGACCGCAAGTTCATAGCCATAAAGTGTGAACAAGATGTTTGAAAATTCGGGTCGGTTTCTGGATATGACCTTACACTACACTCTATTACATGACTATCATTTTTTGAATCACTAAATTCCATTGGATGCACGCGCAGTTCAAATTTGTATTTTGCAAAAAAATCAATTAAAGGAAATTAATTAACTATATATAGAAAAATCCACAAAATGTACCAAATTCTAGCATAGAGTAACTAGTCCTGTAGAAGGGCTGCAAAAAAATTGGTGGGTAAAAGTGGAAAAAATAAAAATATCTTGCCGATTGTTTGGTCTGGCACTCGGCAAAGGACCCTCTTTGCCGAGTGCCTGCTCTGGACGCTCGGTAAAGAGGAAAGTTTGTCGAGCACCAAACGGCTGGCACTTGGCAAAGGCTGACGGTGGTTGGTAACCATGAACTGGTGCAATCTTTGCCGAGCGGAGGACTTTGCCGAGAGTTGGGCACTCGGCAAAGGGGTTCTTTGTCGAATGGCACCTTTTGCCGAGGGCTAGGCGCTCGGCAAAGATCGTTTTGCCTAGTGTCATACGTTGTCGAGCGCGGCACTCGGCAAAGCGGCTCTTTGCCGAGTGCCCGATATAATGCACTCGGCAAATCTCTGGACACTCGGCAAAGGCCTGGATTCCGGTAGTGAAGATGCTTTGACACACCAGTGTAAGAAGATGATCAGAAGGGTTTGCACATAGCACCAAAAGTGAAAAACTAAGGCTATGTGGCCAGGTCTGAAATCGGATTGCCCATGATACATTTTTGTCCAGAGTGTTTTCCTTTTTCTCAAGGAAGCTTACACTTGTTGTTTCCCACAGGCGACATTACTAGTCTGGGCCTGGTCCACCTAAAAAAATTATTCTGGCCAGCCGGCCTGCCGAATTTTAGAAACCACGGCCCATGCTAGGTCAGTAGTGGCCCTTGGTTGCCGGCCACGGGCCACGAGCCCGTGCGCTGCCGCTGACGGCTGACCCATTCCGACGTTCAGAAGTAACAGACGCTTCACGCTTGTACTTGAATTGAATTCTAGCGACGTTGCCACCTAGTTTCCCTCGCACGGACAACACTCCAAAGTGCAAAAACAATGACAGATTGGCACGCCAAGGAAAGCGTGCAGAGACGGCGCCGACCAGACTGCTGCATCGGCCATCACCCTCTCTCGTCTCGAGGTCAGGTTCTTCCCGTCTCTCCCTCTCTCAATCTGTCTCTCGGTCGAGCGAGTCGTAGTAGTACATGATCAACTATAACAACGTGTTTGTTGGATTGGGTCACGGTATGATCCTGGAGTCATCCGAACCTACATCCGAGCGTGTTGTTTCGTTTAGATTGAGCTACGGAATCATCTCGTTCATCACCTGTTGATTCTCTACAACTAATTTCCTAAGTCAAGAGCCGGGACCTACTTGTCCGTCCGGTGGAAAACATGACATGGCCTCGTTCGGAACCAAATCGATCTGCTCTGACTCAATCTGCAGACCAACATGCTGTAACTGATTCTAATGACTTGTCTTTCTCTCTCTCTTTCACCCTCTGGTCTTCGTCTTCCTCTTATCCAAGAATAGACGTCGATCCAAGTGCCAGGCGGCTGTTGAAAGTAGGTGTATCAGGGTGAAATTGATCAACGACGACGTCGGCCGCGCCATTGTCATCGTTTCATACAGTGTCTAGCTTAGCTCAGCTTCTTGACCCGTCGCCGTCGATCACGACCGTAGTAGCTACAGCCCAGGGCTGTCCCATGGGGGAGGGCAAGGAGGTGCGACGGCCGGGGGCCCATGACATGAAGGGGGCCATAAGTATATATACACATATAGTATTTAGTATATGTATATACGTATTTGGTCTATTAAAATGAAAATTTAATGGCTCAAACACTTACCACAAGTATTAAATTAGCTTGTTGCTTTTTATATTTCGATATTTGGCTATTCCCCATCGCTTCCAAATTCCAACAGATGCTACCAATTAATTCTTATGAGTAGTATTATATACTTTAATCATTATATTAAGACGTTATTTGGCATAATTCCTCTTCAATCCAAAAAATTACTTTGACTCCTCTACTATTCATTAAAAAATAGTTCTCCCTCCTTTTTTTTCTTTCAGGTGCTTGATATAGCACATCACATGTAGTAGGCCCTAAAGATTAGATTGCTAAGTTTTTACTATTTTCTTGCCCAAGGGCCCTTGAAATTATTGGGACGGCCCTGCAGTACAGCCTAAAGCTTTTGGTTAATTTGGTCGCATCTTTCCAAGTCACAGCTCCGTTAATTTGAAACGTGCTCCTATTTATATACTAGTATTTGTGTATATTTATATAGTACACTAATATATATATGGACTGCTTCAACTATATATAGTCTCACCTGTCTATGCCACTACCATGTATATATATCATTTCTATTGGTGTCACACATCAAATGAAGATGGTGACAAATGACAAGATTATTGGGCCCAACAAGGACACGGACGCCATCAGCGGGCCCCACGGCCCGCCCTAGGGAGGGGCGGCGTGGGGGGCGCCGCAAGAGGAGGGGCGGCGGCGACCCTAGCCGCCCCTTGGCCGCGCTAGGGGGCGGGGGTCCACGCGCCGTTCCTCGCCATGGTCGCCGCCATGCGCATTCGCCGCTAATTATCTTTTATTATTATTATTATTTAAAGAATTAAGATTAGATAAACTGAAAAATTCGTGTTCGATAAAGACTTTCTATTAGAGTCCACTCGGGACTATAAATAATAGGGGGTTGTAATCAGTTGAATCAAGAAAGTAATAAGGGTAATTTCTATTATTTCCAATCTCTCATGCCACGCCTCTCTTCCTCCCCCCTCACCCTGCGCCGCACCCCCTCCCCCACGCCGCCGCCCCCTCCCTCCCCCCCTCCTCCTCCAATCCACTAGCACAATCCACCCTCCCAAATGTGTGTTACAATTGGTATTTACAGTTTAAATACTCTTATTCTACAGTCATCAAATAAATCATACCCCTGGCTATATATATTTTTTTCCTGTTAGCACGTTGCATGTTTTTTTAAAAGAAAAGATTTATTTTCATTTTATTCTAAGATCAGTATATCGAGCTGATATACGGTCTTAGAACAACCTCCCAAACTCTGCCTAAGTGACGATAGACACGCAATTTAAGAAAAAAAAATCTGAGCATATGTGACATTCAAAGAGCGTTGCATGTGTCTCACAAACTCGTCGTTGCCATTTTCAAATGGTACGTCGTCGTCGACAATAATAATAATAATAATATATATGAAACGTGCAGCGCCGCTAGCTGCGCCAACTAAATGATGTTTGTGGTCCTATTGGTTGACCTTGACATATGTATGTAGCGGTCAAACATTGCATCGCGGCGCATTGAACATCCACGCAGGGTCAAATGTATGTATACTACGGAGAGGGTATCATTGGTCCATGATTGTACAAGAAAAGAATGTTTGAAACCGCAAAAGGTCCAACGATTACATTAGCCACCTAGCTGCGCTCTTTGAAAACTCCTTAGGGTATAAACACCCTAGTCATCTATTACAATGAGCTAGAAACGACACATTTGCACTTGCATGTCTAGATATTTTTGTATATACAATAACACGCGTACCGGCTACATTCAATGTACCTGCTTAAGTTTTGAAAATGCCTCCATTCTAAATCATAGGACGTTTCGTATTGTTTTAAGTCAATCTTTAAACCTTGACCGAATTTATAAAAAGTAATCTGATTCTTGTATATGTTGATGTATATTTTGATGTATATTTTAAAAGTTAGTTCAAATTAAAGAAGATGGCTTAATTAGAATAAAACTAAAATGACCTAATTAATTTGAAACAAAAAAAGAAGAAAATGAAGTGTCTTGGTACTCACGTAATAAGCTGGTTTGGTCTATAAATGAAGCATGACTTAGAAAAAAAACTAAGGCCCCGTCTGGATGCCTTGGGATAACGGAAAGAAGATAAAAAAAATCTCCAACCATGCCAAATGGGGAGGATTCTGGAAGGGTTAACAATTATCTCTAGGGTAGATTCCGAAAATCTCACAATCCAGCAACGGCTGGATTTTCCAGGATACTTCCCTTCCCTAGATGCCAAAGGACCAAATTGCCCTTGTCTTATCTCTTCTAGTCTGAAATAGTTGAAGGGTATTTTGAGAAATAAGTTATCACATTACTAGAATCCACAACCACAATCCAAAAATCCAGACATGGAAGGATTCTTGATATCTAGAATCTAGATTCTAGAAATCTGGATTAAAAAATCCCAAGGGAATCAGACAGGACCTAAAATGACCTAATTAAGCTGGTTTGCTTCTACTTGGTGCTGCTGAATCTAGTCCTACTTCTGAGTTCTAAGTTTTTTGGGGTTTGGAGCATAACTAAAACTCGTACAGCTTGATAGAATAGACACTTATGGTTGTACTTGTAATGAGTAATACAACTGAGTAGAGAGTGTTGACTGAAGATTAGTCTTTAGGGCAATTGGAGAATGATTTATTAGACAACTAAAAAACCCACAATTATTTTGATCAATGTGACAAAAAATGAAATAATTTATTTGAAGAAAATAAATCATTTCATTGAAGTGAAGGGGAGACTTATTACTTCAATTAGTCTCATTCTTTGAATGAATCTCTTGACTATTGAGAGGATTGCCCAAATGGGTTATATAGCGTATACCTAGTAAATCTTACAAGTAAACCAGAAGATGGCGATTAAAGTTTTTGTTTCCATTTTTATAGATTTCAAGTTTACAATAAATCTATGAAAAAATTATGCTCATGAATTAGAATAATCCAGAAACGATCGTAGGAGTGTTCATTACTTAATACTTCTACTTAATTATGCCAAGATCCCTTAAAAAAGGCATGTCATTGTAGTATACATGCCAAGTTTAAAATAAATGACAAGTAAAATCAGGTAAGATTTGTACTCAATCCATCTTAAAGAAAATACAACTCTAGGACGGTACTGGGTGAAGAAATCATCTCAGGTTTGGCCAGCTTTATAAAAACCAAAACATTGATGTTATCATACTAAATAACTATTATAGATTCATCTTGAATTAAAAATTTATAGTATTAATTTTTTGGTGTTATAAATTAATATTATCATAATTTTATTAAACAAAATTTAAATATTTTAACTAAGAAGAGAACCAAAATTGCATTTATTTAGCAGACGGCATGTACTCATCACATATTCTCTAAGGACAAACGACCAAAGACCGTTTGCATAAATCTGAAAAAGAAAAAAAAAACTTGCGAACCTAGGTACACATGTTTATACTATTATATACATGTACTACGTATTATCAACAGTAATTGAACCGGCTGGGGATCTGTTTCAGGGGAAAGGAACCGTATTGTCAGTTTGTAGCACAGGTACTGGAGGAAAGGAAACCTGCTATTGACTAAAAGTCAATACTGACTAACTATATAAATCGATGAGTCTTCAGAAAAAAATGTTCTATATTCTCTAGATTCCACTCTAAATAGTAGTACTAACTCCATCTCAAATTATAGTTCGTGTGACTTTTTTTAATCTCAAAATTATACAAAATGCCATATCTTTTATTGTGGCTTGCCTTATTAATAGAAGATTAGAAGTTCTTCAGGAATGACTCAAATTTGACTGTGTTTGTATAAAGTTTTTGAATAGGACGAATGATCAAATTTGAAATTGAAAAAAATCAAATGAATTATAATCTGAAATGGAGAGAGCAGTGACCGGTCTTCACCAATAACTAAATATAGAGTGCAACACTCTCCCGAATGTACCGGTCTTCACCAACTTATCAAAATGCCATATCTTTTATTGCAAATTTGACTGTGTTTGTATAAAGTTTTTGAATAGCTCAAATTTGACTGTGTTTGTATAAAGTTTTTGAATAGGACGAATGATCGAAATTGAAAAAAATCAAATGAATTATAATCTGAAATGGAGAGAGCAGTGACCGGTTTCACTAATTGCTAGAACGAAATTATTGAAAAGTTGACCCAATTGTGTATACTATCTAGCTATTCATTCCTAACCCGAAAACATATGCTCATTATATCATCCAAACTCTGAAAACCTAGCTAACTGCTTGAAAAATTGATTATCATGAAGAATTTGGCCCAAGTGTATATATGTGCAGACTTAACTATAATCTTAGAAGAAGCTAGCAGACTGATGAACAATTAATAGTATTCATCAATTTCACAGAACGTAGAATAATAATCTTAGAAGAAACAGACTGAGCAATAATGTTCATTAATTTCACAGAACATCTGACAGGAGGCCTAATTTTAATTTTACACACGCACTGCATTGCGCGGATGCATATAGTAGATATATATAGCTAGCAAACCCTCGCCGTCTTGTACTGTCCCAGCAAGAAACTAATGAACATAAAGGTTAAGAAGGAGGAGGAGAAGAAGAATTAAGAAGAAGAAAAAGAAACTAAAGAAGAAGAAGAAGCAAGTAGGTATCCCAACCACACTATACTAAGCTACGTAATGAACTGGTTAGGCACTTACTAATTTTCAGAGCGATGCCTGACTTAACCAAAGTCCAAAGAAAGGGGATATCGGAAACGGATCGACGACACGCGTCTGAGCAGCAATTTGGATCATGGAATCATCATCAACATCATCATCATCATCATCATATGGAGGATCAGTTCCGAGAGCGCGGCGAGGCGGCGGCGGCGAGGACCTCCTTGAAGTGGCGGACGTCGCAAGGCACCCGGAGGATGCCCTCCTGCTTGTACCCGAACTCCTGCGCCGCCATCTCCAGCAGGGCCGCGAACGACGGGTGGCGCAGCGCCTCCACGCGCACCACGAACCGCTCGGACTCGCCGCCGTCGCTGTCGCCGCCGCAGCCGCACACCAGCACCGGCACGCACCCGCGCGGCACGCCGCCGCCGCTGCCGTCGCTCACGCGGTCCGAGAAGCTCAGGCGCCGCATCAGCTCCCTCATCGTCGTCGACGCCGGTGGTTTACCTTAATCGTGATCGATCGGCCGCCGGTGAGGGTGAACTGGGTGTACGTACCCACCCCGAGATTGCTGCTAGCTAGCTAGGTCTTGGTCTGCATGCATGCGTGTGGATGGGGGCATGGGGTTGTGCAGTGCTTGGCCGGCGTGGGGAGCTCCTTTTATAGCTGCCGCTACCTTCTCGGCCGGTGCTGGGCATGCCTAGCTAGCTAGGACTAGGAGAGATGATGGGAAAGTAGAGAAGGATGGACATGGACCTGTGAGAGATCGTGTGTCCGGAGTCCTGATGACCTACCTGATCGAGAGAGAATTGAAGTGCGTGGGGGCGGTCAACAGACAGACCACGGAGTGGGTTCAAAAATGTTGGCTATCATGAGCATCTTTGAAAGTTAAGAGAGTCTGGAATTTCCTGCTAATACAATCGCACGCACGGAAATTGAATTCAAGACAGAGGCAGGTTAAATTTCCTAGAATCCGTACAATTCAAACTATCTTAAGTTTGACTAATTTATAGAAAAAAAAATAACAACACATGTGACATAAAATTAACATATTATACAAATATATTGTATGGTATATCTAATAATATTAGTTTGATATCATAAATCTTGACAATTGTTTTCTAGAAATTCGCCGAGACTAAATGTAAAAAAATTAAAAGTCTGCTCTCTACTAGTGAAAGTTTAAAAGTTTGACTTAAGATAATTATAGAAATCTATTTATTTAGCGCCAGATGATATTTTTGTACAGCCATAATCAAAGTTTGGGAAGTTTAATTTAAGACAAAACTTAAAAAGACTACATTTCGGTATACGGATCGGAGAGGGAGTTGCTAATACGGAGTTCTAGTCACTAGTT
The DNA here is from genome assembly GCA_015844335.1 of Chrysopogon serrulatus. Lineage (NCBI taxonomy): Eukaryota > Viridiplantae > Streptophyta > Magnoliopsida > Poales > Poaceae > Chrysopogon > Chrysopogon serrulatus. The sequence goes on along the minus strand of JADLZL010003832.1, from coordinate 130 downwards.
TAACATGTATTATTTGCTATTCAACTGCAATCTCTTATTAGCAGTTTTTAATGGATTATAGGATCATAATACTCTGTTATAGTTGGATAAAATCTCAGTTTTTAACACTGCTACCTTGGCAAGGCCTTGC
>JADLZL010003831.1:0-111100 GCA_015844335.1 Chrysopogon serrulatus | reverse complement strand
AGATCACCAAAGTAGACATAGGGTTTACACTTCCCGAATTCCACGAGTTTTGGTGTTTCACTATTTGTGCGGTAAACGGGAAAAGGCGCAAACATACAAGCTTATCGGAACAAGGAAGCGGAAAAAAACGGACTCCACGGCTACAGGGAAGGTTCTAGAAGAGGCGAAGGCACCACACCGAGCCGGGGGCCCGAAGGCCACCGGGTGGGACCGGCCGGTCCCACCCCCGAGCCACCCGGTGCGGCCTGGCCCGGTCGGGTCCCGTTCGCCGGTTCGCTCCACCGCCTTTGAGGATCAATCCTAGCCACCCGTCAATGTCGGTTTGATCCAATGGCTCACGATCATCGCCCGGGGGCTATAAAAGAAGAGGCACCCCCCTTGGGGAGAGCCCCCCATTTACTCATTCTCATTCGGAAGTCGATCATCGGCCGAAACCCTAATCGAGCTCCTTAGCTAGGGGCCTAGATAGCTAGATTAGAACTAGAGGGAGGCAAGCGCAGGCTTGGATTCCGGAGCCATCAAACTAGGATTTGGTATAATTCTTACCTCCTCTCGCCTTTGTTCTCTTTCATTGTATAGTTATATGATTGCTACAATTGAATTGATGAATTCTTATTTACTTATATTCATGGTTATTATGTTCTTTGTCTATTATGGTTATATGCTTAGTATAGCTAGATTAACATTATGTTTATCCATAGGTTCGTATAGCACTCATCATCTAATTGATCGTTGGGTGAGTGATAAACAAAGTGTAATAGCGTGGTGCATATATCTTTGTTTATCTGCGCGAATGCACCCTATAGGCTGGGTTTGGTAGATCGCGGGTGTGACATTCTGTTGAGTCCTATGTAATCCGAACCCGTTTTATAGGCACGATAGGGCTTGTATACGACGGAAGGGCGAGCTATGTTCTCAAACCTCCTTAGTATGTCCACTATGAATAAATGTAATGCTAACCTTAGCCATGATTACTAGGTGTATTGCACTAACCATAATGTACATTGACATGTAGCTAGGAATAAACCAGGAATATCTCTTGATGTTCTACTAGCAACCCTAATGATATAGCTAGGAGTCTCTATCTGTTTATGCTGATGATTATATACTTATCTTATCATTTATCTTGTGACTTACCCCCGCATTGAGTAGCGAGGACATGGTTATGCCTATTCATTACACCCTAGGTCAACACACTACCTTTACACAGCCCATGTAGACCTTCCTTTGGGAAAATATAAATGACAACCCGTAATACTCCGGGTAAAATGCTACAATGGTATTTGATCTCGTAAACTTGCGGATACATTTCTATATTCTAGATGGTGGCATGATTTAATACCACACCTCTTGGTGTTATCTTTGGGGATGACAACTTGGCATTCTAGTGGCGGTCTTATTTGTTCTAGCATTTTTGGCGCCGTTATTAGAGATAACATTAAGAGGTGTCAACAAGCATTTTTTTAGGCGCCGTTCTTGGGGAAGGCAATTGGCAATTAAAAAGGATAGCGATAGACCTAACAAACTAATGAGATAGAGGAAACCATAGACCCCTACTCAATGCAGGCTTACCCTTGTGTTTTCTATCTTTGTGAAATCTTATGCGGGGTAATGAATGAGTGGTTTTGATCTGCGGAATAGTTACATTGAAAATCCGAGAAACTCTTTCGAAGAAAGAAATTCCAGCAAGTGAGGGACATCTTTGAATCTCCATCAAGGACACCCATCGGCGAGGTTCGTTCTTTGGAGGAGCAAGCTCTTACAAGAGAGAAGAAGAAAGAAAAGCAACAAGAGGGCAACTTAGCACTAGTTTTCAAAGAAATGGCTGATAAGTCATCTGCGAGTTCTCCGCTCAGAACACCAACAACATCCGCACCGGACCTAACGTCGAAGTTGGGGAGAATGGATTCGAGCTCAAGCCTACTCTTATCACCATGGTGCAAGCCAATTTATTCTGTGGGAAAGCACATGAAGATGCAAGTGCTCATCTCCAACACTTCCTGGAGATTTATAGCACTTTCAAGCTGAAGGATGTACCAAAGGATACCGTTCTGCTCCGTCTGTTCCCATTCTCACCGTTGAGGAAGGCAAAGCAATGGTTCTATGCCAACAAAGACAACCATATAACTTGGGACAAGTGCTCCACAGCGTTTTTAGCAAGATTCTTTCCTATGGGCAAGACGAGTGTGCCTAAGGGGGAAGATCTCGAGTTTCCAAAGAACAACATGATGAGTCAGTCCCTGAGGCATGGGATCAATTTCAAGATTATATATCAGAATGTCCTCATCACGGGATGGAGAATTGGCTCTGATGCAAACTTTCTATCATGGGCTTACCAACAGCACCACAAACAATGTTGATGCTTTTCTGCTTGGAGGTGCATTTATGTCACCGACCATACCACAAGCTCTTTGCTCTTATGGAGAAGATGGCCTCCAACCAAGATTGGAATGATGAGCGCCAAACCACCCGCAAGAGGAGTGGAGGAATGCACCAGCTCAAGGAGGTAGACATGCTGTCTGCCAAGATAGATCTACTCATGAAGAAGCTGGAAGACAAGACAAGCCCGAGGCAAGATGTCATGCGCATTAATGATGTAGGCATGACATGTGAAGTATGTGGCAATATGGGACACTTTCGGGCAACAAACTGTCCCGAGACCCGCGAGGACGTGAACTTCATCAACAACAACAACAACTATCGTCCTCAAAATCAAGGATGGAACCAAAGAAAAGGCCCAACTACCAAGGTAACTTCCAAGGTAACTTTCAAGGCAATAATTATAATAACTATGCTCAAGCGCCTCGAGAGAGAAGTAATCTTCAACCAAAATAAAATTGTGGAGACTTTATCTAGGAAGGTAGCATCCAATGATAAAATGCTAGAAAACATAAACATTAAAATGGATAGCTTTACCTCTGCTTTAAGAACCAGCTTAGCTTCAATAAAATGATAGAGCAACAATTAGCTCGGTGGCGGCGGCTTTGTTCCACCGACCAACGAAGGTAAGATTCGGGGCAACCTCTAGAGCCCGAGACCGTGAATCTTGTTGATGTATATGCAGGTTACTACGTTGAAGCATCATCGGGGATAGAAGGATGACTCCATGCCACCCAAGAGGGGAGATCCGGGGGAGAGCTATGATCCCCATCTCTATTGGGCAAATGACTTCTCGGATGTCGTCTGCGATCTAGGCGCCGATGTCAACATCATGCCTAAGGTAATTTTTCGACCACATCTTTCCATGGGCACCTTTGTTGTACACAGATATGTGTTTGCAGCTTGCAGACCAGACGATCAAGTACCCCAATGGAATCTTAGATGACGTGTGCATTCGAATCGGGAGATCATATGTCCCTGTGGACTTTGTAGTCTTGGATACCGGCAAAGATCCCAAGAGTCCAATCATTCTTGGCTGACCATTCCTGAGTACTGCAAAGGCTGTCATCTATACGGATAGTGCCAAGATTTGTTTCACCATCAAGGGCAATAAAGAGAAGTTCAGTTTCAAGAACAAGACCCTTGAAGCTCCCATAGATCCAAGAGGAGCTTACTTCCCAGTCAAGTCAACAAATGAAGGAACCAAGAGAAATTCAAATGGGAAGAGAAAGAACAAGAATAGAAGACAAGTGAGAAAGCAAGTCCTAGTAGTCAAGGCTGTTGAGTACAAGCATGACCACCTCTTAGCTTCACCATTCTTAACCAAGAAGGAGGATCCAGGCACGCCAGCCATTGATTGCACTATTGGACAGTGCTCGTTCTATAATGCCTTCTGCGACACCGGATCAGCTGTCAACATATTGCCCAAAAAGGTATATGATTTATTATTCGATACACCCTTGTACCCTACCTATATGCAGCTGCAGCTGGCGGACAACACGACAAGATTTCCGGAGGGAGTAGCAAGAGACATCATGGTCAAGATCTAGGACCACTACGTCCCGACCGATTTCATGATACTGGACATGGGAAAAGAAGACGAGACGCCAATCATACTTGGAAGGCCGTTCCTCGGCACCACCAACGCAATCATCTACAATGGATCGAGGCCAAGTCCATTTCCAATTCGGGGAGAAAAGTTACGCCTGTTATTTTAAAGATTATAACTCTCCTGGATTAGCGGCTTTACCCAGTCAAGAGGAGACGTCGGCGCGGAGGAATCGCTCTCAAAAGAGCAATATTGAGGAGGAGGAAATCAAGAAAGAATCTGTAGCACCGAAACAATCTACAAAGGTATGGAAAGAAAAAGATAACCTCCTCAAGCGAGTCATCATCACCGGGAGGTCCAACGTCAGGGTCCCCATCCTCGGGATCCGATGAAACACCCCAGTGAGTGAAGACGATGAGAAGTCTTGTCCGGAAGACTTTAAACTCCGAACCCTTGCCATAAGTTAACCATGGTAGTTATCCATTTACTTTCTTACACTTTTTTTAATTCGTGGTTGATTTTTATCATCTTTATAGAAAATCATAAAAATATTTGAAAAAAACCTCAAAGCCCCATGTGACATGCCTACAAATAAAAGGCTGAAGGAGTGCTCACTGTGGTGGCATAAAAATAAAATAAAAATTAGAATACATATTTTGATTTTATTTGAAAAAAAATCTAAAAATAATCATTAAGCATCCTGCCACTTTGAATGCACTGTAATAACTTTTGAAACCCTTCACAACATCTAATCCTCGAACGGACTACCCACTAATTGTTTATCCTAATCTGTTCCACGAGTTTTGGTGTTTTGTGAGATGTTTGCTGCAGGATGTCTCTAAGAGCTAGTCTGTCTAAGAATCATCATCATCACTTGAAGCACACCTTCTTGCGCATAGCTAACCACTGTGTGAGGGAAGCAACTTTCTGTTGGATGAGATGAAGGTTCTTGGCTACACCAGCTCTTACAAGCATGAGTTCCATCGAGAAGACTGCTCTGCTTCAATGCTCAACCACGATAACAACCAGCTTGGGGGAAGGCAACCCCTAGGTACCCAGGTAAGTGTATCTACGCGATTATCGAGTCAGTCATAAAAAATAAAAAATACCAAAAAATATGTGAGCACATGAAGGTTCACCATAGTATCTAAGAAAATCTAAAAATACCAAAAATATATGGGCACATGAAGGTCCATGCTTTTTAAGAGTCTTTTGAGTTTTATAGTTTGAGTCTTTGAAAAAAAAAATAAATATCAAATAAAAAAGTTTGTTTGCCTAGAGTCAATAAAAAAAAAGGGGAAAGCTCTTGAATGATTGAATTGAAATGATGATAAGCTGCTCTGTTACAACACCTCTGAAATGCCTAGAGTTTAGACAAAAGTTTTCTCAAAGTTTTAGCTCCAATTGTTTTGACATGAGAATTTGCTCTGAGCCTGAAACTTGTGGGTTGCATATGCTTGAACTAAGTCTAGGTACCTGATTGATAAGATTGAGAAAGTCTGAGCTGCTATCTATCTTGTTCTAAGTGATGCTAGAGTTCTGGAGATTTATCTCTTGAAAAAAAAAACATGATGAGTTCCTATATGACAAAGCTTACATTCCCACCAGAGCCAAACATGATGAGATAGGCTAGTTAAACTTCCACATATATGCTGCTTGTCTTGCATTGAGTTTTGTCAATCTTTGTGACCCTGGTGAGAGATTTGTCATGCTCTTGAATCAAGATCCACCTCCATATGCACTACCCTACCCTGGAGTAGGCGCAACAACATGCCATTCCACCTACATCCATTCTAAAAATGTTTTTCTCCTATGCTGGGAGGGAACACCAAAACTATTCCATTAGGTTAGCCACCCAATAATGCTCTATGTTCCTGTGTTATCTCTCTAAATCCATCAATGCCACAAAAGAGTGCTATGAGCTATGCAAAAAGATATTTGAAAAAGGGAGAAGAAAGAAAGATAGACATGTGTCCCAATGCAAAACAATGGGTACGTAGATGCCCGACTCCCTGAAAAAAAAAGAAAAAGAAAAAAAAGAGAAGAAAGAGATAGCTCATAACCTTTGGCCAATCTTCAATGTTTCAATAGAGAGAGAAGCATTCAAGGAGCTGAGTAGAATTAGGTTGTACCATATATTCACCATATCCATCCACCTATACATCTTGATTCGATTGCATGACTTGTTTCTGCATGGATCCATTGTTTGATTTAGCAACATATGCATTGCAAGTTTGCTCTTTCATCTTTATCCTTACCTATGAGCTCCAAAAAAGCTTTAGCTATAGGATGAAAAGAAAGGCAACCATCATCATAGCCTTGGTGAGAATCCACAAATACCACATATCGTGAGAGACTTGAGAGTGTCATACATGGAAGCTCTGAGTTTTATTTTGAAATCTCTAAAAAACTCCAGAATGATAGCTGATCGAAGAATTTGAGACATAGTGTTTAGATAAGATCTTTCTGTCTATCAAGTGCTCAAGACCCAAGGAAGAGCTAATAAGCCCCGCAGTCCAACGTAAAATAGGTAAGTTTGAAAGTCAACTCAGTTATTGCATAACTTGGAGGAGAATTTCTGTCTGACTGCAGGTATACTTAGAGAGAGTTGTTCCGAGATGGCTACAGTGCTTAAACATACATATATTTTCAATAACTTTTCTAGGTTTTCTTTGCTAAGGGACTAACAAAGGTTAAGCTTGGGGGAGTTGTTGACGGCCACTATTGTATTAATTCAACCGTCAACTAGCCAGGAAAAGGATGCAAATGAGATCACCAAAGTAGACATAGGGTTTACACTGACCGAATTCCACGAGTTTTGGTGTTTCACTATTTGTGCAGGCGTAAACCGAGAAAAGGCGCAAACATACAAGCTTATCGGAACAAGAAAAACGGAAAAAAGCAGACTCCACGGCTACACAGGAAGGTTCCGGAAGAGACGAAAGGCACCACACCGAGCCGGGGCCCGGAGGCCACCAGTGGGGACCGGCCGGTCCCACCCCCAACCCGGCCGATGCGGCCCTGCCCCGGTCGGGTCCCGGTTCGCCCGGTTCGCTCCACGCCTTTGAGGATCAATCCTAGCCACCCGTCAATGTCGGTTTGATCCAATGGCTCACGATCATCGCCCAGGGCTATAAAAGAAGAGGCACCCCCCCTTGGGGAGAGCCCCCATTCATTCATTCTCATTCAGAAGTCCGATCATCAGCCAGAAACCCTAATCAGAGCTCCTTAGCTAGGGCCTAGATAGCTAGATTAGAACTAGAGGGAGGCAAGCGCAGGCTTGGATTCCGGAGCCATCAAGAGCTAGGATTTGGTATAATTCTTACCTCCTCTCGCCTTTGTTCTCTTTCATTGTATAGTTATATGATTGCTACAATTGAATTGATGAATTCTTATTTACTTATATTCATGGTTATTATGTTCTTTGTCTATTATGGTTATATGCTTAGTATAGTTATATTAACATTATGTTTATCCATAGGTTCGTATAGCACTCATCTAATTGATCGTTGGGTGAGTGATAAACAAAGTGTAAGTGTGGTGCTTATATGCTGTTTATCTGCGAATGCACCCTATAGGCTGGGTTTGGTAGATCGCGGGTGTGACATTCCTGTTGAGTCCTATGTAATCCGAACCCCGTTTATAGGCACAGTAGGGCTTGTATACGATGGAAGGGCGAGCTATGTTCTCAAACCTCCTTAGTATGTCCACTATGAATAAATGTAATGCTAACCTTAGCCATGATTACTAGGTGTATTGCACTAACCATAATGTACAGTGACATGTAGCTAGGAATAAACCAGGAATATCTCTTGATGTTCTACTAGCAACCCTAATGATATAGCTAGGAGTCTCTATCTGTTTATGCTGATGATTATATACTTATCTTATCATTTATCTTGTGACTTACCCCTGCATTGAGTAGCGAGGACATGGTTATGCCTATTCATTACACCCTAGGTCAACACACTACCTTTACACAGCCATGTAGACCTTCCTTTGGGAAAATATAAATGACAACCCGTAATACTCCGGGTAAAATGCTACAATGGTATTTGATCTGTGCGCTTGCGGATACATTTCTATATTCTAGATGGTGGCATGATTTAATACCACACCTCTTGGTGTTATGCTGGGGAGGACAACTTGGCATTCTAGTGGCGGTGCGCTGTTCTAGCATTTTTGACACCGTTATTAGAGATAACATTAAGAGGTGTCAACAAGTATTTTTAGCGCCGTTGCCGGGGAAGGCAATTGGCAATTAAAAAGGATAGCGATAGACCTAACAAACTAATGAGATAGAGGAAACCATAGACCCCTACTCAATGCAGGCTTACCCTTGTGTTTTCTATCTTTGTGAAATCTTATGCGGGGGTAATGAATGAGTGGTTTTGATCTGCCGATAGTTACGTTGAAAATCCGGAGAAACTCTTTCGAAGGAAGAAATTCCAGCAAGTGAGGGACATCTTTGAATCTCCATCAAGGACACCCACCTGCCGAGGTTCGTTTTTTGGAGGAGCAAGCTCTTACAAGAGAAGAAGAAGAAAAGCAACAAGAGGGCAACTTAGCACCGGTTTTTGAAGAAATGGCTGATAAGTCACTGCGCGAAGTTCTCCGCTCTGAACACCAACAACATCCGCACCGGACCTAACATCGAAGTTGGGGAGAATGGATTCGAGCTCAAGCCTGCTCTTATCACCATGGTGCAAGCCAATTTATTCTGTGGGAAAGCACATGAAGATGCAAGTGCTCATCTCCAACACTTCACGGAGATTTGTAGCACTTTCAATTCTGAAGGATGTACCAAAGGATACCGCTCGCTCCGTCTGTTCCCATTCTCACTTTGTTGAGGAAGGCAAAGCAATGGTTCTATGCCAACAAAGACAACCATATAACTTGGGACAAGTGCTCCACAGGCGTTTTTAGCAAGATTCTTTCCTATGGGCAAGACGAGTGCCCCTAAGGGGAAGATCTTGAGTTTCCAAAGAACAACATGATGAGTCGGTCCCCGAGGCATGGGAACGATTTCAAGATTATATATCGAATGTCCTCATCACGGGATGGAGAATTGGCTCCTGATGCAAACTTTCTATCATGGGCTTACCAACAAAGACCCGCAACAATGTTGATGCTTGCTGCTTTGGAGGTGCATTTATGTCACCGACCATACCACAAGCTACTTTGCTCTTATGGAGAAGATGGCCTCCAACCAAGATTGGAATGATGAGCGCCAAACCACCCGCAAGAGGAGTGGAGGAATGCACCAGCTCAAGGAGGTAGACATGCTTTACGCTGCCAAGATAGATCTACTCATGAAGAAGCTGGAAGACAAGACAAGCCCGAGGCAAGATGTCATGCGCATTAATGATGTAGGCATGACATGTGAAGTATGTGGCAATATGGGACACTCGGGCAACAGGCTGTCCCGAGACCAGCGAGGGGCGTGAACTTCATCAACAACAACAACAACTATCGTCCCTCAAAATCAAGGATGGAACCAAAGAAAGGCCCAACTACCAAGGTAACTTCCAAGGTAACTTTCAAGGCAATAATTATAATAACTATGCTCAAGCGCCTCGAGAGAAAGTAATCTCCAACCAAAATAAAATTGTAGAGACTTTATCTAGGAAGGTAGCATCCAATGATAAAATGCTAGAAAACATAAACATTAAAATGGATAGCTTTACCTCTGGCTGTTAAGAACCAACTTAGCTTCAATAAAATGATAGAGCAACAATTAGCTCACCGGCGGCATTGTTCCACCGACCAACGAAGGTAAGATTCCAGGGCAACCTCTAGAGCCCGAGACCGCGAATCTTGTTGATGTGTATGCAGGTTACTACGTTGAAGCATCATCAGGATGGAAGGATGACTCCATGCCACCCAAGAGGGGAGATCCAGGGAGACCTGTGATCCCCATCTCTATTGGGCAGCATGACTTCTCAGACGTCGTCTGCGATCTAGGCGCCAGTGTCAATATCATGCTTAAGGTAATTTTCGACCACATCTTTCCATGGGCACATTTGTTGTACACAGATATGTGTTTGCAGCTTGCAGACCAGACGATTAAGTACCCCAATGGAATCTTAGATGACGTGTGCATTCGAATCGGGAGATCATATGTCCCTGTGGACTTTGTAGTCTTGGATACCGGCAAAGATCCCAAGAGTCCAATCATTCTTGGCCGACCATTCCTGAGTACTGCAAAGGCTGTCATCTACACGGATAGTGCCAAGATTTGTTTCACCATCAAGGGCAATAAAGAGAAGTTCAGTTTCAAGAACAAGACCCTTGAAGCTCCCATAGATCCAAGAGGAGCTTACTTCCCAGTCAAGTCAACAAATGAAGGAACCAAGAGAAATTCAAATGGGAAGAGAAAGAACAAGAATAGAAGACAAGTGAGAAAGCAAGTCCAAGTAGTCATGGCTGTTGAGTACAAGCATGACCACCTCTTAGCTTCACCATTTTTAACTAAGAAGGAGGATCCAGGCACGCCAGCCATTGATTGCACTATTGGGCGATGCTTTCGTTCTATAATGCCTTCTGCGACACCGGATCAGCTGTCAACATAATGTCCAAAAAGGTATATGATTTATTATTCGATACACCCTTGTACCCTACCTATATGCAGCTGCAGCTGGCGGACAACACGACAAGATTTCCGGAGGGAGTAGCAAGAGACATCATGGTCAAGATCCAGGACCACTACGTCCCGACCGATTTCATGATACTGGACATGGGAAAAGAAGACGAGACGCCAATCATACTTGGAAGGCCGTTCCTCAGCACCACCAACGCAATCATCTACAATGGATCAGGCCAAGTCCATTTCCAATTCCCAGGAGAAAAGGTACGCTGTTATTTTAAAGATTATAACTCTCCTGGATTAGCAGCTTTTACCCAGTCCAAGAGGAGACGTCAGCGCCGGAGGAATCGCTCTCAAAAGAGCAATATTGAGGAGGAGGAAATCAAGAAAGAATCTATAGCACCGAAACAATCTACAAAGGTATGGAAAGAAAAGGTAACCTCCTCAACTGAGTCATCATCACCAGGAGGTCCAACGTCAGGGTCCCCATCCTCGGGATCCGATGAAACACCCCAGGAGTGAAGACGATGAGAAGTCTTGTCCGAAAGACTTTAAACTCCGAACCCTTGCCATAAGGTAACCATGGTAGTTATCCATTTACTTTCTTACACTTTTTTTTTTATTCGTGGTTGATTTTTATCATCTTTATAGAAAATCATAAAAATATTTGAAAAAAAACCTCAAAGCCCCATGTGGCATGCCTACAAATAAAAGCTGAAGGAGTGCTCACCGTGGTGGCATAAAAATAAAATAAAAATTAGAATACATATTTCGATTTTATTTGATAAAAAAAAAATCCAAAAATAATCATTAAGCATCCTGCCACTTTGAATGCACTGTAATAACTTTTGAAACCCTTCACAACATCTAATCCTCGAACGGACTACCTACTAATTATTTATCCTAATCCGTTCCCCGAATTTTGGTGTTTTGTGAGATGTTTGCTGCAGGATGTCTCTAAGAGCTAGTCTATCTAAGAATCATCATCATCACTTGAAGCACACCTTCTTGCGCATAGCTAACCACTGTGTGAGGGAAGCAACTTTCTGTTGGATGAGATGAAGGTTCTTGGCTACACCAGCTCTTACAAGCATGAGCTCCATCGAGAAGACGCTCTGCTTCAATGCTCAACGACGACAACAACCAGCTTGGGGGAAGGCAACCCCTAGGTACCCAGGTAAGTGTACCTACGCGATTATCGAGTCAGTCATAAAAAATGAAAAATACCAAAAAATATGTGAGCACATGAAGGTTCACCATAGTATCTAAGAAAATCTAAAAATACCAAAAATATATGGGCATATGAAGGTCCATGCTTTTTAAGAGTCTTTTGAGTTTTATAGTTTGAGTCTTTGAAAAAAAAATAAATATCAAATAAAAATGTTTATCTGTCTAGAGTCAATAAAAAAAAAGGGGAAGCTCTTGAATGATTGAATTGAAATGATGATAAGTCTGCTCTGTTACAACACCTCCGAAATGCCTAGAGTTTAGACAAAAAGTTTTCTCAAAGTTTTAGCTCCAATTATTTTGACATGAGAATTTGCTCTGAGCCTGAAACTTGTGGGTTGCATATGCTTGAACTAAGTCTAGGTACCTGATTGACAAGATTGAGAAAGTCTGAGCTGCTATCTATCTTGTTCTAAGTGATGCTAGAGTTCTAGAGATTTATCTCTTAAAAAAAAACATGATGAGTTCCTATATGACAAAGCTTACATTCCCACCAGAGCCAAACATGATGAGATAGGCTAGTTAAACTTCCACATATATGCTGCTTGTCTTGCATTGAGTTTTGTCAATCTTTGTGACCCTGGTGAGAGATTTGTCATGCTCTTGAATCAAGATCCACCTCCATATGCACTACTCTACCCTGGGTAGGCGCAACAACATGCCATTCCACCTACATCCATTCTAAAAATGTTTTTCTCCTATCTTTGGGAGGGAACACCAAAAATATTCCATTAGATTAGCCACCCAATAATGCTCTATGTTCCTGTGTTATCTCTCTAAATCCATCAATGCCACAAAAAGAGTGCTATGAGCTATGCAAAAGATATTTGAAAAAGGGAGAAGAAAGAAAAGATGGACATGTGTCCCAATGCAAAACAATGGGTACGTAGATGCCCGACTCCCTGAAAAAAAAAAAAAAAAAAAAAAAGAAAAAGATAGCTCATAACCTTTGGCCAATCTTCAATGTTTTTCAATAGAGAGAGAAGCATTCAAGGAGCTGAGTAGAATTAGGTTGTACCATATATTCACCATATCCATCCACCTATACATCTTGATTCGATTGCATGACTTGTTTCTCCATGGATCCATTGTTTGATTTAGCAACATATGCATTGCAAGTTTGCTCTTTCATCTTTATCCTTACCTATGAGCTCCACAAAAGCTTTAGCTATAGGATGAAAAGAAAGGCAACCATCATCACAGCCTTGGTGAGAATCCACAAATACCACATATCGTGAGAGACTTGAGAGTGTCGTACATGAAAGCTCTGAGTTTTATTATAAAATCTCTAAAAAACTCCAGAATGATAGCTGATCGAAGAATTTGAGACATAGTGTTTAGATAAGATCTTTTACTGTCTATCAAGTGCTCAAGACCCAAGGAAGAGCTAATAAGCCCCGCAGTCCAAGGTAAAATGGGTAAGTTTGAAAGTCAACTCGCTTATTGCATAACTTGGAGGAGAATTTCTGTCGACTGCAGTATACTTAGAGAGAGTTGCTCGAGATGGCTACAGTGCTTAAACATACATATATTTTCAATAACTTTTCTAGGTTTTCTTTGCTAAGGGACTAGCAAAGGTTAAGCTTGGGGGAGTTGTTGGCGGGCCACTATTGTATTAATTCAACCGTCAACTAGCTAGGAAAAGGATGCAAATGAGATCACCAAAGTAGACATAGGGTTTACAATTGACCGAATTCCACGAGTTTTGGTGTTTCACTATTTGTGCAAAAGCGTAAACCGGAAAAGGCGCAAACATATAAGCTTATCGGAACAAGAAAACGGAAAACGGACTCCACGGCTACACAGGAAGGTTCTAGAAGAGACGAAAAGGCACCACACCGAGCCGGGGGCCGGAGGCCACCAGGTGGGACCGGCTGGTCCCACCCCGCACCGGCCGGTCGGCCCCCGCCCCGATCGGGTCCCGGTTCGCCCGGTTCGCTCCACCGCCTTTGAGGATCAATCCTAGCCACCCGTCAATATCGGTTTGATCCAATGGCTCACGATCATCGCCCAGGGCTATAAAAGAAGAGGCACCCCCCCTTGGGGAGAGCCCCCATTCATTCATTCTCATTCTCATTCAAGTCGATCATCGGCCGAAACCCTAATCGAGCTCCTTAGCTAGGGCCTAGATAGCTAGATTAGAACTAGAGGGAGGCAAGCGCAGGCTTGGATTCCTGAGCCATCAAGAGCTAGGATTTGGTATAATTCTTACCTCCTCTCGTCTTTGTTCTCTTTCATTGTATAGTTATATCATTGCTACAATTGAATTGATGAATTCTTATTTACATATATTCATGGTTATTATGTTCTTTGTCTATTATGGTTATATGCTTAGTATAGCTAGATTAACATTATGTTTATCCATAGGTTCGTATAGCACTCATCTAATTGATCGTTGGGTGAGTGATAAACAAAGTGTAAGCGTGGTGCTTATATGCTGTTTATCTGCGAATGCACCCTATAGGCTGGGTTTGGTAGATCGCGGGTGTGACATTCCTGTTGAGTCCTATGTAATCCGAACCCCGTTTATAGGCACAGTAGGGCTTGTATACGACGGAAGGGCGAGCTATGTTCTCAAACCTCCTTAGTATGTCCACTATGAATAAATGTAATGCTAACCTTAGCCATGATTACTAGGTGTATTGCACTAACCATAATGTACATTGACATGTAGCTAGGAATAAACCAGGAATATCTCTTGATGTTCTACTAGCAACCCTAATGATATAGCTAGGAGTCTCTATCTGTTTATGCTGATGATTATATACTTATCTTATCATTTATCTTGTGACTTACCCCTGCATTGAGTAGCGAGGACATGGTTATGCCTATTCATTACACCCTAGGTCAACACACTACCTTTACACAGCCATGTAGACCTTCCTTTGGGAAAATATAAATGACAACCCGTAATACTCCGGGTAAAATGCTACAATGGTATTTGATCTGTGCGCTTGCGGATACATTTCTATATTCTAGATGGTGGCATAATTTAATACCACACCTCTTGGTGTTATGCTGGGGATGACAACTTGGCATTCTAGTGGCGGTGCGCTGTTCTAGCATTTTTGGCGCCGTTATTAGAGATAACATTAAGAGGTGCCAACAATCAGCACCACCAGTAGGAAGAGGAGGGGACCACCAGGAGCACCCAAGTGTCGCACACTATAAAGGGAATGAGGGTAATCATGATAGAAGCAATGTCCCACGACCTGCTCAATGATGTGCATGATATATGGAGCATATGGGAGGGACTTCTGCGGGTTCACTGAAGCCTCTTCAATCTTAGTCCACATGAAGTTAGAGATAGAGAAGCGCCCACCATTAACACCAAAACAAACAAGAATCTTAGGGGCATCATGATGAATCCGAATAGAATCTCCAATCTTAGGATCAATTGACCACCAGATCAAGTTGTTGAGCATATAGAAGTAAGGCTTCAGCGGAGCTGTGGTACAATCAGTAGAATAGCCAGGAAGATATATCTCAGCAGCAGCCAAATCGTCCTGAGGAACTAAATCTGGGTACAGAGAACTTAGACTAGAAGCGGCACGGTCATCATGGTTGAAGCCAAGAAGACCTTCTGCGCAGAATCAATCCATAAAGTAGCCCAGAACTGACAAATGATCTCCTCATTCCATGAATGCTGAAAAGTCATAAGGTTGAGAAGCCTCCAACCATCAAGATCTAAAAAAAGCTGAGTCAACTCAGGGTGATCGTGTGCTCTGAGAGAAGAAAGCAAGAGACACTTGTGTTGAAAGATGGGTGCCTTTGAACCACTGCGACCCAGCTTGTAGAGAACAGTGAAGTAGTAATCAAATTGGAAACGTGACCAAAAGCACTCTTCAACACTAGGATCTCTGACAAACTCATACGGATTCTCAGAGCGTTGAATCTTCAAGTCTTCCACCCTCTTGTTGTAATCCACGTACAAAGGAATAGAATAACCACCGCTGTTCCCTAGATTCCTCATCTGTGTACTGAACTGAGAATGTTGGGTGAGGACGCAATTCGCTGTAGAAACACCAATCCGCAGGGGTGAGGTTCTCCCAAAGCGAGGATCAATTGTATGACCATGCACATCATCGGTAGAGGGCAGCTGATTGCCTGCAACAACTGAGCTGTGAAGACGAGGACGACAAGGACGACCCAAAGAGTTATGGGGGGATGCACACCAGGCTCCCTATCACCACCAGCCCTGGAGCTCCCACGGCCACTACCACGAGCAGCAGCACGGCCACGAACAGACCGGTCAGCATTACTGTCACCACACTGGGACGGGCAGCTCGGGGGGTTCTTCCGCTTTGGACCTGTCTTCCGCATCCTACAACACAAACCAGGGTGAAATCAAGGTTTTAGACATGGTACAACACAAACAAAGAGGAATCATAATCTCTACCACTAAAAAGAGGTTACATTTTAGACACAAAACTAATAAGAAACTATTAGAACTGTTCAAAAATTCTAGCTTTGCAAAATTTCTTTTTACTTCTTACTGTTGAAGTTAAAAACTCCAGGCTGAAGCATAAAAGAGAGAATAAGGCCATAAAAGAGAGAATTTAACCCCGCTAATTAAAACTTTGGTTGTTGGTCCATTAATACTAGAAGAATGGGTGTATGACCTGCAGCCGCCTCCGCCCGTCGCCACCGACGATGCCCGCTCCAGTTGGAGCCGCCGTCGCCGACGCCCGCAGGCCACAGGCTAGCACTCAGGTCAGGGATTCGTACAACTTCTAGATCTCGTCCACCTCGAGTCAGCTCTTAATCTGCGTTCCATATTGTTGTTGTTTAGGGATGGCAAGTGGTAGTGGTAGTGCAAGTTCTCCTTTTCATATCTCTGAACCTAGTAGTGTTAATGTATCAAGTGAGGGGGATAGTGTTCATGAAGTGAATGAGACCTTGGATCCTAGATATCCTCTCTGGAAGTATGTTAAGAAGATTGAGAACAATGGCCCTGATGGAGGAAATGCTGTAATCAAGTGCACATTTTGTGGCAAACAAATATCTGGTAGCTATACTAGAATCAAAGCACATTTGTTGAAGATACCAAACCTAGGTGTGCAGATTTGCAGAAAAGTGACAGTACCAATTCTTGAGCAACTTCGCAAGGAAGTGGCTGATGCTGATGCAGCCGTCTCCAACAGCAAAAGGAAGAGTGTCCCCCTGCCAGTACAGACAGGGATTACAGGATTACCCCCTTCTGGAAGTACAAGTGCCCAGTCAAAGAGAAGAAAGAGGCAATCAGGGATTGATGAAAGCTTTTTCCGTGAACATCGCCAAATTGCTGATGCTCTTGTTGGAAGAATGTTCTATACAGGAGGTATGGAACTTGATTCATTGAAAGAATTTTAGTATCAATTTTATTCACAACATTTTACTGAGTGCTATGTTTTTCCTTGTCTTTGTACTCTGGAGGTGTCTCATTCAATGTAGCAAGAAACCCAAATTTTTGAGCTTTAATAACATATCTTGCAAACACTGATTTGGGTGGATATGTACCTCCTGGATATAATAAGTTGAGGACTACTCTTCTCCAACAAGAAAGATTAAATGTTGAGAGGCTATTGGAACCTTGCAAGAGTACATGGCCCACAAAAGGGATTACTATTACAGCTGATGGGTGGACTGATCCTCAGCGACGCCCACTCATCAACTTCATAACTGTAAATGAAGATGGCCCTGTGTTTTTGGGAGCTGTTAACACTGAAGGAGAGATCAAAAGAAAGGAATACATTGCTGAGAAGTTGATCTCTGTGATTGAAAGTGCTGGACCGAAGAATGTTGTCCAAGTGATTACAGATAATGCAGCAAACTGCAAGGGTGCTAGTCTGATAATTGAACAGAAGTATGACCACATCTTCTGGACTGCATGTGTTGTCCACACTCTGAATTTGGCAGTAAAAAATATTTGTGATGCAAACACCAATGATGCTGAAAATGCAGGGCTCTTGTGGATTAAGGAAACTGTGGAAGTTGCGTTCATGATCAAGAACTACATCATGAACCACTGCATGCGCCTATCAATGTTTAATGAGTACAGTAAACTCAAATTTCTTGCTGTTGCCGATACCAGATTTGCATCACATGTTATTATGTTGAAGAGATTTCTTGTTCTCAAAGAGTCTCTTGTGTTAATGGTTGTTGGTGACAAGTGGTCAACATATAGGGAAGATGATGTAGACAAAGCAAGATCTGTAAAAGCAAAGCTGCTAGATGATTTTTGGTGGGACAATGTTAAATACATCGTTGATTTCACAGAGCCTATTTATTTAATGCTAAGGGCAGCAGACACAGATAAGGCATGTCTCCATCTGATTTATGAGATGTGGGACAGCATGATTGAGAAAGTGAAAGAGTGCATTTATCGCCATGAAAAAAGCAACTGGATGAAGAATCTACCTTTTATGACACTATTTATGCCATTTTGTATGATCGTTGGCTTAAAAGCAATACTCCTCTCCATTGTTTGGCTCATTCTCTCAACCCGAGGTGATTTTTAGTGTCAATTGTCAATTTGCTACTGTCACTTGGTTCATGTTTTATCACTTTTTGGGGTCTGATTCACGCTCTTCTTTTATGTAGGTACTATTCTGAACAATGGCTTTCTGAAGTTCCTAACCGTGTAGCCCCACATGAAGATATAGAGGTCTCTGACATGAGGAACAAGTGCTTTAGAAAAATGTTTCCCAATTCAGAGGATTTTAGGATAATCAAAAGGCAATTTGCTGATTTTTCTCTATTTGGAGGTGGCTTTGCGGACCGTGAGTCAATTGAAGATCGAGCTCTTTTTGACCCAAAACAATGGTGGGGCCTCCATGGTTCAAGGAACCCAGAACTGAGATCATTAGCACTGAAATTACTTGGGCAACCGGCATCTTCTTCTTCATGTGAAAGGAATTGGAGCACTTATGGATTTATTGACTGCGTACTGAGGAATAGGCTTACTCCTCCACGTGCTGAGGATTTAGTGTTTGTCCACAGGAACATGCGTCTCCTGTCAAGGAAGTCTGATGATTATAGGAAGGGGCCAAATCAGATGTGGGATGTTGGGGCAGACAATCATGAGACCTTTGCTGGTGCTGGCATTCTTGAACATGCTGATCTATCATTGGATGAGCCAGAATTTGAAGGAATGTTATTTGAAGATGAAGAAGGCGGATCTGGCACTGAGCCTTAAATTTGGCCATGCCTCCTGTATCCTAATATTTATATTATTGTGCTGCAAGAACCTAAAAACCAATATATTTATTGTTATGTTGTACGAATTTTAAAACCAAGTGCCATGATGTCTTATATGCTTGATGGCACTAGTAATATCTATGGTTTGCCATTTTTTATTTGCTGATTGTTCTTCTATAGTGTATTCTGGTTTTTTTGGTATATAATTATATACTTGCCGTATCGGCGTATCCTTGTTTTTGGAAAATGCCGTATCACGGTATTGCCGTATTGTTATCGCCGTATCTATATCCCGTATCGGTGGAACGTAGGTGTCAAAAGCTTTGAATTGTAAAATAGGTTTGGACATGTTTGATATAGGTAGATTCTGGTTGTGCAATAAGGAGTTTGGTGTAATAAATATAGGTAGATTCTGGCTGTGCCATGATTATAATTTTTTAAAAAAGAAATATCAATTTTTCCATATTTGTCCGTATTTTCTCAGTTTGAGTTCTCTCAAAACATGTATCATAAGTCTCTATTGCCATGTATCCATAGCTAGATGTCACACTTATGTGTGGATTGCTAATAAAAAACACTTAGCACAACCGGTTGGAAACAGCCGGTACCACCGGTGGCACAGTAGGGCGGCAATCGGCCAAATCCACCAAAATCGACCGCACAACTCACACATAAAGCATTCTACCAGCAACAATACTCTAAGGTAATGTAGCATGTGCAAGGAAACGGCCTAGAACGAAGTACATTAGAAGATCGGAGAAGAACTCCACTGTACCTCGGTGGTTGAAGGGTAGAGGCAGAATCCAAGCGCCACGATGCCTCCCGGCGAGCCCCAACACCGTCCACGTGTTCTTCTTGGCCGGGGGAAGCTTGACCTCAAAGATTTTGGCCAAGGTTTGGAGGAGGAGAGAGATCGGGGAGGGGGAAGGTGAGCGGCGGCGCCGGCGGTGGTACTTGCAAGCGTCGGGTACGGTGGAGTGGTGGGGGGAGTGGACAAAGCCGATGGGAGTGAATAAAAGGTGGGCCATGTTTTTGGGCCCCTTAGCCGAGAGCTGACGGCCCACGCTCGGCAAATGGTGACGGCGGGCAAAGGGCCAACTGTCTGCACCGGCGGCACAGTGAGGAGAGGGTGCTTTGCCGAGCGTTATGCTCGGCAAAGACTCAATTCTCTGAGTGCTCCACTTTACCGAGATCCTTATGCTCGGCAAAGGTAAGTTTCACCGAGAGCTTCTTACGTCGACGGTTTGCTCTCAGTGAACCTTTTATTTGCCGAGAGCCCGCGATTTGGCCGTCGGCAAAGCGCAGGGCACTCCGAAAAGAAGCCGTTTCCCGTTGTGCTCAATGATTATCAAATAGCTAGTTTGGAAGCAATTTTATTGACTATCAGAACATCTTTAGAGCTAGTTTAGGAGGAATTTTATTGGCTATCAGAACATCTTTAGGGCATCTCCAACGGTTCTCAAATAATCACTCTAGAAAGAATTCTATTGGCTATTAGAACATCTTTAATAACAATTTATAAATAACTAGCTAGATGAAACGTAGAAATTAGAAAAAATAAACAATATAGTGAGAGTTATCTAAGAGAGATATTTCTATGAGATCGTGCTAGACTAGTAATTTAGGAGTCGCTAACTATTTGATCCATCTCCTTGATAACTAATGGAAGTGTTACTTTTTTATTATTTCTACGTCTCATCTAGTTAGCTATTTACAAACTATCATTAAAGATATTTCTAATGATTATCAAATAGCTAATCTAGAAGGCATCATATTGGCTATCATGACGCCTTAAAAGTCATTTAACTTGGCGGCAGTGCCACTTAGGTCCTCGTTCTTTAAAAATGTGAATTTTTAGATCCTCAACTTGGCTCAAGATATCGTCTAGGTCCTTAAACTTTTAAAGTAATTACCACAGGTCCCTAAACTTGACAGAGGGTGTCATCTCAAATACTACAGCTAATTCGACACATAATTTTTTTAAAAAATCTAATTTTGGGGGTACTATAGCTACAAGTCGTAGAATATTCCAAAAATTATATATTTTTATAAGATCTTGAATGAAGATTAATTTTATATTCAAATTGTAGCTCTCAATGAGATCTACAACTTTTTAGTTATGAGTTTTTTTAATTTGAGGTCATTAAGATGCTAAAACAAATTAAATAAAACTTTAATGTAATTTTAATCGCTACAAGCTGGTTGCCCTTGGAAAAATCATATCTTTCCTACATGCTATTAAATGGAGATACTTTTTGTATTACTTTCTAGTTTTGAAGTTTTTTAATTTGAGGTTGTTAAGATGCTCAAAAAATTAAAAATACAACAGCACTAGTTTATGAGTTAAATGCACCAGCAGCCTTTAAATTTGTTAAAGTGTGTTACTTAGATCCATAAACTCTAAAAATACACTTTATGTCCTTAAACTTGTAAAAGGTGTGTCACTTAAGTCTATGAACTCTAAAAATATATTTTCGGATCTCTAAACTTGTAAGGATATGTCACTTAGGTCCATGAATAAATATTATATTTTTTTATTTCTATTTCTATTTAATAATATAGTTTTAAATAGTTTAAAAAATAATATTTAATATGATATCATCAATACATAAATAAATAAACTAATGTATTAAAATAATTAAAAATATATTAGGATTAAAACTAATTAGAGAAGTACTAAAGTTAAACTAATCTTTATGTATCATTAATTGGATAGAGAAAAACCAATTCAGATACATTCACTTTGGCTATTCGTATCTATCCTATTACGGATCCGTATTCAAACAATATCCGATAATATACATATCAACAAAGGAAATAAGATATCATAAACCTACTTAAAAGTCAACAATTACTTAATTTTATTATTGCAAATAGTGTAGGAAACCTATTTAATTATATATCGATAGATAATTTTAGTATTAATTTTAAATTTTTAATGATACATAAATATTAAATTAATTTTAGTACTTTTATAATTTAGTTTAATCCTAATATATTTGTTTTTAAATATTTTAATACTTAAGTTATTTTTATTTTTATCTGTTATTTATAACTATATTAGTAAATACAAATATAAATATAATATTGCTTTGTGGACCTAAGTGACACACTCTGGTAAGTTTAGAGATCCGAAATACATTTTCAGAGTTCATGATCTAAGTAACACACTTTTACCAGTTTAGGAACCCCAGAAGTGTGTTTTATAGTTTGTGGATATAAGTGACACACCCTTACAAATTCAAGGGTCGCTGGTGTATTTAACTCAGAATTTATACATCCACCTTGGATCGAGTTCGATAGTCCATAATCAAATATTATAAAGTTGTTCAGCTGAAGTTATAAGCTAGCTGATAAGCCGAAATAGCTGAAGCCGGTGACCTGCCGTCGTGCTGCGGCGTGAACCTGAAGGGGGTTCTCGTGCCTGATGTTCCACAGGAACCTCTCCACGGTGGCGTGCCTGATCTGGTGATCCGACACCACCGCGTAGCGCTGCGCCGGCGACGTGCCCCTCTCCACGCCGCTGAGGCACGACTGGGCGCGTCTGTTCGTCACCCAGCAGAGGAATACCACGCCCAGGAAGGCGACGATAGCGACCAACATGATCGCGCCAATAGCTGAAACGATACAACAAATTGAATTTAAACGAGATCAGTGAGGAATTGATGACACGGTTGCTGAAAATTGTATATCCTGCAAGAGGCCGGGATCACCAATGGGTGGGATCACGATCTTGAGTTCGTTCTTGACCAGCAGCGGTGGCAGGAAGTTTGAGTTCAGTGCAGATTGGGATGTAGGACGAAGACAGGAAGCTGAAATGAGAGTGACGCGGCTGGTTCATCCAGCGCTGTGGTCGAACATGGAAAGTCACGAAACGCTGACATGGTCACATACAGATAAGCCAGTTCATAAGTTAAAATAACTGATTTATTGTTAAAAAAACACTGTTCTGGCTGGCTGATAAGCCAACTGAAACGAACAAAGAATATTAAGATGGAGTATATGAATGAAATTCCGAGGAGGATAAAGCTGAATTTTCAACTTAATTCAATCGGAGAGAAAATGTCGTTGTCTCCATTAATTATTAGCTAAATAAACTACACAATCACCAATACAGGAGTGTTTGAATAACGGTATAAACAAAGGTTATATTAATTATACCGGTAAACATAATGTGATTAGGATAACTTATCTTTGACTCATACTCCTTTATTTAACAACATCGAGTCAAGATAATGATAATGGTCACATGGTCATAATACCATATACAATGCTTGATGATCGGAAGAAGTTCATTGGCATGAGATATCATGCAAAATGAGGCATACCTGCATATCACTACAGATCGATCATTGTGTCGTCTATCCTGACGATCACTTCGCTTGTAGAACTAGAAGCTGTCCCTGAGGCCACTCGAGTTTGACGGTACATCCAACCGAAGGGATACACGGGAGGAGGAATCTCCAAATGGCCCTCCAGCATGTTCACCACCATGTTCATCGTCGGCCTCGCCTCCGACTGCTCCTGCACGCACAGGAATGCCACCTTGCACATCCTCTCTGCCGTCTCCTTCCACTGCTGCTCGTCCGCCGCAGCCACGGGATAATGGCATTCCTTCACGAGCTCCAACAGCTTGCCCTGCTCGTACATGGTCCACGCCAGCAACGGCAGAAACTTGTGGCTCTCCGGCGCGCTGTTGTCCATGTTCTTCCTCCGGCCGACGAGCTCGAACAGCAGCATGCCGAAGCTGTACACGTCGCACTTCTCGGTGACCGGCGCCGTCCCGACATGGATCACCTCGGGCGCCATGTATCCGAAGGTGCCGCGCGCGGCGTGCACGGAGGCTTGCGCGTCCGCGCGGCTGAGCAGCTGCGCGATCCCGAAGTCGGTGAGCTTGGGAGTCAGGCTGTCGTCGAGGAGCACGTTGCTGGCCTTGACGTCGTAGTGGATGATCTTTTTCTGGCACTCCTCGTGGAGGTACCGGAGGCCTCTTGCGACGCCGCCGGCGATGCCGAGCAGCGCGGCGGGACCGACAACCCTCCGCCGCCGGCGGTCGAAGAGGTACTTGTCGAGCGAGCCGTTGGGCATGAGCTCGTACACCAGCGCGCGCTCGTCGGCGTCGAAGCAGTAGCCGATGAGCCTGATGAGGTTGGCGTGGTTGGTCCTCCAGAGCGTGCCCACCTCCGCCATGAACTGCTGCTCCGTGACCTCGTCGTCCATGTGGTCATGCAGCACCTTGACGGCGATGTCGAGGCCGTTGGGGAGCATGCCCTTGTAGACGGCGCCGAAGCCACCCGCGCCGAGCTCGCCGCACTTGTTCTGCGTGTACCCGTCCAGCTGCTGCGAGGTGAAGCGGATGGGCTTCTCGCGGGCGATCTCGTTGAGGAAGTTGTCGATGGTGGTGTTCCGTATCATGGAGTCCGGCAACGACGGCCTCTGCTCCACCGTAGCTGCTGCACCGTCGCCGGTGGTGGTCGTCTTTACGTTGATGGACGGGAAGCCATGCTTCCTGAAGCATTTGCATATGAGGCACACCACCAACAAGGTTGCTCCGAGACTTACGATCGAAATAACTGCATCCATCACAAGAGTTAGTTACTTATAATCATATATATGCTGTACTATATGTATCCCACAAGAATCATATCATACAAAATAGTGCTATATTTCTTGGCCTGATGAATGAAAATTAAAAACCAAAAGAGTTACTGAAATTTTAGTACGCACCGACGGAATAGACTATGAAGGAGTTCATGGTTTTTGACGCTTGATCATCTTGGCTTCCAGGATCAAAGTTGCTGGACGACATTGCGATCGATCGGGAATCAAGTTAAGGGCAAGTTGGATAAGGAGGAAAGGATCGTGGAATGGAAGTACCTTGTCGATCGAGCAATGAATTGTTGCACCTATCTTATTTATAGTGTTCATGTATACAAGGGGCGTCACTGCGTGCATATCAAGATGCAGGTTTCACTCAGACTCACACTCATCTCAATCATAAAATAAAAGGATCTCTCACACTTATAAAAATGTTTACCGTGTGAACATTTGAGAGCAATGCGCCAATGACTTATTAGTCCACTCTTGGAAATTAATGCTTTATCCGTAGCTAGCATCCAATTAACTAGGATGCCGAAGGTATCAAAATTCTTCTATGGGAATCGCGAGGAAGGAGCGCATCGCGGACAATCTGTTAGGTCGTTGTCAAATGACCAATTAACACACTTATTATTGGCAACGATTGACGCTACGTTGACAACCAAAACATTTTCAGTTCTCTAGTCCCATCAATAATCAATAATGGTTCTGATGATTTTATCTCAAAACAAAATATATTGGCCGGCGCGACATATATATGAATAGGTAGTCGAATATGTATCCGTGTCATGCCGTGCCGTGTCGCCTCTCTGAATATTTTATATTATATGCGGGGCACTTTCGTGCGGACAGTAGTATGACTTGTTCATCACACGTCCACACGGTGTGGACTATTGAATTTCCACTTCCACGTACCGCCAATGGTTCCTACTTCCTCTGTCCATAAATAACCTACTTTCTTTGACTTTTAAAAATTACATTTAACCATTCTTCTTATTTAAAAATTTTATATATATTATAAAATAAGTAAATTATTATCAAAGTACCTCTAATTATAAAATAAGTTATTTATATAAAATTTTTAAATAAGATGAATAGTTAAATAAATTTTTAAATAAGTTATTTGTAGACGGAGAGAGTACTTCCTAGCTAAACCTAACACGTACGGTGATGGAAAAAAGAAATGGTAACAGTTACATTAGTCACGCGTGACATCATCATCAGCTCAATATAATATCTTACTATTACTAATTAGAGGCCCCAACGGAGGCACCACGTTAACTCTCACCAGATGCCCTAGAAAAAAAGATAGATTCTTAAAATTCTCACAAAAATTAGAAAGATCTAGCCATCGATTTGATAGCTTCTAATCACCACTTATATTAATAGTCGTTAGATCTATTTTAGTTCTTCTCAAAAATTACCCACCTTGCCATTACGAACATACCCTAAATTAACCCCCTAAATTTATATCTTAATTACCCACATTTGCCATTATAAAACATAACGTTATTAATTAATTATAATAAAAAACACCACGCACACCTAAACAGATCTAATTGAGAAGAAAAAACACCAATACATTGTTCCTCCGATCGCCTCTCTCATGGTATTAGAAAAGCTGCACCGCCGGACATAGTCACGAGCTTCAACCAGAAAAAAATAGGTTGACTGTTCCAAATCCATCCTGCTATGCGGAGCTTTCCTCCCGAGTCACGTCGTCCCGCAGGTCTAATTATTTGCAGCCCCGACCAGTGATCGATATGTTTTGTGTAGTAAGTATTTGTTGCTGTCCTTTAATTTTTTATGGTAGTCACCGTCCTTTAATCGTTGCCTGATCTCCTATTTGAGCTTGGGCACGTATGTTGCATCAGCAGGAGGAACATGCATTGATTCCAGATTTAGCGTGCATGTATATGATCTCATGGACAAACTGGTGATGGGACACAGGTGCCGTGACAGATGGAAAACCGGCGTCTTTTTGCACATATAAAATGTAACACAGTGAAGGATTTGTACATACAAAGTGCAGGAGGGGCAGGGTTGCCTATTACCATGTCGACCTGGATTTGCACTTGGGCAGATGACGGAGATCGAGGCATCGAGCACCGGTTGTGCATTTCATCAAGCAGCAAAGAAGGGTTTATGTGTGCAAAAGATATATGGTGCTGCGTGATGGAGCTCACCACTAGCCTTAGAAGAAACTCAATGACATTTTCGGCCTATCCACCGACGATTCATACAATGCATCCAGGTCGGGGTTCGAGTCAGCATGCAGCATCCAGGTCAGAGTTCGAGTCAGCATGCATAAGTCTCTTTTGACAAAACCAATTCATATAACCTTTACTAGGCTCTAGCTAGCTATAATGTGATTATATGTCTGTGCATATGTCCAGCCGGATCAATTACATCCAGCAAAGACAAATTCATTAGTCATTGTAACTGGTTGATGGTCTATATTCCCCACATAAGCATATGCATACAAAAAAAATAGTTCAACATCATTGCTAATTGCCACTGTATGTCTTAAATAATAAAATGGTAGTTTAGGAAATATGGTATATGCTAACAAAGTGTTTTCACTATAACAAAGTAGTAGATTAATTTTGTCAAATAAAAATCACATGCTATTTCTAAAATAAAAAATAGACAATCTCTAAATTTTCCTTCGTGCATCAATCTTTAAATTGGAAGATAACCGTCTCAGTTAATATGTTAACCGAGGCAGTTGACCAACCGCCTCAGTTAAGGCCACGATTTACCGTGACCTTATGTCTGAGGCGGTTAGGAAAACCGCCTCGGTTAACTATTTTTAACCGCCTTGGTTAAGTTTTCTGTAGTAGTGCAAAATATGTCGACTCATTGTTATGGTATTTCTGTCAAATCAATTTTAACTTAACAATGACCAGGTGCTATATATACTATGATTAATATCTTCATACTTTTATTAGCAGAAATATATATAATGTATCTTGGTCTTTGTTTACATTAGAGGATGCATACATAAAACCATATTTGTTGATGTATATATTAAAGTATTTGCATAGACTGTATTTCAGTCTATTCATATGTTCTCAAAGATGGAATTTTGGCCATACACAAATGCAAACAAAAGTAGAGAGAAAAATATATCCGTCTTTATACATAAATCAGTTATTAGCCACTCAATTAAAAAAAACCATGTTATTAATACGATTGAAGGAGGAATTTAGATGATAAAATGAGCCATGTGGCCTGTGGTCTAATTGAAAAGGTGCATAAGAAGAAAGAGCAAAAGAATGCTAATCGCAACATATATTTTTCTATATTTTATTGCTCTACAAACAAATTCTGTAATAACTTTTCAGTTGATGATGAAATAATATTTAAATTGCATTAACATATGTTATATAATGACCCATGTATAATCCATAGTATAAATATATTGATACACTATTTTATTAGTATAAAAAGGAAAAACAACTAATTTGCAAAAATAGTATATAACCCATCTAAAATATTTACATTGACTAAGAAATTATATAAGTTGCTATTCCATGCAAAGGACTATCATCATAGCATGTGAGTAATTAGATATAATGACAATAACAAATTGTTTAAAACTATTTTATTCAGCATATAATTTATATTTGTTGTGAATTTAGATATATCAATACATTTTAATTATATGGTTTTTTAGCACATCTATATTGATAATTTAATCATCAATGCATCATATAGTTCCTTGATAAGAAAATTTAAAAGTCTTGAGAGGTGGGGGAGGAGGTTAGTGCATACGAAAGGTGGCTACATATTGATAGCCCTTTTAATGTCTCCTTAGAACAAATATTCATTATTAGACTTAAATATTAATATTGCCTATCTTGAGGTTAGCATGATTGCCCCCATCCTAAATCTCACTTTAAGCTCTACCATCAATCTTAAGTGATGTCGTGTAGATTTTGAATGATTGTTCATGGCAGCATAGCAGCCTAAATCCTTATTTTAATAAGCACAAAAAGGAGAATTAATAAAAGGATACAATAAGCACAGGAGTTCTAACTTAATTTCTGGATTTATGAACATATTGCCCACAATAGGCACCATAGTTTAGAATAAGTTTTCAACTAAGTGTGGTCGAAGATACAGCAAGGTGTCATGCAAAGGGAAAAAATATGGATATAGATAAAAAAACATGTAAATCGGTTACTACAAGATAGAGACCATAGTGTATATATTACGCCTATTGTTGTACAAAACGAACAAAGAGCAAACATATCATTTAATATAAGTAATATCTATTAATCAGGGGTATAAACAATAACTAATGGATCTATGTCCTAATTTAGATTGTGTAGCCCGTGCGAGAGCACGGGTTGATGAACTAGTATATATAATCCGTATAAGCCGTGTTTGTGTACGTGCCTCGTTACACAGAGGAATCACGTTCCCTCCCGTTGAAGGAAACAAAGAAACTTCATCTCACTCACAGGCCAGCACAAGGGACAGGAGTAGTACACTAGTACTAGTGTACTAATAATTAAGTATAGATAGATGACAAAATGTAGTGTTGGCGATCACGTCAAATTTAGGAAACGACACACTTTTGCGACGTACGCACAATCACACGACATGCATGAATATCAAGCACGGCGACTCCTTGATAAGAGGTAGGAGTATGGCCTCCTTTGGCACAGATTCTCCCGACTCTATAGCTTCAACCTGTAATTTATTATAGCGTAATGTTTATTGGAGCTATATATCTCATAGAGCTAGTAAGAGCAGGTGAATCAACAAACTTATATTTCATCCATATCAATTTTTATAGCTAGTAATATTTGTGTCCCTTGTATTTTTGTAATATGTTGGGAAATGCGCTCAACGATGCAAAAGCTCATAAAGAAACTGGACACAAGATAGCAGAAGTACACAACATATTGTAAGAAACCCCCGCGTCGCCCCTACGCGGGGCGACTCGGCGGACCCTATCCCTAACGCCACCCCCCACCCCTATCCTCCCTCTCCCGCCAGCGCCGCCACTGGAGCGGGTGCCAACAGGGCCGTGCGGCCTGCTGGGATGGCAGCGGCGGCGCTCCTCCTGGCACTGGCGGAGAAATGGCGGCGTGGGCACTCCTTCCTCTCCTCCGTTTTCTCCCCTTTCTCCCTGGCTTAGCGGGGCGCTGGCGCGGGCGTGGTCCGCTATGGGGCCTGTGCGGCCGGATCCGTGCCCGGGTGGCCGGATCCGACGCTTTCAGGGCGGGGGCGGCGGCCACGCTGGCTGGGCCGCTCTCGACGGGTGGTCGGCGATCAGCAGCCGGCAGTGGGATTTGTCCTGCTGCCGCACGGTTCGGCCGGATCCGGTCGGGCGGGCGCGTAGATCCGTGGATTGTTGGTGAGTGGGGGCTGCAGGGGCGCGGTGGTAGGTGGCGTCTGTGGCGGCGCGGTGGTGCGGCAGTCCAGCTACTGGTGTACTCCGTCCGTCCAGATACACAGCACTACGTCGTGGCCTGGGCCATCGGTGCAGTGCGCGCGGGCGGTGGTGGTGCGGCTTCGTTGGCGACGCCATGGAGGTATGGTCGGCTGGGGCTTGGCCGGGTTGCTCCCGTGACGCCATGGTGGTGCTGGCTGGTGGTGGCCTGGCGTTGGCCCGCCTATGGTGCCGTGGTGGCGCGACTGGCGGTGTCTGGCCTGGGTGGCCACAAATCTGCCCCCCCCAATGCTGGATCGGGCGGTCCATGGGGCGGAACTGCTCCGATGGGTGCTCCCCCGGCCTTCACCGGCGTCGGGGTGGCAGCCCGGTCCACTGCGCCCTTGGTGGGGTGGGGAACGGATGTGGCGGTGGCGGTCAGCCTTGGCCTCCTTGGTCGGGGCCGGCGCTCCTCTGCTGGATCCGGTGTGCTGATGACGGAAGTTCGTAACGGGGGCTGTTGGAGGTTCCGCACGGTGGAGTTGATGCTGGGACTGCTTGGCAGAGGTTGGGGCGGTGGTGGGCTAGGCGACTGGGGCTTCTTCTGGTCCGGGCCCTCTTCTCCCCGTCACCTGCCTTTTCCCCTTGCTCGGGCTTGTTCCTCGGATCAGGCTACCTTTGTGGGACTCCAGCGGCGGCGGGTGTGGAAGAAGTATGAGATTGGGGAGAAAGCTTGGACGACGGCATCTACGGACGTCGTGCCCTCCTTGGAGGCGTCCTTTACCACCTCTGCTCCTACCGCCTTGGATCTCGCAGGTGAAAACCTTCCCTCTTCGGGCTAGCTTATCGACGTCCTTGGTGTCGTTTCCTTCTTGAAGACTTTGCTAGGCGATTCAGTTTCCGTTGTGCCGTCTATCATGGCGCTTCCCCTACGGTGAAGATGCTCGGTGCTCCCTTGGGTGTTGGTGCTCGGTTTTCCATGTCGTCTTCTCTAGTTGAGGTGCCTTAGTTGGGTTTGCTCTTCCGCCAAGTTGTTGTTAGTTGAGTAGTTTCGACCAAGCTGCAAGTGGTGGCGTGAGTTGGGTCAGTTGTTCCATAGTTGTGCAGGATGAGTGGGGTAATCTCCCCAGTTGTATGGTTTTTCTAGCCCAATTTGCATTAAAAAACTAGGCTGGCACTTGCCTTTTTTCTTTCTTCATCTAATAGAAATCGCAGCAAAGCTTTTGCCAGTCCTTTCGGAAAAAAAAAATTGGACACAAGATCCAACCGATATGCAGTAATGCATGATCTCATCAGAGATGGATTCATATGCATGCGCGCGCACCTGGACCGAGTGCAGCAGCCATTGTCCAGATCGCACGGCCGCCAGCGCAAGAACGCAGCAGCTGCTAGTAGCTAGGAGCCTAGTACTAGCAGCGCAGAGAAAGAATATATGTAATGGTATGGCAGAGAGATCAGGCCATGCATGCGACTAGTACAGAAATGCTTTGTACTGGCGGTTGACAATCTATTTTCAGTGGTGTTTTTCTCAACCGCCAGTGGGAGAGGCCAGTGAAAATAGCCGATTTCCACTGGCGGTTGGTTGAAAACCGCCAGTGGAAATCGATTTGTCTGAGGCGGTTCTCTTAAGCAACCGCCTGTAGAAATCGTTGCCCAGAAAAACATCAAAAAATTGCAAAAAAATATTTTTAAAAAGGCAAAAAATATTTTTTGAACCAGAGGAGACACCTGCCCGTCCCGTCGAAGTCGCAAGTCGCGCATTTTTTTTCGCGTAAAATCGCGCGCTACGCGGCCGTGGGAGTTTGAACCCGCAACCTCGGCTTCGCGTGTATCCCCTCTACCACTCCACCCGCACGTCACTTGTGTCTAGATACCATTTTTGTTCCCCACATATTATATAAACCAGATGGTAAATTAAATATTTGAGGGTCTAAACGATTTCAAATAAAAAGTGGTGAACTACAAAGTTTCATAACTTTTCAAGATCTACAACTTTCATTCAGAGTGTTTCTCTATCCGAGGTCATTTGTAAAATTTGAATTTTAAATTTCAAAATTTTGATCGTAGTTTTCTATAAAAAGATGATTTCAAATAAAAAAGTTGTCAACTACAAAGTTTCATAACTTTTTTGAGATCTACAACTTTTATTTTAGAAGTTTCTCCATCCAAGAAAGTTTAAAAAACTCAAAAATTAATTTCAAAATATTTCTCTTGGCGGATTTCTTAAAAACCACCAGTAGAAATCGATTCTTGGCGGTTTCTTAAGAAATCCGCCAGTAGAAAATATACATTCTATTGGCAAAAAAAACCAGTAGAAATCGTATTTGTACAGGTGGTTCCTTAAGAGAACCGCCTGTAGAAATAGGATCGATTTCTATAGGTTGTTCTAAAAGAAAACCGCTAGTAAAAATAAAACGCTAATGTCAAGAGAAATCGTTTGTGTACTAGTGAACTGATGCATGCTGTTTTATATATCTTGTTGAGTGTGATCTCTTCGATCTAGTATATCACACAAATTTTGGTTCGTTGGATCTACTTTTGATGACTTCCCCTCCTCGCCGAACGGAGCGATAAATGCTGTGCACGAGGAGAAATGCATGGCTACTTGCGAAGAAATTAATGACGCTGGTGATGAGTCCAGTCTGCGTAGCCTTGGTCGTTAAGAGGCCGGATGGATGATGAGTGCGTCCAAAACCAAACAGACCACAAGACGAAGCAAAAAGGAAGCTCAAGTGCGTGCGTGCTTGCGTGCGACGTCACGAGTACCTATACATACTCCTGGCGCCAGACCTCAATTTATAGTTAATCAGTTGCAAATTATAAGTCATTTGATTTTTTATCTAAACTTTGACCACTCGTCTTATATTTTAAAAAAATTGTAAGATTTCATTTTTTTTTTTGTTGTGGGTTGCTTTATTAATAAAAAGTTCTTCAAGAATAATCTAAGTTTAAATATATTTGTATAAATTTTTTTGAATAAGACGAGCAGTCAAACTTATATGGTAAAAAAAAAAAATCAAACAACTTATAATTTAGAACGGAGCGAGTACTAGATTTACACTATATCTATATGAAAGTTATAGTGATTATTTTAGCGTAATTTCTTTATAGATAGAATCATTGTAACTATAAACCTATATGAAAATACTTTGTTTTGTTTCAACATTTATCTGTTGTATCTTTGTTTAAAATTTTCTCTTTAATATAATACTATATATTTGTTAAAATCTGCTTGCCTTGTACTCCTGTCTCAATTTATAGTTTGTTTTAGTTTTTTCAGATATACAACTTTTACTATACTAGATAAATGTTTGTGCATAGGAAGAAATAGTACTACCACGATACACATGTACGAGCGTGTGTTACACTGATACCCCAACAACAATATATACTGCAATTGTGATGTTTTGAACGTCAATACTACATAAGCCATCCACCTATGAAACTGTTCGTGTGTGAACTCGTATTACAAGTGCTTGTGGTCGTCACTACTATAGAAACTCATATCGGGACGCTTTCTCTTTTTTTTAGAAACGGTTTCAAATAGCAAACTGCCTCTAACTTCATGCAAAGCACCGTAGATATACAACCGTTGCTAAAAATCAATTTTTAGAGGCAGTTCCATTAAGAAATCTGCCTCTAAAAATGAGTGATTTTTAGAGGCAGTTGCATTAAAAATCCGTCTCTGAAAATGAGTGATTTTTAGAGGTGGTTGTCTTAAGAGAGCCACCTTTGAAAAGCGACTTTCAGAGATGGATTTTTTAATAGAACCGCCTCTAAAAACAACTACGCGCGTATACCGTTCGAAATTTTCGCTTTGGATTCCTTGGCTGCCTACGTATTCTCACACTCTCTCCTTGCGTTGGGGTGTGTGTTCGGCCTTGATCTTATCTTTCTCACCACCGCATGTGCTTATTTCTCTGTCTCACCACTCTTTATTTCTCCCATCTCTGTCCCACTTGTCTTTGCTTCGTTCTTCCTCTTTCTCCTTCACGTGGGCATAGAGGTGCGAGACACATGTGACTCCGAGCGCGGGCTTGTCCGTGCATGGCGTGGCTGCGCAACGACGCGGGATGGAGCAACGACTCCAGCGCGGCGGCGCGGGCTAGAACGGCGGCGTGGCGTGACTGCTCTGCGGCGTGCGTGGCAGCGCGACGACACAAGATGGAGTAGCGACGCCAGGTCGGCGGCACAGGCTGGAGCGGGCGGGCGCGTGGCAGCAGCGATGACGCTGGATGGAGCAGTGACGCTAAGCGCAGCGGCGTGGGCTGGATCGGGCGGCGCGCGGGGCTGCGCGACAACATGGGATGGAGCAGCGGCGCTAGTGCGGCGGCGTGGGCTGGAACGGCGGCGCGCGCATGTCTGTGCACGACACGGCTGCACGATGATGTGTGCTAGAGCGACTGTGCGGGGCTTGTCCGTGTCGGCAAGCCGGTCCGTCGCAGTGGGGAGGCTGCCGGCGAGCTTTTTTAATTGTTAGAAATCATTTTCAGAGCCAGTTTTCTTAATGCAACTGCCTCCGAAGATAGATTTTTAGAGGCGGCTGTCTTAAGTTAACCGCCCCTAAAGATTGAACTCCAGAGGTGGTTGTCTTAACAGAACCGCCTCTGAAGATCGATCTTTAGGGGCGGTTAAAATGCCATCGCTAGAGCTACCTCATCTTTACAGTCGTTGGGTTAGTAGCGGTCAGGCAAACTGCTCCTGAAAACGTGGTTTAATCGCCTCTAATGTTGTTTTTTTTTACTAGTGCGCGCTAATTTTTTTTTACAATATGTCGTGGTCGTTTGTGAATTAGTGGTTCACTAGAGTATATGAAGACCATAGTTTTTCAACGGGCACAAAAAAACAAAAGGATAAAGGTGTGAACATGGCAGACAACTCACTATATCATTTCTTGTCTTATCTTACAATAAAAATGTATACATAAATATATAAAATATATTTGTACAACTAAGAACTTAGTCTCTCGATAGTGTGACCAGGAGAACGTGCTCGCCAATCAAATATGATTCAGAGAATTTTCAAGTCCAAAAAGCGGCGTCTAACCACTACTGGAAACTTGAAATTCCCTCACGGTGCACTATCGTTAGGGAAAATAAAAATATCGGCATAAAAATATGCGTATAGTCATAAAAAGTAAAAATATCGCTATGAAATTTTTTTTTTACCGTCGAGGGAAAATAAAAATACCGTCAGGGCTAGCTCGATAGGGTAATTCTATTTTTGCCTGACTGAAGCATGCAGATGGCTGAAACTATAGTTAGAAGTATCTTGCGTATAGCTGTTTTTGATTTTTTTCAAAGCTAAAGTATCGTCGACTATCTGAAAAAAAAAATATATATATATATGAATGCATGATGCATTACTTTTTTTATGGAGTTAGAATATATGGTAATTCTTTATGAACATATCCTTTGCTGGTTTCTTCTTTCGCTTCCCTTTCCCTTTTCCCATCTTCGTGTCCTTCTCAGCAGTAGACACGCCCAGTGCAAGATCCTAATGTTCGATCTTGCGGTGACTCTCTTTTAATAGCACTACGTACAATTTGCCATGCGAAAACACAGGTTCGTATAACTATACCCCCAACATTAGGGATAGTCTACTCTTATTATCCTGTTAATGGTCATTGAGGAGCTTAGCCAGTGCCTTTTTAGCCATCAAATTTCCAAGCGTCTTTTTGCCCAGCAGCAGTTGAAGTACTTGGGCTCATATCAGCACTCAGAAAATTATGATGTGTAGGATTGCTATGTCCCTGCTACTGTTAAAGATGACGTCAAAGTTTTCTAGGGTTGGCCGGATACTATAGAAAATTTTGTAATATTTTGGGAATTGTAGATAGACCCTTAACTAAACCATTAAAAAGGCTTATCTACTTATGAGAAGTAATAAATGGTCATCTCTGTTAATCATTTAATGGGGATAGGGACTTACCTACACCACCGGTTAATAGCACTACTACACAGAATCTTTTACAAGGCACTTGAATTTTGCCCTCGGACTCAAAACTGCCTCAGTTAATCGGTGGCAGCCCAGGCTGGTTGGCCTGCCAGGCAATAGCCTCAGTTAAACAATTAACCGAGGCGGTTTTCTTATATAAACCTCCTCGGCTAATCTCCTATCAACCGCCTCGGTTAATCAATTAACCAAGGCGGCTTTTCTAAGACAATCGCCTCGGTTAATATTGGGCCCTACCAGCCCATCCAAAACCCGATAACAACTCGTAGTATATATACACCACTCCAAACCCTAAATCATTTACTCTCTCTCTCACACTCAGCCGCATCCCTCCCTCTCTCACTTCTCTCCTCTCCCTTCCTACGGCAGAGTGAGCAGTGCGGCTGCCAAGGAGGCCACACGGCGCAGTGGCAGACCAAATCCCACCTCCCATCCTCTTCCTCGCCGGGCTCCGGTGGCAGATGGCGGGCGGGCCGGCGACGGCGGGCTAGCCTTGGCGCCTCTGGTCGGCTTGGCGGGAGATGTGCGGGCGCCCTGGCGGCGCGGCGTGCGGCGGGAGGGCGCAACTAGCCCGGCCCGGGGGCGGCACCCGTTCCCCTACTTCTTCCAGCGAGATCGATCCAAGGTATGCCCTCCTCTCTCTCTCCCTCTCTCTCTCAGATCCATGGTGGATTCGTCCATCACCCTCCCTCTCCCGCAGATCCACGACGACGGCAACGGAGCGAGTTCCAGCGGCGGCGAGGCTCGGGGCGGCGCTTGCGGCTGCGGGCCATGCTCATGGCGGTGACGGCACTCCAGGGGCTGGATCCGGCGGCGGGGATGCGGATTCCGCCACCGGGAGGCCGGATCTGGCTCGACGTTGGCGGATGCGGCGGTGGCGGTGCTCGGGCCAGATCCGGCGGCGGGGATGCAGGATCCGCAGCCGGGGAGGCCGGATCCGGCTCGACGGTGGCGTCTCGGCAAAGGCAGTGGCAGCCAGTGGTTGGGCTCAGTGGGCTCATTGATGGGCTCGCTGGGCCTAGGGTTTTCTTTTTTTCTTTTTTTGTTTGATTAACCGAGACGGTTTTTATAAGAAAACCGCCTCGGTTAACCGACCTTATGTCTGAGGCGGTTGGGAAAACCGCCTCGGTTAACCTGAAAAAACCGTCTCGGTTAAGTTTTGTATAGTAGTGTAGATTACCGGAGTTAGGCCGCGTGGGATGACCATCTCCGTTAATAGATTAACCGAGGTAGTTAGGTCTGCATTAACACAGATCTTTCATCAAAGTTGGATGCTCTGCCCGCCTCCGTTAACCTATATATTTCGCCCACCTCGCAAAAGATTTTTATAGTTGTGGTGGTGCCCGAGAGAAGTAGGAAGGCAGAAGAAGGAACTAGCCGGCTATTTGGCTCCATTGGCTCGTACAGGCTCTGTGAGAGGGAGAAGAAAATGTTTTAGCTCCCATAAACCACACAGTGCTTTTGCAAGTGATAACCGAAGCTTACCGGAGCCATACCAAAAAAGACCTCTAAATTCCGCTACAATTCGATACTAATAGAATCGTGATAGAGTAATATCGTATCACAAATGGTAAGCAACGGGATCTGAAAGCTCTGTTGCCACGGTATTACAGACTTGCAGGTTATCCTTTTGGGCTCCCCTTGTGTTCCATCGTGCCTGCGGCCACGATCCCGTTCCCAGTGCCACCACTCATCCTCGTCATCGTCCACAGGTTCACCACGACCGGTGCTGCCATCAGATGCTGGAACGGGTTCGCCGGCGGGGCTATGTCCACCTCGCCCTCAAGCATCTTGGTCACCGCACTCATCGGCGGCCTCAACTCCGGCAGCTGCTGCACACACCAGAACGCCACCTTGCACATCCTCTCCATTATCTCCTTGCGCTGCTGCTGCTCATCATCACCTGCCACAGCCGCAGCAGCGCTACGATTTGTGCCTCGGCTCGGCGCGACCATGACCTCCGCAAGCTCACCTCTCTCGTACTTTGTCCACGCCAGCATGGGGAAATACCGCTGGCTCTCGGGCGCCGCCTCGTCGAAGTTCCGCCGCCTGCCGATGATCTCGAGCAGGAGCATGCCGAAGCTATACACGTCGCACTTCTTCGTGACGGCCGACATCATCCACATCTCCGGCGCGGCGAAGCCCGGTGTGCCTCTAATGCCAGACACAGACACATGCGTGTCAGCACGGTTCACCAGCCGGGCAAGCCCAAAGTCAGCGACCTTGGGCGTGAGCGCGCCGTCAAGGAGAACGTTCCCCGGTTTGATGTCGTAGTGCACGATCTTCTGCTGGCACTCCTCGTGCAGGTACCGGATGCCCCTTGCCACGCCGACGGCGATGTCACGCAGTGCCGGAAGACCGGCGTCGCGGCCCCGGCCGGCGAGGTGGGCATCGAGGGCGCCGTGCTCCATGTACTCGTACACCAGTGCGCGCATGGTGTCATCGAAGCAGAAGCCGAAGAGCCTGACGAGGTTGACGTGGTGCGTGCGCCCGATGGTGCCCACCTCCGCCATGAACTGCGCCTCCTCGGTCTTCTGGTCAAGGCTGCTGTGGAAGACCTTCACCGCCACGGCGAGGCCGTTGGGGAGCGTGCCCTTGAACGCCGTGCCGAAGCCACCGGAGCCGAGGCGGGTGGAGCAGTTGCCCGTGAAGGCGGCGATCTGCCGCGGCGTAAACCTGAAGGGCTTCTCATGCCTGATCTCCCACAGGAACTTCTCCACGGTCGCGTGCCTGATCTGAACGTTTATCTGTTATGGAAGAAAATTATAATTGGTAAATAGCTAGCTAAATTAAAATCAAAATTCGATATGTGGAGCACAACTCCATGTATATGCATGTTATGGAAGAAAATGAACTTGTACCTGATCATCAACAGGCTCACCATCGACATGGCTGTCTCCCCACACTCGGTCCTTGAAGGGGTTGGGCGGCGGAGTAATGTCCATGTCACCCTCGAGCATCTTCACCACGACGCCCATGGGTGGCCTCGCATCCGGCTGCCGCTGGATGCACCAGAAGGATTGCCGCCATGCGCTGCTGAAGCTGCAGGTCATCATCACCTTCTTCTGGGGTGACAACCACGGCGGCGTCATGGTCGTCGTCGGTCATGTCCACCACGAGGTCCATGAGATTGCCGCTCTCGTACTTTGTCCACGTCACTCTGGGGAACCACTGCTGCTGGCTCTCACTCATCTCCTCGTCCAATTCCAAGTTCCGCCGCCGCCGCCGCCGCCGCCTGCCCCGGGCGGCGAGGGCGAGTATCTGAAGCACGAGCACGCCGAAGCTGTACACGTCGTACTTCTCCGCGACACCCGGCGGCTGCAAGGACACCGCGGCGTGCGCGTCCCCGCGTCTCATCAGCTGCACCAGCCCGAAGTCGGCGATCTTGGGCGTGAGCCCAACGCCGTCGAGGAGAACGTTGCTTGGCTTGATGCCGTAGTGCACGATCTTCTCCCGGCACCCGTCGTGGAGGTACTGGATACCGCTGGCGACGCCGACGGCGAGCGAGTGAAGAAGACTAATCCGGGCCGGGAGACCGCCGCCGCCGCCATCGTCGTCGCGGTCCACGAGGATCGTGTCGAGCGCGCCGCGTTCCATGTACTCACACACCAGTGCGCGCACGTCGGAAGCAGCGGAGGTACCGTTGTCGAGGTAGAAGCTATAGCCAACGAGCCTGACGAGGTTGGCGTGCCGGGCCCGCCAGACGGTGCCCACCACGTCGGCGACGAACTCCTTCTCCGATCTCCAGTCCACGCCGGCGTGGAGCTTCTTCACGGCCACCTTGAGGCCGTTGGGGAGCGTGCCCGCGTACACCGTGCCCAAGGCTCCGGCGCCGAGACGGACGGAGTAGTTGCCCGTGTAGTGGACGAGCTGCCGGCGGCTGAACCTTACGGGCGCCTTCCCATCGGCGATCTGCCGGACAACGACGTCGTCGTCCTCGGCCTTGAGCAGCATGCGCAGGCGCCGCACCCCAGCACATACCAGGACGAGCAGGACGCTGAATGCGATGAAAGCCACTGCAGGAGAAAATTAACCACAAAAATCAAAATCAGCACGGCTAGCTTCTCTGCTGATAGATCAACAGATATGCATCGCATTCGCGCGCACCTACGGGAATGAGATCCTGATCCATCTTGTTGAGACAGTGCACAATGCAAGAACGAAGATGTCTCCAGCTAGGCGATTTCTATATATCTTAGATGCATCATTTACCTCTCACCTACGGACACTAAGCTGGAGCCAAAAACAAAACGCCAAAAAGATTGCCGTCCATGTCTGTCAACTATCAACTCCCGGATCATCGACGCAATTAGACGGCAGGCATGATGGTATATTCAAATCTGCTCTACCATCCACGACATTTCGCTATAATTTCACTAATAAGATCAAGCTTCAGCCAGCCAAGAAAATTGGCATATTGTATTATTTAAAAATAACAAGGAACCTGAAGTTTTACTTCCGTTCCCACGTAGTATTATTACAGCTTATCCACTATAATAGACTGAGTTATCATCGCCGAGCACTATGCGCCAAAATTGCACATTAAGAAGACACTAATTGACTGACGCGGAAACAAAACGCGTCTTCAATAAAAATTTAGAGACGCGTCTAGCCAAAAACACATCTTCGATGTGTTGGCTCTGCAAAATAGCTCTTTCGGGAATATATATATCATAGGGTACTATTATTTTTTATCCTATTGGGACAGGAATATTTTCATTTAATATGACTAAAATTAATGTGATAGCTTGGTATCGCATTAATTTCATATTTGATGTCAACTGGTGCAATAGCCTTTCGCATCGGTTTGTTGTGACCGATAAAAAGAGTCGCTAGCTATTGCATCGGCAATCTGTTGCCTCTTGCATCAAAAAGAGAGATGCAAAATGGTTATTGCATCAAAATCGTTTTCATGTGAGGTTGCTATTGCATTGACCATAGGTGTCTCTTGCATCATGATAGAGAGATGCAAAAAGGTTATTGCATCAAAATTATACCGATGTAATACATCTAATAAATTTGATGCAATTGATAAGAAATTATATTGCAATGACTAAAGTTTGGTGTAATATAGACTATTGCAACAACATTAGGTTCTATGCAATTCAGTCTATCGCACCGACATTAGGTTTGATGCAACTCAACCTATTGCATTGGCATTAGATTCGATGCAATTAAACCTATTGCATCGACTTATTGCAACAGAGTCTATTTGCAGTCATTTTGTATTACATCGATCCGTTATTATTTGCTAAATGATAAAGATTTGTGGCAATTTATAAAGATTACAAAATCCAGTCGACACTAATATGATTACATGAACCATCTCAAAATTCACAAGATTACAAAATCCAGTCGACAATAA
Organism: Chrysopogon serrulatus; assembly: GCA_015844335.1. Classification (NCBI taxonomy): domain Eukaryota; kingdom Viridiplantae; phylum Streptophyta; class Magnoliopsida; order Poales; family Poaceae; genus Chrysopogon; species Chrysopogon serrulatus. The sequence continues at coordinate 69,876 of JADLZL010003831.1, read as the reverse complement.
TATGATTAATTACAAGGGCCACTTCATGTTGATCTTGGACTTTTGCTACTTTTGCTCTTCTTTGGTTGCTGGCTATTGCTTCTGCTGCCAGTTCGATCGTCTACACGTGTTTAAACACTAATAACAATGGGTTCACATGTCATTTAGGCCCTAATCACTAAATTAAACGTGGTACATGCCTCTAAACGGTTAAACTGGTAAAAAATCATTTAAACGGTACCATTAAACGATGGCTAAACAAGTGTAAACAGAAAAACAGACGTTTAAGCAGTCGTTTAGGTGACAAACCATGAAAGTTTGAGTGCTAGACGAACTTTTTGGGTGGGTAAAATTAGGCTTGTTCATAGAGGAAATATTTTGATGTTATTTAAAAGATGTTTATATGATTATGTGTATGACTTTATATATAATTGTTTATTATCGATATAAATTGTAAACTATATAAATGCCTCAAATTGTCATTCAAAATTTGTATAGAAAATTATATTTTTACATGTATATTTACTGCTACAGTGCAGATTGTTTAAATCGTCTAAAGCTAAACGGAGGATGGCTAACTGTTTAGAGTTTAGCGTTTATAGGACTAGGTAGCATGCCCGTGCGTTGCTACGGAGAACAACTTTTATTCTAAAAATGCACGGATCGCATGATAAAATAATAATACTATAAAATTAAATATTATTATTAAAGTGACATTGTAATCCTAAAGGCAAAGATCGTGAAGTGATAAGAATCATTTTAATAACAATACAACATATGTTCAAGTTTGATTATACCATCACACATAGCTTATTAAATTAATAATCTCACAGATAATTTATTAATTTATTAATCTCACATATAGTTGATTAGCCATCAAGCATTCACGATGAATGCAGTAGTCACAAACTTAAATATAATATTCAAGTAAATATAAATCCGGTACACGACATTGTTCAAAAATAATCTAACAAGTAATATATGACTCAAAATTACACGGAACATAATTGTTCATTTTAATAAACATGACTCCCTATGCCAGACACTAAAATATGAAGACTTTTTCATGTACGACATCTTTTTCGATTGGCATGTAGCGTGTAAACATCTCTATGTACAGTCCGATAAACCTAGAAACAACAAAAAACATGGCATTGGTGAAATAACATCTGTACAATATAAATTGAACAAACAAAATGCATTGTACGCATTTTAATGATGTTGTATTACCTCGTCTATGGCGTTAGAACCTCCTTATATACAATATTCTTTGTGAAAGTTCCATCCACCATTGGGGTCTTCTTATCCTTACCTCTTCTATTTGACATATTCTAACTTTTGTTTCCCCCAGCATTCTTTTTAGCATTTTTCTTCTGCATCTTTTTTCGCCTCCTCCTCCTTTGCTTCCACATTAGGAGGGAGTGCAAGGATCTTAATCTTGGTTCTTGATGTGGCTCTAGACATCGCAACATACAACTGTCCATGAGAGAACACTGGTGCGGGCAGGTACATGCCCACGTTCGGGATAGTTTGGCCCTGTGACTTGTTCATTGTCATGGCAAAGCTCAGCCTGATAGGAAACTGCTTTCTCTTAAACTGAAATGGGAATATCTCATCATCAGACAGACACAACGGTATTCGAGAAAGGAATACTCACTTCCCAGCATGCTGCTCCACCACGATTTCTGCGTCGATTGTATTTCTCCGAAAGCCCCGCACCACCAACCTTATACTGTTGCATAGCCCATTGGCAGGGTCTATATTCCTAAGCAATATAACAGGGCACCCGCGCTTCAGCTTTAAGACATATGGAGCCCTCATGTTGCGAACAAGCTTTAGGTGGCGCGTGGATTCCCAAAGATACAACATTCGGAGAGAAGCACCGACTATTTGGGCCCTAGATCCTTTCCGCACAACAGGAAGGACCTGTCTAAAATCACCACCAAGGACAACAGTCTTCCCACCAAATGGCAGGTTTGACCGGCCCATTATATCTCGTAGACTATTGTCTAGCGCTTCTATATTTTGCCTCTTTGTCATAGATGCCTCGTCCCAAATTATGAGAGCTGCTCGCTGCAGCAACTTGGCAGTACCACTCTATTTTGTGAAGCTATAGCAACCGCCCTCTTGAAGACTGAGGGGTATCTTGAAACGCGAGTGGGCCATCCTCCCGCCTGGCATTATGGACGCCGCGACTCTAGATGTAGCTGTAGCCACGGCAAGCTTGTCCTGACTATGTAGTTTTGCAAAAAATGCCTTATACAAAAACGTCTTTCTCGTCCCTCCTGGTCCATCCACAAAGAATAGCCCACCTTGTTTGCAGTAGACAGCGGCCATTATCTCATCATAGGCAGACCTTTGCTCGGCATTGAGTGAATCGCATAATAGTACATTTTCAGAAATCTGTTCGATGCTAGCTTCCTCAAATATCTCACGAGGAATATGGCTGGGACTGTCATATGTGTCATCAATATCTGGAAGAGGAAATGACCTTATGTCCTCCCCATAGATTGAAGCATGTTTCGAATGTCTATCAAAACCATCTGTTGCACCAGATCCGAGGATGGATTATTGCGGTTGTAGTCCTCTGACATTGCATCATAATGTTTTTTCCACAACCCCATCACATCATTTGGCTCGCAGAATACCAATATTGTTGCAAATAGCCTTCGTAGAGAAGAAGACATCTGAAAGAATGTAGCTTCGGTCAGACATTCATCCAGTGTATTATCTTCTTCGATTAGACCCCTTCTTTCTGTAGCTTCACGGAACGAAGGTAGCACCAGCCATCAATAGTCCTCAGGTCTTTGTATGAGGTAGCACCAGCCACATTGTTTAAGAGAACGCGAAGAAAGTAGCGTTCTCCTTCTGCGGGATGAGCCGAGATGACTCTGCCAACTTGGAAAACAAAGTTTTTTCTTTTTTGCTAGAATTTACCATTAGACTGCCAGGTAAAATGCTCTGGAAAGTCCCGATATAAGATTCTATGGGCTTCTGCATGCACCTTGTTTGCCTCAAAGTATGCTATCAGCATTGACTCTTCTACACCTGGCTTACTAACGATCTGTTCGACCTTGTCCCATTTATGAAATGACACCATGTGCATGTCAGGCAAATGAAGCTGTAGCTATTGTACTGGTGGATGGTTCTTGCTCAAGTCAAAGCCATATATCCTCCACAGTGCTTCTGGAGGCGTCACCCACCGAGCTTCTCTATATTGCTTGATCTCATCAATGTTCCCTTCCTTATCTGCTTTGTCAGCCTCCCTCATCACCATAGAGGCCCTATCATGTCCCTTGTAAATGTACTTGAACAGATACTTTACTGATTTAATGCTACCACAGGCTTCAACATTTATATGGCAGTTGAAGGTACGTAGCAGGCAAGGGTTGTAAGGCACAACCCATTGATTGTCAAGGTAATGGCCTCAAATTTTTTCCACACGTCCGTCATCACGTCGCCGATAGATGGGTTATGAATCATTTCCTTGTGATGTTGAATCACAAAATGGTCGCGGGTAACGGTTCTTGCATGAACCGCGACCAATAGTGCACGGACATTTTGGATTAAGATGCCCACAGGGACCATGCATCATATGCTTTGTGACCATCTTGTAGAGCTTAGGGTATCTCTTCTTATTTGGTAGCTCTGCACTAATAATCCTATCATATTGCTCAGGACATGTGAGCTGTACTTTCGTTCCATTATTAGCAAGAAGTATGCATGCGGCAAGCCCCTCTTCTAAAACTCCACTACATATACGTAGGCCTTCACCTTCCCAAGTATGTCTTTCTCCATCAACATTGTCCTCATCGCCTCTAGCTTTGCTCTGAAGACTCTTGTGACAAGATCTGGACGGTCCTGTGGTGCCTGGCCCGGATAAAGTTCATTCTTGATCTCATCCCAATTAGGGTTGCACGTCATTGTGATGAAGATAGGACAGTACGCCTTCCGACATTCTTAGCAGATCCATCACCCGAATGCAAGCTGTCCATTAGACCTTGGTATAGGTCAGCCCTCAAGGTATCTTGATTGTTTCTGATGTAGTCTAAACGCGAGCTTTCAATCTTTATGTAAGTGTCGATGGCAAACTGCTGGAAAAGACGTCGACCAAAGAGAATTAGATTAAATATCCCTGGCCGCATCTGGAACTTGTAGCAGTAGTAGTCACGCACGGACACACATATATTCCCAATAGGTTCTACAGGGGGACATTATTCGAATTAGTGTCTTGAGTACAGACAGAAAAAGTTTATATTGTATTATTATTGAAAAGAGTTCAAGTTACCTCCATCATTACTGCCACCATTCTCAGCATGCTTTTTGCGAAGTTCTCGAGCTCGATCAGCTTGAGCCTTAGTCACACCCACTTTTGGAATGCAATTGTGCCACCCAAGTTCGCCCTCTGGAGCGAATAGCGGGTAAGACAGTGGGTCGTAGCATGCATTATAAAATCGGATGCCATGTATAGACTGATCCTTCCCTTGAAGGAGCACACTATGCTCAAATTGGCCTAGACGCTCACTCCCCTCGACCCAGACGGCGGCCACCTCTGATGCCGGTGGCGCATTATATGTTCTCTGGTCGAGCCGCTGGTCAAGGTTCAACTCGACCTGGAAATCCTCGAGGTTCTCAACATGTCCCATACTCCTTAGCTCCTGAGAGTAGGGATTCCCTTTAAAGATATTTACCAATTGCTCTATAACTTCTTTGTCTTTCTGGGCGCATTGTGCACGACACTTACTCATACAATGCTCGAGGGAGGGATCATCATCATAAAAGTAAAGCTCGAGGTGTCTCTTTTTAACACCATCCTCTTTACCAAATGATCAGATGTTATGGTAAATCTGGCCATGGGCATGAAACATGTAGATGTCGTAGTTTCGCATGTTAGTGGTCATACGATCTAGGTGATAGTACAAAGAAGTGAAAGAGAAGTGTCCGTTGAAATATCTGATGTTTGCACGAAAGTGCTTAGCATTAGCGTCCGAGCTTGACCACAACCTCTTCAGTTCTGGTGGTGTCTCAGGAGTTGCAAGATGAATCTTTCCACCCCGACAACAGAATCCAGGCAATTCACCCTCGAATTTCTTTGCGTTGCCGGCACCGATGATAGCACATGCGACTCTGACGGGACATTAGCATAAACCCCATCATATGGATCCGGGACATTAGGCTCACTGTTCTCCTGGTCATCCATGTTGACATTGAGCTCGACTTCGGTTTCCTCCTCGTCATCTTCTGATAAAATGTTGAAGTGTCATAGATTATAAGGAAGTTTGTGAAAGCATGTTTTAACTGTTATGCTATGTACCTTGTCCAGCGAAAAAGTACGCCTCATCCTCTTCCTCATCCTCCTCGAATATTGTTGACGGTCTTTAATGCCTATTTTATACCATCAACTATTGCTCAATATAACATGATATCAATCATAAAGCATAGTTGTAGGGTTTGATTCTAACAAGTTCCACGAGTTGTGTTGTTCTCGATCGTTTTGCAGGTATATCTAATTTTGCACAGAATAAAAAGTATCTCAAATAGAGAATTGGACTGCACCATTGTGACGGGCTCGTCGAGACGATCGAAACGGACATAACATTTACTATATTCGGAGTTTAGAGTCAAAAGATATCAATTCTACACCGAAACCAACACTAGAAGACTCTAGAAGGCACCGAAGACGACGTGCCGAAGGTGGGGCCCACTGCTACAGGTGGGGCCGCCCGGCCCCACCCCGGGGCCGCCCGGCGCCCTACAGAGGCCGTTCGGGGCCCGCTTCGACGGAGGGCCTCCTACCGCCCTAGGGTTTCCATCTCCACTGTTGCCGAAATCGGTTTGGCCCAACAAGCAACCGGTGAAAGAATTAGTCCCACATCGTCTGTTCAGAAGAGGTGGGAGGCTTTCTAGGCTATAAATAAAGAGGCAGACCCCCTCCCTAAGGGCACCACATTATGGAGATGTAGAGGTGTCCCTCGAATGGATGACCTCTCATCTCTAGAGAATTAGGGCTAGACTTTCCAATGTAGTAGATTAGGTCTTGATGGGAGTTAGGAAGAGGCGAGCTTCGCTCAGGTTCTGGAGGAGTCTTCAGAGTTTTGGTATGTCTTTGTATTTATTCTTGTAAGACTTATGCTTTAATATATTTTATCTTCTCTATTTACTTTTATGCATTACATTTGATTGGTTAGTATAGTAGTTATACTTTAGCATAGGATCTTCGCCTGTATTAGGTGCTCTAGTTATAGATCGTGGCTAGAGTAGTATTCTTTAGTGTAGACGTGGTGTCTAGGCTAGGGTTTACCTGAGGTTGCGCCCATCTCTTACGGTTAGTTGTGGTAGCCTCTAGAGGTGACAGCTCTTTAGGTCTTCGTATTCCACCACGTCGGATTTGGTGTTTCGTAGAGCTTTTGGCAGCCTTCCCCGACTACCTTCTTCCCAGTCTTATTCGAGAGTTGGAAAGGTACTGCTGCTCCAAAGTGCTATTGTGTGATTGCTTTATCTACCACGAATTAGTTATATAGAACCAAAGTAATAGAGAAGTATTTAGGAACATTGAGCTCTTCCGTTGTCCTCCCACTTTAGCTATCTACTCTTTTATCATAGAATTCTCCTGTGTGTGTCATATATACATAATTCATATTATCTATTATTTACCCCCTACTTTAGTCTAGTTGGTGTATTAAGTTAGTAGATACATGATAGTAAACTATCAATGTCTTTAACCAATGTTTCCCAGTGGTGAAATATAAATAACGATACCTGGAATACTCCCGGTAAAATGCTACAATGGTTTTCTGTGCGCTTGCGGAATCCTTTATAATTTAATTGTGCATAAGAATACCAACAAGCATTTTTGGCACCGCTGCCGGGGATAGGGATTTACCTCTATTTCTAGTAGCGACGTTAGAAATGTCAACAAGCATTTTTTGGCGCCGTTGCCGGGGAAACAATTGGCGTAAAGATTTTGATATTGATCTTTATATCTACTATCTAGTCTACTACTAGCTTTAGTAGGATTACCCTTGTTTGGTTGAGTTGTGGAATAAGCAGGCTATCAACTGTTTCAACTCTATGGTGAAATTCCACAAGACCAAGATAAGAAGGATATTTAAGAACCCAGGGTGCCCAAACATTAATGATCCATCAACAATGAAGCTCTGCCATCTCACAGGTATGTATAAACATATATATTGTTCTAACCATGTGTAGATTAGAAAAGTCATCATCACATGAATTCAAAGTTCATCACATGTGACAAACAAAAGATGCTGCACAACTCACAAATTCTATTGTGAGTTATGGTAGGTATGATCAAGAAAGGTGAGAAAGTCTTACTCATAGACTTAAAATTTAATGAGTAGTTATCCTGTTGCATTCACTACATGTTTACTTTGAACAATCCATGCATCTACTCCATCTCATATTAAATCCACAACATGTTTAGTTCTTTGCACACATGCATGTTACTTACATCTCTACTAAAAAAAATATATATTCTCACCATGCATGATCATGCTTTCATCTCTATTTGAGTATATCTCTATGTGCTTTCATGCTATCTTTGTTTGCTATAGTATGCTTTGGTTTGGAAGTACTGTACATACTTTCATAGGCTTTTAAATTGAGCATGGTGCTTAGGTTAAATAGCCTACCTTAACTAAAACTAGACATGGAGTTTGGTTTGGTTATTGAACTAGAAATTATTATAGTAGATATTGGATATTTTGTTGGACTAACCCCTATAGAAAACTCTTAAACTCAATTCGGGTAAGTCAAGAGATGCACTCATATTACGAGATGAATCAAGTCATGTGATGAAGTCCAATAACTTTGCACAAAAGGAAGACACAGCTTATTCTCTATGGAAGAACTGTAAGTATCAAGTTTGTACATTTAATCCTTTGTTGCAAGTTACTTTAAAAGTGCAGCTACCAACAAAACTTGTTAAAAGAAATCTATGCCAAAGTAATTCTAAAAGCACATCTTTTCATTAGCATAGATAAAATTTGCATAAATTATATGGGCCATAACCCACATTCCAAACTTGTTGCAATCCTTCGGGTATATGTCCACTAATATTTATGCAGGAAAGAAAGAATTAATGTCTGATCATGGTTCGAAGCAAAAAGGAAGGAGAACGAGTGTATAGAAAAGATTAAGATAAAAAGAAATCAATGTAAGAACACTTCAACACCTTCTACACTTCCACCATGATAGTGGACCAATCACCTTGCAAGACATAAGGTACATTTACCCAAGCTTCATGCAACTTTAAATTACATTCGACATCTTATACCATATTGCTAATTGTCCTGGTTATCCATACCTTATGCTTAATTTACTAAAATGTAAAATAAATAAAATGCTCTTTTGGTTCACCTATATATTCTTGGTTCTATCTCTAGTCTTTTGAACTTCCTTACTCTATTATAAGTATGCTTTAGAATATTACTTAAACATTATAACATCAAAGCATATTTGTATAAGAATTTGGCTATATCTATAGACTATCCTCTCCTCTATAAAAATGTTTAAATCACATTAGGAGGCTTCATAGAATCAAATCAAGGTTTAAAGTTATTCTTCAAAGTAACATCATTGTCTTAACCTTGTTGAAAAAGTTGAAGTAATGGTGAATCATTTAGAACATGAGTTATAGATTAATCTTTAACTCTGTGGTAAACACTATCCGTACTTTAATAGATAGTATGTTCCTTCGGGTATGTGTTGTCTACTAATCCCTTGCAGAGAAGAAATAATGAGAGAAGTAGAAGTCTAGAAGAGTGAGAAAGGAGTATAACATATGAGACAAGATGCTAAGGAATAACTCAAGATGCAAGGAAGGAAAAGACCATTGAAGTTCAACTACCCTTTACCACATGGTGCCATCACACTCCAGTAATAAAGGTAATATCTTTAAAGGTAAGTGGTTATTATTTCCTCTTGATCTTAGAGTACACACCATAGCACTATTCTCTTGATCTCAATCTTAACCAAATGAGCTAAAATATGATATATCTTATTTTAGAAGATGATAGTCATCTTGTTAATCTTGATAATTTATAAAGATAAACAATCCTTCCATAGGTTAAGTAACTCTACTCTTTTATCTCATAAGCTTAAATGCTATATTTAGACTTTTGATATTCTCACCTAAGATGTAAATGAACAATGTGAAAAGACATCAATCTTATTGTGCTTAAGGTTAGAGAATGAATAAATTTTTAGTTTTGTTGGTGTTTTCCCACCAATAGAGCCCCTGCACTTGATCTCTACCTTGTCTTTATGAGCAGAACCCACTTCAAGCAAAGTGTGGGGAGATTCCCTAAATTCTATAAGTAGGGAGTTCTAAACTATTAACAAGGATGCACATAAGATTGGCTTCAAGTTGCTAACAAAAAGAAAGGAAGAAGGTGGCACCACCATTGGAAACGCCACTAGTGGGGACACCACCTCAATCCTCATCCTTAGAAGCAACCCGAAGTACTCGATCAATAAACTACTGCAAGGAGAAGTCTAGTTCGAAGGACTATAAATATTGAACCCTCACCGTGAGGTAACATCGGTAGTTATCTATATTTACTTGCTTACATCGTATAATTTGTTCTTTCTCTAGCATAATCACTTTTCTATATTAGTATTGCATATAAAAATAAATAGATATGCATTAGGCTGTATTCATACATCTTAAAAATGTTAAGCCCCATGTGAAACCCTTGTAGTGTAAAAACTATAGGAGTTCTCACCGTGGTGGTCTACAAAATAAGAATATATCATGCCTTTACACTTTATGCATATAAACCCATAAAATCCAAAAATATTAATTGAGCATCTTGCTGCAATACTGCTATCATGAAAATACTTTGAAACTTCCACAACACCCAATCCTCTAAAACGGCTAACCACTAACATTTTATCCTAATACCGTTCCACGAGTTTTGGTGTTTTGTGAGAGCTTTCTGCAGGATGACTCGAAGAGCTAGCTCACCTAGGAATCTTCATCTTCATCACTTGAAGTACACCTTTCCGACATACGACTAACCCCCCCGTGTAAAAAGAAGTAACTTCTTGGGCGATGAGATTGAAGTATTCTAGGCAACACTTGCTCTTATAAGCATGAGCTCCTCCGAGAGGACCACTCAGCTTCAACGACCAACTATAAGTAAACATCTAGCTTGGGGAGGGCATCTCCTAGTCATCAAAGCCACGCTTAGAAGCAAAAAAGAGACAGAAATGAGATGGAAGGAGGCACGTGCGGCTTCACTATGAAACGGAGGAGAGTTGACTGAGGTTACCTCGGACAATGAACCCACCGAGTAAGTGTTCTCCTCTATCTAAATTCTGTCGGTAGACTTTAAATTTCATACCCTAGCCATAAGGTTAGAATGGTAGTTATCTCATTTACAATTTATTTAGTAGCATAATTTTGTTTACACACTAAAAGATATAAAAACAATAAAAAATATTTACTATATTACTCATTGCATCACAAAGCCCCATGTGGATACCCTATGGTATTTTCCGAACGAATATCCATTGTGGTGGCATAAAAATAATAAAAATAATAATAAAAAAAAAAAAAAAATAGTATTCATATTTAATTCTTGCATTATAAAAAGAAAATTCAAAAAGAAATGTAATCCTGCTTAAATTAGAGAACATTTAAAGATAACTCATAAAGATGATCAATTACTCTTTGGCTGACCGTTAACCCATTATTCAATTCGAGCCTCGAGTTTTGGTTTTTTTCTTTTGTGGAGTATTTATGCAGGAACAACATTATAGCAAGGAGAAAGACTATCGGTGGCAACCACACAGTTCGCTACTAGCTAGTTCGCCCTAAAGAACATTTACACCAAATATTGCAATCATCAAGCTTGGGGAGGAGCATCCCCTAGTTATCGTAAGTATACCTATGCGATTATCGAGTCTATCTTATAGTTATAAAATACCAAAAATATGGGCACATGAAGGTCCACGTCTATAGAGTCTTTTGTGAGTCCATTAGTTTAAAAAATAATAATAATAAAAAGATGAATAATTATTAAAATCAAAATACTCTAGCTATTTATTAAGGTGTGATCATAAGTGTGTTTACAGTTCTATTTAGTTGATAAGAGTCAAATAAAAACTGAAGAACAATAAAATTTTGTCTTGGAGATGATGAATAGTTGCTCTGTCGTAATTCCTTTCACGTACCTAGTTTTCAACTTTAAATTCTCCCGAGTTTTGGATATGACTGTTTTTTAATATAAGAATTTACTCTGAACCTGAAACTTGTGGAGGCATATGCTTAAGCTAAGTCTAGGTGATTGAGGGATATGATATGAGAAAGACCGAGCTACTATATCTTATTCCTAATGATACTAAGTTCGGAGATTTATCTTTTGAAAACTCTGAAAATCTTACATGATGAGCTCTTGTATGATAAAGTTTGAATTCCTACCAAAGCCATACATGATATACATTTAGATTAGGAAAATCTTTGCTCATTCATGCTTTGCTTGCTTTCCATTGAGTTCATCAACCTTTGTTGTATACCTTATGAGAGTCTTGTCATGTTTTTAAATCAAGATCACTTACACACTCCACCTATATACGCATTGCTCCTACACTAGGAGTAAGCGCAATCAGTTTCCACTTTTATCCGGATCCACCTTAAAATTGTTTTTCTCCTACAATCGAGTAAACACCCAAAAATATATCCTATAGGACAACCCCTTATTTAATGCTCTACGTTCTTATTGTTATCTCTCTAATCATTTATTGTATTTAAAGGATGCATGTGGCTATGCAAAATAAAAAGTATAAAAGAAAGGGGAGAAGAAGAAGAAGAGAAAAAAAAAGAAGAGAAAGAAAAAAAAGAAGAAGAATAAAGATAGCCCATATTTTCCTATGAAAAGTTCTAAGTTCAAGAGAGAGATTTATTTTAAGGAGCAAAAGTAGAATTAGGATTAGCCACTAAATACCATATATACACCTATCCACCATACTCCATACACATGCATATCTTGGTTTGATTGTATGACTTGACTCTCTTTGGATCCATTATTTGACTTTACAATATATGAATTGCAAGTATGCTCATCCTTGTTTAATGCCACTCCTATGAGCTCCACTATAATAATTAGTTGTAGGAGGGCATGAAAACATAAATGCCTTAAGTGAGATCCATAAATACCACATATTAAGAGACTTGAGGGTGTCATACGATTAGCTCTGAGTTTTATTTTGAAAACTTGTAAAAACTCTAGAATATTTGTTGAGTAAAGAATTTGAGATATAGTGCTTGACTTGATTGTTCTATCTTTCAATTACTCAAGACCCACGCAAAAGTTAAAAAGCTCCATAGTTAATGGTAAAATGGGTAAGTTTGAAAGTTAGAGCAGTTTTGCCTAATTCAAAGGAGAATTTCAGTTTGAAAGCATGTGTACTTTTGAGGAGTGAAAGCATTGTAGCAACCCCTGATCCCAGTTTAGTAGTTAGGCTTTGCTAAGGGACTAGCAAAGGGTAAGCTTGGGGGAACTTGTTGACGGTCTTTAATGCCTATTTTATACCATCAACTATTGCTCAATATAACATGATATCAATCATAAAGCATAGTTGTAGGGTTTGATTCTAACAAGTTCCACGAGTTGTGTTGTTCTCGATCGTTTTGCAGGTATATCTAATTTTGCACAGAATAAAAGTATCTCAAATAGAGAATTGGACTGCACCATTGTGACGGGCTCATCGAGACGATCGAAACGGACATAACATTTACTATATTCGGAGTTTAGAGTCAAAAAGATATCAATTCTACACCGAAACCAACACTAGAAGACTCTAGAAGGCACCGAAGACGACGTACCGAAGGTGGGGCTCACACTGCTTCTGAGGGGCCGGCCGCCCGGCCCCACCCCGGGCCGCCCGGCGCCCTACAGAGGCCGTTCGGGGCCCGCTTCGACGGAGGGCCTCCTACCGCCCTAGGGTTTCCATCTCCACTGTTGCCGAAATCGGTTTGGCCCAACAAGCAACCGGTGAAAGAATTAGTCCCACATCGTCTGTTCAGAAGAGGTGGGAGGCTTTCTAGGCTATAAATAAAGAGGCAGACCCCCCTCCCTAAGGGCACCACATTATGGAGATGTAGAGGTGTCCCTCGAATGGATGACCTCTCATCTCTAGAGAATTAGGGCTAGACTTTCCAATGTAGTAGATTAGGTCTTGATGGGAGTTAGGAAGAGGCGAGCTTCGCTCAGGTTCTGGAGGAGTCTTCAGAGTTTTGGTATGTCTTTGTATTTATTCTTGTAAGACTTATGCTTTAATATATTTTATCTTCTCTATTTACTTTTATGCATTACATTTGATTGGTTAGTATAGTAGTTATACTTTAGCATAGGATCTTCGCCTGTATTAGGTGCTCTAGTTATAGATCGTGGCTAGAGTAGTATTCTTTAGTGTAGACGTGGTGTCTAGGCTAGGGTTTACCTGAGGTTGCGCCCATCTCTTAAGGTTAGTTGCGGTAGCCTCTAGAGGTGACAGCTCTTTAGGTCTTCGTATTCCACCACGTCGGTTTGGTGTTTCGTAGAGCTTTTGGCAGCCTTCCCCGACTACCTTCTTCCCAGTCTTATTCGAGAGTTGGAAAGGTACTGCTGCTCCAAAGTGCTATTGTGTGATTGCTTTATCTACCACGAATTAGTTATATAGAACCAAAGTAATAGAGAAGTATTTAGGAACATTGAGCTCTTCCGTTGTCCTCCCACTTTAGCTATCTACTCTTTTATCATAGAATTCTCCCATTGTGTGTCATATATACATAATTCATATTATCTATCATTTACCCCTACTTTAGTCTAGTTGGTGTATTAAGTTAGTAGATACATGATAGTAAACTATCAATGTCTTTAACCAATGTTTCCCAGTGGTGAAATATAAAATAACGATACCTGGAATACTCCCGGTAAAAATGCTACAATGGTTTTTACAATGGCGCTTGAAAATCTTTATAATTTAATTGTGCATAAGAATACCAACAAGCATTTTTGGCACCGCTTGCCGATAGGGATTTACCTCTATTTCTAGTAGCGACGTTAGAAATGTCAACAAATATGACATCCTCATTACCATCTGTCATACACGGGCACATATATGACGACAGAAACATGGTGGCATATCAAAAAACAAAAAATGGTAAATTTTATAAACAAAATACCATCCTCGACCATAGAGTCCCATGTATGAGCTTGTGCACCGTTGGAGGGCACTGAAGAGGTGCAACCAACGACAGAAGGTTGCGCATGTGTTCCTCAGCAATTATTAGGTGGTGGCACTGGAGTATCATGGGTGACGCCATCTAAAGTAACAAAAGGCATGAGTTTTTGGAATAGAAAAGTGAATTTGAAGTGTCAACAATATTTAGTATCAAGTATAATTACCGTTGTAAACCACACTCGATTGAGCCGTGTCGTTCGCATCATTGCACCTTTCGTCGGCATACCCTCTGGCACTTCTTCCAATGTTTGCTTCAAAAGCCCGATTGCGACGGGATAAAAGGGAATTTCTCTCTCCATTGGCCACTCGATGCCTATGTATGGTCTATACCTGTTGACACAAAACGTGACGCACTGTGCCTCACACACAGCAAGCCAAAAAGCGTGGCTTCAATCGGGTGACCGGGCGGTTTGAAGATCCGGAAGCGTGCCAGTTAGTTTGACCTGAAAACTGACAAGGGACAAAAGATTGTTAAATACAAAAATCGAAACATGCCGGGTGAGACCAGATAGTTCCGTATATACGGCCCTGAAGCCACTTACGACGACATACAGCTATAGAAGCTGTCTGCCAATCATGTTTATGATTCATTCGGCTAATATAAAGATAAAAGACACGTAAAACATTGATTGCCGAACACGCTTGCATGAGAAGACATGTTTGAACAAGTGAAAGTCGATCATGAGTTGAAGCATAACCAAGCTCGGCAAGTCGGCCGACTTCGGGGTCCATGAAGAAGGAACATACAAGCTATCACGAGCAAACCCATCAAGAACTTGTATCCGCCGCATCTACGACACTCAATCCTATCAACATTTAAACGCTTCTAACATGTAAGAACCCGCAACATGTAACAATCTAGATTGATCTAATTCGGCTACGATGAACATATGATCTATTTATCGCAATGATATAAGAATAAGAACGTTAAAGAAGCAGATAGATCTATAAAAGTAAGAAGCCGAAACTAATCAATCTAGATTGGGCAAAAGAATGTTACAAATATATAAAAACATTAAAGACATGTAACACATGATAACTTAATGAATCTATCAGACCTTGCCAACTCTAATAGAGCCGATAACTATCTTGCCTCGCTAAGCTATCAAGCAAACGCCTGCCGCACGGCCATCCAGTCGAGATAAAGAAAGCATAAGCAAAGGCCTCTTGATTATCAAGCAGACGCCTGCCGCACGGCCATCCAGTCGAGACAAACAAGACTACTTGCATCAACGCCTAAATCCACCGCATGATACTAGACATGATAGCAAGGTTGTCGGAACTTACGGAGGTCGACGGATCGATGGCTCCTCTCGAAGAACTCGACGATGCGACAAAGGACTCAAAAACTTAGCACGGAGCCGATTGTATTGATTTGGTTGTGAACACCTTTTTACAATGGTCGAGGGTTTATATTTATACCCTGGACAGAACACGAGTCCTAAAGGATTACGATTACAAAATATTAAGGAAAACTTCAAAGGTACGACGATCTTGGCTCTAATCCTTTTCGGAGTCCTTTATTATCACGGTTCTTTCCTTCTAATCGGCTTTTGCTTGCCACCTTTGCTTTCCCGAATGGAGCCACCGCCTTCAAAGATAGCCGACCGCACGATCGCTTGCCGAATCCCCCAGAGTCGGCCGACCGTATGGATACTTGCCGAATTGCTAGGAATAACCACCCGCATGGGTGCTTGCCGAATGCTTCTGAATACTTGCCTCTCGCAAGCCTGCCATGTACTGGCCCACCTGTCATCTTCTCGGCCTTTACCAAAATCTGGTGTTAACACATGCCCCCTCAATTTCGGGATAAAAGTGATTTTATTTCGAAATTGACCATAAACTCTTTTCTCGTTTAGGTCAACACTGTTCAAACTCGCAGCCGCCACTCGAAGTCTGAATTCTCTGATCTAGATTCAAATCCACTCAAATCCTCAATAGCGACCCGGGACGGAGTTCCAGAGGTAATTTCTCGTTCCTCTCATGTGTTCGGCAACTTTCAAATCGATCTTTTGTTTCTTTTCGACTCACTTCTCTTCCTGTTGTATCGTTCTTCAAAGGAATACAAGGATGAGATCTTGATTCCCTATGCAGCGAACCCCAATTCTTACTTCCTTGGTCCGATGGGAGATCCCAACCCGATTGAGTTCGTTGAGAAGGAGACTCTGAGGATTCCCTTCAAATCCGGAGTCACGCCGCCGAATCAGTGGCCGAACACCTTCAAAACTTGGCCGTTTCCCCCAATCGCCGGATGGCGAGATTGGTACCGGGAGGATTCTCGAACAAGAGCAAAGAAATAATTTGGAATCTCAAGATATTCAGCATTGCTTGGAGTTATCCTTGTCGAGACACCCTAGGAACGACTCCCTCTTGATAGCGACCACTCACTTCTGTCCGATGTTTGTCAATGCCTTCATCTTCGGTCATGGTCCAATGTCTTTTACCTTGGCCGACATTTTTATGATGATCGGCCTAAATGTGACAAAGACCGGTGTACCCCTCCAAGTACAAGAGCAACAGCAACCAAAAGGCAGTTAAGTCAGAAAATGAATGGACAAAATATATATCCAAACTTACATGTCAACTGGTGCTGTGTCCGATAAAGAGTACAAAGCTTTCATGAATATGTGGCTGAGCGATTTATCTTCTGCGGCAAAATCTAATGAGCCAACTCTGAATCACATGGTGATGGCCGAGGAGTCAAGCCAGCACTTTGATCCCCCCGGCAAGTATCTCTTGGGGGTTGTTTATCACATGATGCATCGGATCACTGTCCAGATGCGCCATCATGGAGAAATTCACTGTGTAAATGGTCCCTAGTGGTTGGTTCAGATGTGGCTGCAGCTGTACATGCATCAAATAGTCTCTATGGACCTTCATGATCTGGGCTTCCCTTCAGTCAATTATGCCGAAGATGGTATAGTGAAAGAGAAGGCTTGTCAGACATATGGGGAGGCAGCATCTTCTATCATCATTGATATAGATATTGGCCATCTTTTCAAGCTATTCTTCAAAGGTTTTGACAATGTGATCTGACTCCCTTATAGGGAAAATGAAATTTTGACTTTCCCTTGCAAGTTTAGCTATGAAACTGGCTGCTCAGACCAAATGTCTACAGAGATTTTCAATTCTTTCATCAAGCCTTGCACTTTACCAGCAGAGTTCCATCATGGGAGATTACTGTGCCCCACTTATGAATTCTATAACCCAAATATGGTGGCTAGACAACTAGGATGTGGTCAGCTGCCCCTAAGACTGTTCTTCTCCAAAATCATAAGGCCCAGGGAGGAAATAAAAGATGATATGGAGGCCAAGAAAATTTTTGAGCTTGGATGGGACTTGCCAGCATATGGGCCTTCCCCACTTGGATTAATAGATGCTGCCCATCCTTTGTTTGCTTCCTGATGGCAAGAGTGGCGTGCCCACATTTTCAACATACCAGTGCATTCTCTGTGCTAAGATCTGCAAGCTCAGTTTGCTTCTGACAGTGAGGTAATTCCCTTGTACCCATAATTCTCCTTGCTATTGGGTTTATTCCTGATTTTAATTCTTTGTCATTCTCAGGATGTTGAGCCTATTCCTCCTTCCCAATTAGTCCAATATTACCAGGCTGGACCCAATCCTGCTTTAGGGTTTAATGCTCCAACTTTGGCAACCTTCATGAAAATCCCTGCAGCCTTGTGTACAGCACCTTCAAGAGGAGAATTCAAAAGGAAAGCTACTGCTGAATCAAGCAAGGATGTTACTATGCCCAGGAAAACAAGATCTAAGAAAGCCAAACTGACTTCTAAGGTATACCCTTGTCAATCCTTATTTTGGCAATAATTTTGTACTTATTTCCTCTGCTTGCAGCCACAGGTTAAACTTTCAAGATCAGCCAATGCTCCAATAACCATTGAGATTTCTCCTCAGGCCTCTGGCTGAGATGCGAAAATCCGAGAAGCTACCGGCCACATTGGTACTATTCTCTCGCTTGATTACCTCTTTCCTTGCACTAGATGCATTCAATAGTACTCACACCCCTGCCGCTTTTATATTCTTAGAAAACAGATCAACTCTTAGACAAGTATGGCGTAAGAACCCTCCCCTCATCATGTTTCAAGTTCATCATCTTTGGGCATCCAGCCAAGCCCTCAATCAAGCCAGGGCAGAATTCAAACTGAGGAAGATTCTGTTCAAAAGGTAATGCCTTGCCCCACTAAACTCTTTAGTAAACTTGATCAATCGGCTAACAATTTTTTCTTTTTCTTAAGGATGATATCAAGCCGACTGTCAGCTACTCTTTCACCGTTGAGGAGTATATCAATGAGAGAGGTGAAGAAGCTACATCTCAGTAGAGGTTATCAACAGAAAATCAAGCTCGGCTAAAGGAAGTAGCTCTCCTGCTGGCCAAGGACATAAATATTCTGGTCCAAGATGCAGATCAAATAAGGGACCTTGTTGAACTCATTGACCAAGAAATCCCCCAACTCTCAGGGTTCCCCTAGAATCTGCAACTCATCTTGATGACCATCTTGGTAGGGTCAGGAGGGCAAACAAGAACATAGCTTCCAGAGCTGCTCTGCAAAATGACAATCTGATAAAGAAACAACAAGCCAAAGAACTGCATTCCCAGATTTAGGCTGCTAAACAATCCTTGACAACCCTGGAACCTGAACTGAAAACTATGGAGGAGGAGAAGGCCAGGCTGGAAGCTCAATTGACCCAATTGAATGCAAAAATCCAGTCTCACAAGGAAAAAATCACCAACCTGCCAAACTCCATAGATGCAGCCAAAACAAAAATAGCATCTGTCATCAAGGAGAACCAGCAGATCAAAACAAAGCTCACCAAGATTCAAGGTTCTAAAGATGATGACAAGAAGGTGCTAGATGAGGTTAGCCGAATTAGGACCGAAGCCATAGATGCAATCAAACTGTTCCTGGGCGAGTAAAGCATTGGCTTGTAATACATTCAAATGTAGCACACTGTATTCTTGAGCAATTGCATCCCTTTTTATCCTTTGGCTTTTATATCTTTGTCTGATTGATAATATAGCCAATTGCCTTTAGCTTCCCGATCAGGAGAATAGCCGATTCCCTTTGAAACGCTGATTTTTGATTTAGCCGAACCCGGCCCAGTCCGGTAACGGCCCAGAAGGGAGAAACCCTATTCCATCGCTTGGGATACTCCGAGATATACGCCACGACCTCCCATTTTGGCCTATAAATAAGACCCTCCTTTGGGCTTCATCGTCATCTTCAGTCAAGCATTTTCATCGCCGTCTCTTCACTTCTCTTCCCAAATCAATCTAGAAAAAGACCTAGCTTCCTAGAGTACCAATGGCGAACAGTGATGATCATGGCAAGCGCCCTGCCAAGGGAGAGGCAGAAGGAAGCCGAGCACCGTGCCGTCAACGCCACGGGTGAGAATTGATTGGTTGCCCCCTTGCGGTTTATACTTCCTATTCATCTTCCTCGATTCTGATTTCTCTCATCAACTTAGGGCGAGGGTCATCACCGGCTAGTACCATCTCGCTTCCTCCGATGACGGTGACCCAACCGGGCACTTCTGATCAACCCTGTTCTGTCGTCCCGGTTCCTCCAGTTCGTCAAGCTCCTCCTCTCGAGTCCGACAACTCATACAACCCCAATCCTTGGGGCCCGGTGGAGTCAGAGGGAGATGACCCTCTCTACGTCCATGAGGAGGCGCTCACCTTCCGTAAGGAGAGGGATGAGGCCCGGAGGGAGCTCGGCGACGTCTCCAAGCAGCTCGGCATTGAGCAAGCCAAGTGGGAGAACCAGCGGAAACAGTTCTACGACGCTATCACCGGTTCGTCATCTCAGTATAGACTTCTCCCCTTGATCCTCCCCTTTCCTAACTCATTTTTGTTTTTGTCCAGCTCTCTCCGCGGAGAAATGAGCAACCGAAGGCGGCGGCGAACGAGATTGCCGACAAGGTGAACGCCCGGGGGAGATCTAGAGGCACGCCTTGATGCCGTGGACGGCCGTGTTGATCGGCCGTCATCCAAGGTGTGCACCTTTGTGTTTCTCTCGGGCCGGGCGGCGATGACCTCTCGGACCGGCGAGGACTACTCCTTCCAGCGGTCGGCCATTTGGCGGACCTCCACATGAGATTGATGATATCAATGAGCGTCCCGGAGCATTATGAAGATCATGCTATCGCTCTCGCCGAATCTACCAATCCTCGCCTATTCTTAATAAATTGTTCCAGGAGTAGTCCGTACTAGGACGGACTGATTGTGAATAAATTATTTTCTGAAATGTGCTTGTTTATGATTCCTGTGTTGAATGCCGATAGATGTCTTTAGCATTCTCTGAACAACGCAACTCCAAAAGATGTTTCCCGAACGCATGACATCACCTTAGCCGACTAGATCTTAGTCTTGCATTGCAACCGATTTGACATGTCGTTCAAGTATTTTCATTCAAGGCTTCACCTTTCTCTTCTCCCGATAAACCAACCGCATGCACGAATGCTGAAGTTACCTCTCTCGGTAGTCCATTCGGTTATACGTGGACATTTTTGTACTAAAGGCGATACAAACTGTATCGGCTATTTTTAATTCCACAATTTTTGAACTAAAGGCGATGTTCCTTCATCGGCTATCTTGTTTGTTTTCTGATTCCTTTTCATGAACCAACCGACACTGGGGTAATATTTCTTAAGAAATCTTCCATTGATAGCTCGGCAAATTCCTCTCACGAACAAAGTCTTTAATATATATGCATTGCCGGGCATGCATCTCATTACTCGAAAAGGTCCTTCCCAATTCGGAGACCACTTGCCGAATGTTCTATCTTTCGTTCCAATCGGTAGTATAGTTTTCCAAACTAGATCACCTTCTGCGAATTGTTTCACTCTAACTTTCTTGTTATAATACTTGGCAACACGTATCTTGTTCTTCTCAATATTTTCCAGTGCCTTGAGACGAATTAGATGCAAATCCTCCAACTCATCCATCATTAGACTTTTATAGTCTTCTTTCTCCAAATCCTTTTGCAACATAACTCGTCTTGAACCTGATTGTAACTCCCATGGTAAAACAAAGATGATGCCCATAGACTAACTCATAGGGAGACGTTTGAATAGATCCATGACAAGCCATTCGGTAAGCCCACAAAGCTTCACTGAGAACCAAATGCCATCTTCTCGGTTTCTCATCAATTTTCTTCTAGATGATCTTGATCATAATCTTATTTGATGCTTCTGCTTGGCCATTGGCTTGTGCATAATAAGGAGAAGAATTATACAACTTAATTCCCATGTCTTCGGCAAAATCACAAAACTCCGAGAAAGTGAATTGAGTTTCCTGATCAGTCGTTATAGTTTGAGGGATTCCAAACCTATGAATTATATGCTCCTTAACAAAACTGATCATGTTCTCCGATGTAACTTTCTTCAAAGGAATAGCTTCAATCCACTTGGTAAAATAATCTGTGGCCAAGAGCACGAACTTATGTCCTTTGCTAGAAGGAGGATTAATTTGACCAATCAAATCTATGTCCCATCCTCTGAATGGCCAAGGTTTGATTATCGGGTTCATAGCAGATGCTGGAGCCTTTTGAATATTACTGAATTTTTGACAATCTTGACACCTCTTATAGTATTCAAAACAATCCTCTAACATAGTCGGCCAAAAATAACCAGTTCTCCTAATTATCCACTTCATTCGGTAAGCCGATTGATGTGCACCACACAATCCTTCATGCACTTCATACATCACCTTTCTGGCCTCTTCTTGATCCAAGCATTTAAGCAATACTCCATCTATAGATTTGTAATATAATTGATTATCAAGAAGCATGAACCTAAGGGCTTTGTACCTGAGTTTTCGGAAAACTTTCTGTGATGGATTTCTTAGATAATCGGCAATCTCGCACCTCCAATCACCAATCTCTTGATCAGCATCAGAAATATTCTTATCTATAGCGAGAATTTCTTGATTTTCACGATATCCGGAAGCAGCTTGAGCTAACTTATTTGCTTCATCATTGTGCCCCCTAGGGATATGATGCAAGGTTACCACTCGAAAACTTTTTAAAAGTTCCTAGCACTTTTCATAATATTCCCTTAATACGTCATTCTTGCACTCATACTGGCCAGTCAATTAGTTAATCACCAACTCAGAATCCCCAAAGATTTCAACAGCAACAGCTCTTACCTCTATAAGGAGCCGAAGCCCTCTAAGTAATGCTTCATACTCCGCTTGATTATTAGTAACATAGAATTCAATGGGAATAGCATATTCAAAGGTTACTCCTTGTGGAGAAATCAAGAAAATACCAGCACCACCACCTTTGTTACAGGATGAACCATCGAAGAATAAAGCCCAAGGTACAATGCTTATCATCTCAACAGAAAGATCACGGTGTTGGGTAATAAAATCAGCAATAATTTGGCCTTTTACCGTCTTTGTCGATTCATATTTCAAATCGAATTCTGACAAGGCCAAAATCCACTTGCCAATCCTTCCATTCAAAATTGGCATTGATAACATATGCTTTATTACATCAAAACTAGAAACTACCATGCATTTGGTATTTAACAGGTAGTGCCGAAATTTGGTACATGAATAATACACACACAAGCAAAGCTTCTCTGTAGCCGAATACCTTGTTTCTGGATCTAGTAACTTTCGGCTAAGATAAGCTATTACTCTCTCCTTCCCCTCAAATTCTTGCATGAGGGCCGATCCTATCGTTAGTCTATCGGCCGCCACATACAACTTAAAAGACTTGTCAAGTTGTGGAGGTACCAGCACAGGTGGTGCCTTCATGTACTCTTTGATTTCATCAAAAGCCTTCTGTTGTATGTCACCCCATACAAATTCTTGATCTTTCTTGAGTTTCAATAGCGGAGAGAAAGGCAAAACTCTCTCTGATAAATTAGACATAAATCTTCTTACGAAATTAATCTTGCCAAGCGGTGATTGTAACTCGTGAGATTAGTTGGAGGGACAACTTTATCTATTGCTTCCATGCTCTTTTTCTCAACTTTAATCCCTCCTTTATGGACTAAAAACCCCAAAAATTCACCAAATAGAGACTCAAAAAGCATATTTGTTTGGATTCATTTTCAAACTATGCCTTCTAGTGCATTCTAGAGTCTTCCTCAAATCAGCTAAATGTCCTTCATAATTTCTAGATTTGACTACCACGTCATCGATATAGATTTCTATAATCTTGCCGATCAACTCATGAAAGATATAATTCATAGCTCTTTGATAAGTTGCACCGGCATTCTTTAACCTAAATGTCATGACAATCCATTCAAACAAACCAATACGACCGGGGCATCGAGAAGGTCGTCTTTTGAGATATCTTCTATTACCATAAAAATTTGGTTATAACCAAAGCATTCCCATCCATAAAGCTAATCACCTCATATCCAGCCCGCTGCGTCTACCAAAGAATCGGCAATCGGCATCGGGTATCCGTCCATAGGAGTAGCTCTATTGAGATCTCTCGAAATCTATACGCACCCTCATCTTTCCATTCTTCTTGTATACCGAACTATACTTGAAATCCACTCTGCATACCGCATGGCCGAATGAAGTTTGCTTCTAGTAATCTTTCAATCTCTTTTTTTCACATCGGCCAATACCTCCTCTTTATAAATTTTTCGTGGAGGTTGTTTGTAGGGGCGATATCCGGGTTTAATAGGTAATCGATGTTCAACAATAGAGCGATCCAATCCGGGCATCTCTGTGTAATCCCAAGCAAAACAATCTTTAAATTCTTTTAGAAGATCTATCAATTATAATCTATATTCTGGATCCAAGTTCGCGCTAATGTACATCGGCCTTGACTTAGTATCATCACCAACGTTTATCTCTTCCAACTTGTCGGCCGACATAAAACCGCGTCCCCAAATTTTCCTTTGTTGCCATCGATTGGATTACTCATTAAAAATTACTTGTGAGAGCCGACCGCTTGGATCGGCCGTTGATCTCTCATTGAAGACATTCACGGGACCTTCTCCCCATATTTTGCCGGAAAAACAATCAATGCCATCATATTCCCAATGTAAGCGGTTCCGTAGCGCGTGACACTCACGGAATCGTCGGCGTGAACAACTTCAATATCATCTCCAACCCACCAATAAGAATCGGTGCATGGTTGATGGAATGCAAAGAATTAGCATGAATCCAATCTCTTCCTAGAAGCGGATCTGTATGCCCCCTTGCCATCAATGACAAAGAATGTAGTAATCAAGGTCTTTGACCCAATCATCAACTCGACATGCACGACTTCACGGGTATCAGAAGGATTGCCAGCAAAGTCTCTAAGAATCATGTCAGTTTTTAACAAGTCCTCACCGGTCATCCCAAGTTTCCTGAAGGTAGCATATGGCATGATATTGATAGCAGCTCCTCCATCAACAAACATCTTAGTCGAGACTTGCCATTGACGTATCCTTTCGGATAAAGTGGCTTCAAATGACGATATTTGGCTGGTTTTGTCGAAAACCGCCTTCTTTAGCGTCAAAGACAAGCCGGGCCATCAAATCTTGAAACTCACTTTCATCAAAATCGGAGTATACTTCTTCTTGGACATCCTGGTTTTCAGGAGCTATGAACTCTGATGGGAGGAAAAAGGCCATGCATGCATTACCTGAAGGACCATGCCCATCCGGTTTCTTTTTAGGGCGCCATGTCCGTTTCTCCTCAACAGCTGCTTGTTTTAGCTCCTCATTTCTCAAACATTGAACTCTTCTCTTTTGGCTCTTCCCCAGTCCTGGAGGGCACCACTGTCCTCTCTGCCATACGTATTCATGGGGACCTTCCTCTCCATTGTATCCTTTATAATGAGTCCAACGTTGGTCTGCAAACCTCTTTCTTTGCTGATTCTCAAAACTGTCTATTTTTAAGCGCCGATCGTCCTCAGGAAACTGTGTTCCAAGTCTTTCATGGACCGGACGGTGGTTGACTCGAGATTGCCTGTACCCAAAATATTGATCACTGCATTTAGGGCAATTGTTTCTAGCAGGCAACTTCAAGCCTTCATTCCAACAATGTTTAAAGAATGAACACCCTCAATGAGACTGCTCCATCTCTCTTATGTGTTCTTCTTGCTCTCTACGATACACCTCTTCTTCATATCTCCGGCGTTCTTCTATAAACCTTTGCTCTTCGTAGTACTCTCTTTCTTGCTGCCTTTGCCATTTGTTCAACAGAATACGTGATGTAACCCTAGGCTTAGAAGTTTCACCTCTTTCGGTTCGGCTATTCTTGAATCGAACTTTTTCCTTCACTCCTCGGTTGTGATCTGGCGATTAAGATCGACAAGATCCGTTTTTTCTTTGCTCGTCGAGGTTAACACCTTCACCTTGTCTTTACCTTTAGAATCATCTGCGAAACCATATTCACGAGAGAAAGAAATCATATTCGAGGAAAAGGCTGACCATCAATCTTCATTTTGCCATCAAACTTCGATGTCCCTCCCGGATAGCCTTACGAATCCGCACTCAACACTTTCGGCAATCATTGATAGAATGAGAGTTGGTGTTGTGGTAGCCGCAGTATTTCTTGTCTTTCACTCCTTCAGGACACAGCATAGGATGTCTCTCTGGCAGTTTAATGCGTCCTTCCCTTACTAACAGATCAAAAAGCTTGTCTGATTTAGAGACATCGAAGTCATAAGTTTTCTTTTGTTGCCTCAACCAACGTTGACTAACTTGAGTAGGCTCTTTTGCCTAAGTCAGTTCAGCTGCAGCTATCTCGTCATCGTCATCATATTCAGTTTGCTTCTTCCGAAAAAACTTTGATAAATTTCACTAGCAACATTACCCTTTTGGAAGCGGTTATCTCTCTTGAACCCTTGGGCTTGATTACTCATAGCTGCCAATCGCTGTGAAAGTTGACCAAGGTCATCAAACTCCATGCCGAACAGCTTCTCTCTGACGTTCGGCTGCATGCCCGCTATCGCCATCCCTGGCAACTGATCATCCGGTAAGTTCAGAGAATAGCAAAGGTTCTTGGTTTCTCTAAACCTGCGAAGATACTCTGTGGTGTTTCATTAGCTTTCTGTCTCAAACTCATGAGGTTAACCAGCTTCTTCTCATTAGTACCCGTAAAAAAAAATATGCATGAAACTTACGCTCTAGCTCGCCCATGTACCAATGGAATGGGGGGGCAAGGAGGTAAACCATGTGAAAGCTGGCCCTGTGAGAGACAAAGGGAAATATCGAATTCTCCAAGCTTCGTCTGTGGAGGCTTTCCCAAGCTGCATCAAGTACCGACTGATATGCTCCAAAGTGCTAGTATCATCTTGACCAGAAAACTTAGTTAAATCCGTTGGAGGCTTGACCCTTGGAGGAAGTGCCACTCTATTGTACCATTCTCGGATAAGGAGACTTGTATGAATAGGATTTATTTTTTTGGCTTTAGGCCGAACTGATTCTCGCATCATATCGGCCATCCTATGCATAATAAGATCAACGTCTGAATTCGAGTTCCACGTGTTTGCCTCCCGAAGGTATACCTGACGCGCTCTTGTATCCCGGATTCGGCAAAGCATCCAAAGCAATATAATCGATAAATTCCTGATATCCATCTCCATACTTATTCCTCTCGCAGCCTATTTGATGCTTTGGAGACACTTTGAAAGTCGATGGGGGTACATCTCCCGTTGTACTAAATGTCACCCGGCCATAGGTAGGAGGTCGTTGCTTTTCATTGGGGGCTGATTCACCCTTGTTTGAACCAGATGCTCCACCATCTCCAAAGTGGGCTTTTCTTGATACTTTGGTACGTTGAAAAGTGTTGGTCTCATGGATTGGGCCGTTGTTCTCCTCGAAGTATTTATCGGCCATTGGGCCGAAAGTGCTAACCATGATTGCACGAAAAGTATTCAAAAAAGCTGTATGATGATTCGTCATAGTTTCTCCCAGAGCCCTGTGAACCAACTCTGACATCTTTTGAGCATCCTCTTCTTCAGTAAAATCAGATTGATGTGGAAGAAGAACCCTTGGCAACGATTGCTTCTGGAACACCTTGTTGCTCTTATTCTTGGAAAAGGACATCAAGCACTTCTGTTGAAATTGCTCACATGCTTGCTGCACCAATTCCCTCGAATTCTTCGGCAACTCATCTATGGTCACATCCAGAACGTGGTCGTTGTTGATTTCAGGTATCTTGAACGATGGTGTCCCACCGGGCGTGCCAAAAAGTGTGTTAACACAAAACGTGACGCACTGTGCCTCACACACAGCAAGCCGGAAAGCGTGGCTTCAATCGGGTGACCGGGCGATTTGAAGATCCGGAAGCGTGCCAGTCAGTATGACCTGAAAACTAACAAGGGACAAAAGATTGTTAAATACAAAAATCAAAACATGCCGGGTGAGACCAGACAGTTCCGTATATACGGCCCTGAAGCCATTTACGACGACATACAGCTATAGAAGCTGTCTGCCAATCATGTTTATGATTCATTCGGCTAATATAAAGATAAAAGACACGTAAAGCATTGATTACCGAACACGCTTGCATGAGAAGATATGTTTGAACAAGTGAAAGTCGATCATGAGTTGAAGCATAACCAAGCTCGGCAAGTCAGCCGACTCGGGGTCCATGAAGAAGGAACATACAAGCTATCACGAGCAAACCCATCAAGAACTTATATCCGCCGCACGACACTCAATCCTATCAACATTTAAACGCTTCTAACATGTAAGAACCCGCAACATGTAACAATCTAGATTGATCTAATTCGGCTACGATGAACATATGATCTATTTATCGCAATGATATAAGAATAAGAACGTTAAAGAAGTAGATAGATCTATAAAAGTAAGAAGTCGAAACTAATCAATCTAGATTGGGTAAAAGAATGTTACAAATATATAAAAACATTAAAGACATGTAACACATGATAACTTAATGAATCTATCAGACCTTGCCAACTCTAATAGAGCCGATAACTATCTTGCCTCGCTAAGCTATCAAGCAAACGTCTGCCGCACGGCCATCCAGTCGAGATAAACAAAGCATAAGCAAAGACCTCTTGATTATCAAGCAGACGCCTGCGGCACGGCCATCCAGTCGAGACAAACAAGACTACTTGCATCAACGCCTAAATCCACCGCATGATACTAGACATGATAGCAAGGTTGTCGGAACTTACGGAGGTCGACGGATCGATGGCTCCTCTCGAAGAACTCGACGACGCGACAAAGGACTCGAAAACTTGGCACGAAGCCGATTGTATTGATTTGGTTGTGAACTCCTTTTTACAATGGTCGAGGGTTTATATTTATACCCTGGACAGGACACGAGTCCTAAAGGATTACGATTACAAAATATTAAGGAAAACTTCAAAAGTACGACGATCTTGGCTCTAATCCTTTTTGGAGTCCTTTATTATCACGGTTCTTTCCTTCTAATCGGCTTTTGCTTGCCACCTTTGCTTTCCCGAATGGAGCCACCGCCTTCAAAGATAGCCGACCGCACGATCGCTTGCCGAATCCCCCAGAGTCAGCCGACCATATGAATACTTGCCGAATTGCTAGGAATAACCACCCGCATGGGTGCTTGCCGAATACTTCTGAATACTTGCCTCTCGCAAGCCTGCCATGTACTGGCCCACCTGTCATCTTCTCGGCCTTTACCAAAATCTGGTGTTAACAATACCCCAGCCAATTCAGGGCTACACACTTCTAGAGTGTGAACCACAGCTGGTGCGATGTAAACATCAATTCGGGTATTTCCATATCGTGTGAAGAGCTTTAGGCAATTGAGGTGAAGAAGGAAAAATAAGCTGAGGGCTAAAGTGAGGGCTCTCCATAGCTAGTGAGTCCGGATGCAAATTATTGGCTCGGTGTTCTTTCACCATCCTATTGTAGTTTTTCTTGCTCTCTTTAGTTTCATCTTCTTCTAAGTCATTTGCAGTTTTCTTGCAGCAGTTTTGGCCGCATGTTTTGTTGCATACAAGTCACGTCACCTCTTGTTTAGGAGTGCCTTTTGTTCAGGTGACATTGCGGCCCTTCTTGCTCTATCTAGCTTACGTTTATTCTCTTTTGGACAAGTGACACTATTATCAATGGAACTAGATGCATTTATAACACCTGTATATGTTGAAAAAAATATGATCTCAATGAAGGAGACACAATACTCCCTCCATCCATTTATCGGAGTCATCTTAGGGTCATGCACAGTGACCAAGAAGAGGTGACACATACAGACACTTGTATTAATTCCACCAGTGAGAGGAGCCGCATGCAGATGGTTGTATTAATTAGGCCAATGAGAGAAGCTGCATGCGCCTGGAAAGATGTGAAAACTGTGGTCCCTAGCTTAGATGACTCCGACTCTTGGAGAAATATTTTTTGGTAAGATGACTCCGATAAATGGATGGAGGGAGTAATTTCAAGTCTATGATACTAAAGTTTATGCAATAGAGTTAGCTACAATTGTATTCAATCTCTTTTATCTCTTTTAATTTAATAATTAAAAGCAAATAAATTATATTATAAAGGCATACCCATTTCATCGTCAGTATTGATATCTGTCTCGCTTAAGCCGTCGTCAACATCACCGGAACTCCAATGCTTAAAGGGACAGGACTGTCTAAAAATAAATTGATATAATAAGTATTCTATGGCACAACAATATTTTTTGCTATAAAGAAATCAATATTGTTACCATACCCGTTGGCTGTGCAATTTCATTTGGATTCATTTTTAGCATCTTTGCAGACTTTTTTGGTGCATTTTTCATTTCATACAACTCACGTCGTCTCTTATTCAGTAGCGCCCTTTGTTCAGGAGACATTGCAGCATATCGTGCTCTGTCACGATTACGCTTTTACGCTCATTTGGACAAGTGACAACCCGGTTGATGGAACCTGGTGCATATACAGAACCTATATATCATGGAATGTCACTTTAATCAATGCACTCTAGGATGGTGTTTGAGCATAATCTCTCACAACTAAAAAAGTGTACCCATTTCATGAACAGTAAATATGTCTTCCTTAGTTTGAGTGTCATCCATGTCATCAGTGCCACCAATGTTGCTTAGAGATATCAAACCGTCTACAAATATAACCATACAATATAGTTTGAACCATACAATAAGCAAAATATGCCACCACGATAATTGCAGTCACCACACCAATAAGTACTTTTATTAGCCACATAAGTAACCTGATGATTGTTGCAAGCCATTACTGTTGGTTGAGTGCCTATGGAGCCAATCGCTATTTTCATCTATTTCATTTGTCGTGTTCCTATCTGCATGTTTAAACATATTATAATTTTTTTATTAATAACACGTATTGCAATTAAAGTGACACTCTGCAACAGGACCTTACCTGTTGATTCGGCAGACATATTGTTATCAAGATCAACATGACCTTGGTTATTCATCTTATACCTTTGACAACGTTTCTTGTTTCTTTCACTCCTCTTTTCATCAGACATTCTTGCATACCGTTTTCTCTCCCTCTGCCTCTTTTGCTCATAGGATCTCGATCTAGTGTCACCAACCCCAATGAGGAGCTACAAACATACAAACAAAGAATATATCTAGAGATGTTGTAAAAGTTTATATACCTCCATGTGTTATATTTGTGAGATCCCTCAAAGGTACCCGATCACTGGGTGGCCTTGGCTTGTCCATCAACACTACCTGCCACATTTAATTCAAAATTAGTGCTGATATGCCATACTATCATATTAGAATTTAGTTTAGGTGCACGAAATCATTGATGAGGAGTCAATTGGGTGTGAATACAACAATATTTTTAAGAGGGTGCCTTTTATGTGCATTCAAAATCTCTTCTTTTAGAGACAAACAACATAGTTTTGTGTCTACCAGTGTAGGTGCCATAGATTGATTGCTTCAACCATAATCTGCTGAAAGATGAAACATTGACTGAACAAGGCAAAGAGGAAATCCATGCCCAGTTTCTCATGCCATAAGACAGACCTATTTTTTTATAGCCCTATCCCTGAATTACACAACCAAAGAAACGGAAGCACATGCAGGGTTTGCGATTACTGCATTAGAATCATGACGCAGGCATGTTCAGTTGTCATTGTAGATAAGTAAATGTTTTTTGTTAACAATGATCGTTTACAGAGGCATGAATCTCATCTTTCTGACAAAACCAAAAGCTGCTGTGATGATGACCTGAAAGGTGCCAGGGCAGACTGAGGTCTTGAGCTCAGATTCCTCCGTTGGAATGATGTTTACCTGAAAAAATTTGCATTGGTGACCCGTACTACACAGAACATGAACCATCAAATCCATAGGGATCACTCTAGAAATGATTGGCATTGCAGAGTTTGAGAATCATTTATGAGAATGTGGATTTTGGAGAATTATATCCTATCAACTGAGAAGTTCAGTAAAACTGTAAATGATGTAGCAGGAATCTGATTAAACTGATAGAAAATCTAATTTTTGGCTAAATGAAGCCACCTTAGTTTGCACAGTGACAGTTTCAGACAAGTCACAGGTTGCACAATGACATTTTTCAGACAAGTTACAGCTTGCACAGTGACAAATTTTTAGAAAAAAATATCTCCCCTATATGAAGCTAACTCAGTTTGATCCTAGTTCAAATTCAAAAATAAAAAATAAACTGAAATGCTCTCTGAACTATCTAGATACAGAAACTGCAAAAGCTTTTGAAACACTGAAACTGAAACAGACAACAAGTGCTACTGTCAAACTCTATCAGAGAAAGAGAAAAGTAATCAATGCAAGTTTCAGGTGTAGCATAGGATCACTGAATTAACAAGGTAATGCTAGAAAACTACGCAGGTAAGTAATGATTACTTGGAGATTAGTTACTGAGATGCTGCTACGTACTTTCTCTTGCCACTTCTACTTGGCGAGATGATCTGCAAGCTGCAAATGGACTGACTTGCTACAGAACGGAGAATAATACCATTGTTCTGACAAGCTACAAAGACTTAGAAAAACAGTGAGATGCCATGTTTTCTGAGTGGAATGGCATTGACAGGACAACAGTAACTGATAGTTCAGCCACACTACCCCTGTACATGTTAAAATGCACATCAAAATATTGAGCGTAGCTATGTGATAAATTTCATAAAAAGAATCTCAACAATGAGAGCAACACAGAAAACTGAGTCAGCTTGTGTGAATCAAAAAATTGTATATGGTCATTTTGTTAGCTATCTAAAGTGCTATGGTTTCTAATGATTCGCTATCTACTATGCTGTGTTATCTAATGATTCCTAGATGACCACACTAATATTAGCTCTTTCAATGAGATCATTGCCCAAACCAAACATAATAAAGTGAAATTTCCCTAGCAGTTCAAAACCATTCCCAGTAACGAAGTGGCAGACTTGTCTGTACATACAAAAAATGATAATACAGTTCAAAGCCATTCAGACGCATTAGATTTCAGCCATTCCGGCTAGTGGACAAGCCTGAGGCATAATTCAGATGCGCTCGAACTAATTGCGAGAGCAACAACTCCATGGAGCAAAAGGTGAAACTATATCCTGCCCCGCACACGACCAGTGGGAACTTGACACGCACGTCATGCCCACTGCTCCTCCCTGGAGACCCCACTGGAAGAACGCAATCCGCACAAGAATTCTCCCCGGCATTGCAACCCGAACTTGAGAAAACGCAAAGCACGGAAAGGAAACGAGTAAAAATCTCGAGGACGCACCGCAGAGCACGAGGAGGAGAAGCAGTGTTGTCGTATGTTGTTCTTGTAGACGGTGGTGTGAGCTTCGGCGTGGCGCGGCTGTCGATGAAGTGGTTCAGGCGCGAGGGGACGGTGAACTCGGTGCGTGCGTCGGCGCCCGGCGGATACGAGGCACAGCGACGGGCGCGGCCGTCGATGAAGTGGTTCAGGTGCGAGGGTGCGGGCCTGGCGGCGTCAGGCGGATACGAGGGACGGCGACGGGCGCGGCTCCTCACAACGGGTAGTCGGCGGTGCGGCAACGTGGATCGCACGATCGTGAAGCAGACCGGTTCGCGTCGATAGACGTCGATCTCGGGAGGAGTGGGGTGCGTGATTTGAAGGCACGAGGGGTGGGGTGCGCTTTCGAAGTAAGACTGCATGGATGCACGATGGGCTGATTGCGTGATTCCCGGCACGTACGGAAGGAAAGGAAAGACGCATGGAAGGAAAGGAATTGACGCAAGGAAGAAAGGGAAACCGGCCGCATGTTGCTGGTCCACTGGACGGAAAAAATTTCGCACGGGGCGGCAGACCGACGTAGCGAAGATAATTTTGCACGGAAAAATTGTCCATACTTTAATCTTTTTATTAGGTTGTAGAGATACCCACTAGTTGCTTCTCTTCTGCTCTGCTCACTACGTGGTAGGCGACGCAGCCAAATTTATCTGTTGAGCACAAGGTTCCTAAGGCCACCTGCAAATGAGCACTTTTTTTATATTAGAGTAATCTTGTGACTAGAAATGAAAAAAAAAACCAAAGGTAAAGGGCAGGGCAAGTAGTTTCTCATAGCCTTTGAACATAATTAAACTAAGAGTTTTGCTCCGGTAGACCCTTTCATAAAATTCTCACGAATCTTAAAGCAGTCTAATAATTATTTTTAATTTATTTCGTAATGGGTCTAGGCCGGGCTCAGTCCTACCCTTATCCAAAAACAAAGCGCAGGCCCTGCCCACCCATTATTACTTTTGCAGGCTATAATTCTAAAATCAGAACGGCTGATCGATTCCATATGAGTTCGTTGTTCAGCATAGCGTGCGAACGGGCGGCGGTGGCGTCGACCGAGCCTGCCTCCGCCGCTCCTGCATTCTGGCCTTTTTCTCCTCCTACGCTGCCATGCTGCAGCCCCCGCCACCTCATCCCCGCGACCCTTTTTTCGCGTTTTGTTTTCATCCAACCTGGAGCAGGTGCTGCACGAGCGAGCGTTCGGCACCATATGGCCGGCAGCCACGGCAGGGCCGCGGGAGCAGCGTTGCGGCGGGCTGAGACATGCGTAGACTGCGGCCAGTCATCTCAGTGCCAAGGAATGAAGCAGCCCAAGCCTGTTTCTACTGTCGCCTCCTCTCGAGAGGACGCTCGAAATGCCCTCCACTTCCATGGTTCTACTGCCCCACTGCACGCCGTGCTGATGCTGATTGGATGAAAGAAGAAACAAGATACATCAACATACTGATCGGTCCACAATAATCGGAATGGGGGTGGGCATGGGCCAGATTCGGTGGGGGCATAGATAATGTTGGGCCCTATATGACCCATGGGTTAATTAATTATAAGAAGGATTTAATTAATACTAAGTTACTTTAAGATGCGTGCAGCTTTGTTTGGGAGGTCCACCGGAGCATAACTCTTAAACTAATTAAACCACAAAGTCAATAGTGTCCCATAGCAACTGGTAACTCAAGATAGTCATTTCACTGAAATCATTTGGAAGTCTCCCACATCTATTTCGACATCAAGAGCATGAATGAGCATGTCGAAGCTGTACACATCGCACTTCTCCGTGATGCCGGACATCATCCACATCTCCGGCGCGGCAAACCCCAAGGTGCCACACACGTAGGAGACGGACAACCTCCGCCATGAATGAACTACGCCTCCTCGGTCTTTCGGTCGAGGCTGCCATGGAAAACCATGACCGCCACGGCGAGGCCATAGCTACCCGCGCCTAGCCGGACGGATTGGAGTAGCCACGCGTGAAGCCGACCGTTGACCTACCGAGGCGTGAACTTGAAGGGGTTCTCAGTGCCTTTTCCTCTCTCTTCTCTCCTCTTCTCACAGAATCCCTTTTCCTTTCTCCTCAAGCTCTCACCGGTTCTGTGAGAAGAGATAGGATCTTATTTTTACTCATCCAAGTCATAATATCATCCAACCATCAACCACTTATTGCTATGAATTCATCTGACAAAGTTACTATAGCAACATTGTTTAGCACTATTCACAGAATCCCTTTTCCTCTCTCCTAGTCTCACTGAGCCGGTGGAGTTATAGAAAACTGGCTTCACTTGCTCGCACTGGCGGCTCTATGAGAGGAGATAGATCTTTGGTCTCTGAGTGCTAAGCCATCTGAACCAACGCACA
Organism: Chrysopogon serrulatus; assembly: GCA_015844335.1. Lineage (NCBI taxonomy): Eukaryota > Viridiplantae > Streptophyta > Magnoliopsida > Poales > Poaceae > Chrysopogon > Chrysopogon serrulatus. The sequence goes on along the minus strand of JADLZL010003831.1, from coordinate 34,618 downwards.
ATAACAATTCACTAGTTGATGGTATGAAATATCAACCAAAAATTTGTTGATCTAACTGAGATAGGATCATCCCATCTTAACTAGGATGGAATTGTCCTACGTTACGTTATCTCGTCCTTAAACCAAAACCAACGAAACTTATTAGGTGGGAGGGGTGGCTGTTTCAGACAGCATCTTTTCTTTATAAAGATTGCCAATAATGGCGTTCATCGAATGGAGATCTTTATTTCGCTTTGACTTCGCCATGGTTGACGCTGGCGAAGTACTACTGTACGCCCTTGTTGCAATACTTCGCAACAATATATCTGCGCTCAAGTCAAACTTAGGCAGGCACAAGCACAGTTCCGGCCGACCGAGATGGCGATGCCAAGCTTCGGTGCGTGAGCATCTGTCCATTTCCTTCTTTACGATACTCATCTCATTTTAGTCTGTGTTTTGGACACATTATTTCAGTCCTTGGCTTGATCATGTTCGCGCCAATCGTGTCGTTCCTTACGGTGGTATTTATCTGCGCGAGGAAGAGGCGCGTTGCGGCGTACGTCGGCGGCGTGGAGAGGGGCACGTCGCCGTCGCAGCACTACGCGGTGGTGTCCGACCAGCAGATCGGGCACGCGACTGTGGAGAGGTTCCTCCGGGAGATCAGGCACGAGAACCCCTTCCGGTTCACGCCGCGGCAGGTCGCCGGCTTCACGCGCGGCTACTCCGTCCGCCTCGGCGCCGGCGGCGGCTTCGGCGCCGTGTTCAGGGCGCGCTCCCCAACGGCCTCGCCGTGGCGGTCAAGGTCTTCCACGCCAGCCTCGACCAGAAGACCGGGAGGCGCAGTTCATGGCGGAGGTGGGCACCATCGGCCGCACGCACCACGTCAACCTCGTCCGGCTCTTCGGCTTCTGCTTCGACGACGCCCTGCGCGCGCTCGTCTACGAGTACATGGAGCACGGCGCGCTCGACGCCTACCTCCTGGGCGGCCACGGCCGCGGCGTCGGCCTCCCCGCGCGCTGCGCGACATCGCCGTCGGCGTGGCGAGGGGCCTCCGGTACCTGCACGAGGAGTGCCAGCAGAAGATCGTGCACTACGACATCAAGCCGGGCAACGTGCTCCTCGACGGCGCGCTGACGCCCAAGGTCGCCGACTTCGGGCTGGCGCGCCTAGTGAACCGCGCCGACACGCACGTGTCCATCTCCTGCGTGCGCGGCACGCCCGGGTTCGCCACGCCGGAGATGTCGATGATGGCGGGCGTCACGGAGAAGTGCGACGTGTACAGCTTCGGCATGCTCCTGCTCGAGATCGTCGGCCGACGGCGCAATTTCGACGAGGCAGCGCCTGAGAGCCAGCGGTGGTTCCCCATGCTGGCGTGGACCAAGTACGAGAGGGGCGAGCTCGCGGAGCTCATCGTCGCGCCACCAAGCCGTGACACCAAGCGTAGCGCTGTTGTGGCAACAGCGGTGGCGAGTGACGAGGAGATTGCGGAGAGGATGTGCAAGGTGGCGTTCTGGTGCGTGCAGCAGCTGCCGGAGGCGAGGCCGCCGATGAGTGCGGTGACCAAGATGCTGGAGGGCGAGATGGATGTAGCCCCGCCGACAAACCCGTTCCCGCATCTGATGGCAGCGCCGGTAGTGGCGAACCTGTGGACGACGACGATGACGAGTGGCGGCACGGGGAACAACAGGATCTTCTCGCCTTGACACTTGCAAAACCACTGGAACTACATGAGAGGGAGCCTAGTTGCGCTTGACTTGACCACCTTGATCTTTCTTTCTTCTTCACATTTGAAAAAAAAAAATCATGTTGGTGTGCGTTGTAGATGTATTATACAAATATCTATGCATTACATCCGGTAGTGTGTTTCGATAGTACTGTATTTGTATCTTTAAAGGCTTGCTATGCCTTGTATAATAATATATAAAGAAAAACTGGATCTTATTTACACATTACTCAGTTGAAGCATGTGTAAAGTATTTTGTGAACTAGTTCATTAATTTTTTTAAAAAAAAATCATTGGCAGGACTTCTGCTAAATAAATACTTCCTCCATCCATAAAAAAATACAGAACATTAAGTTTGGCAAACTATAAATAAAAAATACTAATATTTATGATATTAAACTAATATCATTAGATTAACTATAAAATGTATTTCCAAAACTAATTTATTTAATACTATTTACTAACTTGATTTTAAAATCAAACAACCTTAGATTTTTGAAAGGGAAACATGCAAACTTGATTTGAGTCTTTTTTTAGAGGAAAAAGTCTACTTTTGCTCCCTTAACTTTTGCGAAAGTCTACTTTTCCTCCCCCTCGAACCCCAAAACCGGATAAACAACGTCCCTCAACTTTTTTCAAACCATACGCTTTTCCTCCCCGAAGTGGTTTTGATGGTGGTTTTGTTTCTGATGATGGCGGTTTTATCTTTTTTTTTTTTTTATTTATTTCGGTCAAATTTATTAAAAATTATAGTAAATCACAAAAAAAATCGTAAAATAGAAAACCTAATTTTGTTGGACTCCACATAAGTAGAACTACATAGTAAATATATAATATGTTATGCTTTAGTTTAAAGTTTTTGCTAGTCTTTTTCTTTTTTTATTTATTTTGGTCGAATCTTTGAAAAATCATAGTAAATCATAGAAAAATTATAAAATGGAAAATTTAATTTTTTTGTCTCCACATGAGTAGGTCTACACAGTGAATATATAATATGGTATGCTTTAGTGCAACAAAATAGTTATAGAAGCTATATTTATGAATTATTTTAATTAATTATAGAAAAGCATAGATCGAAAGCTACAGCAAGAAATTTATATTAAAATATATTATATTATATGTTTATTTGTAGATCTACTCATGTGGAGTCTAAGAAAATTAGATTTCCCATTTTTTGATTTTTTTGTGATTTACTATGATTTTTTAAAATTCGATCAAAATAAATAAAAAAGAAAAAGACTAGCAAAAATTTTGTACTAAAGCATACCATATTATATATTCACTGTGTAGATGTACTCATATGAAGTCCAACAAAATGAAATTTTGTATTTTATGATTTTTTTATGATTTACTATGATTTTTCAAAAGTTCGATCGAAATAAATAAAAAAGAAAAAGATAAAACCACCGTCACTGTAGCAAAACCACTATCAAAACCACTCCAGGGAGAAAAAATGCATGGTTTGAAAAGTTGAGGGAGGTTGTTTATCCGGTTTTAGGGTTTATAGAGGAAAAGTAGACTTTCGTGAAAGTTGAGGGAGCAAAAGTAGACTTTTTCCTCTTTGAGAGGACCAAAAGAAGAAGGTAGAAAGGCCCACGATATTTTTTCACTAATGGAGGCCCATTATAACTGAAGATCTGGCCCAAGGCTGGGCCTAGGGTTAGCCCAGTGGCTCTCCTATATAGAAGCGCGGCGAGAGCTCGCGCCGCCGCCGCTATCGCATCACACGCCTCCGAGAGGGCGAGATCGAGAGGAGTCGCGCCGGCGAGAGAGCGAGGCAGCCGTCCCGCCGCGATGAGGGCCAAGGTGAGCTACCCTCACCTCTTTGAATCTCGCTGCACCGCCCTCTGTTTCGTACTACTCTAGTGGCCTTGGCCTTGCGCCGTGTGGTGGTGTAGTTCTCTGTGATGAGCAAACAGATGACGAGTCCGATCGAATCCATTCCATTACACCATGGGGACAACCGAGGCATTTGTCTGAGAGAACACCCCGCTCTTGCTGTAGTGATGCTAGTATTATTATTTCTATTTTTTTTTGGTTTGCTGGTGTAATGTCGTTCGATTGCTTGTTTTGCCTTTCTCTGGTTGGCATGATGAGGAAAGATATACAAGTCTGATCTGCTAGATGAGAAATTCCTCCTACTCATTCTGAATGCCAACGTTCCTTATCTTTATGTAGTATCTTTTTTCTTTTGTCAATGTTCCCCTAGTTTTCTATCCAACAGCCAAGCTGATTGTTAGAAAATAGAGTTCCTAATGCAAACAAAACATCTCCTATAATTATTCATTGGACTTGATTTCCTTGAGATGCGAAGAATTAGAATATGTCATGTTCTCTGTGATGAGTAAACAGATGACGAGTCCGATTTAATCCATTCCATTATACCATGAGGACAATCGAGGCATTTGTCTGAGAGAACACAATAATGTTTAGTGTTTTCAATGGATGATTTCACTGGATAAGAAATTCATCCACCTCATACTGAATGCCAACATTCTGCCCATGTATGTGCTGATATTTTAAAGTTTCTGTAGTTTCCAATTGAACAGTTCTGTTGATTGCTAGGACAGTGCAAATAAATTGAGTTGCTAATACAATCAAATCATTTCCTACTATTGTTGTAATTCATTGTAATTGATTGAATAACCTTCAGATGGGGGCTAAACATCGAACCTTAACCTATGTGAAGAATTAGAATATGTGGTGTTCTCTGTGATGATCAAACAGATGACGAGTCTGATTTAATCCATTCCATTGTGCCTTGAGGACAATCGAGGCATTTGTCTGAGAGAACACATCAATTTATTGTTTTTCTCTCATTACGAGGAAACTAATAAGATTTTCTAATACCCTGGATGAGAATTTCCTCCTTATTTTGAATGCTATCACACATTTCATGATTCCTTTTGTTGATTAGGCAACTGTTGAGCTGATGGTTAGTTGTTGAAAATAAAATAACTCGTATTAGTTGGTATATAAACATCTTTTGGTAGCTTCTTTTTATTGGATTGGAAGAACCTTTATGTTGTGGGGCTGTTAGTAATCATCTTAACTTGATGTTTTGCCATTTGTATGGGCTCCAATGCTGCTTGTCCCCCATGTTTTCAGCCGCTTGCTACTCTCTAGCTTACAGTAGGACAAAAGGCTCGACTTCATAAAATTGTTGTGCAAGGCAATGGCTTGACTTGGCTCCCTAAATGAATAATAAGGAATAGACTAACACCAACTGAATCAAGGATGAGTCCGATATAATCCAATAACTGACGTACTGATAGTATTTGTTTTCTGGTATTTCACTGTTCTCTGTGATGAGACAACAAAGATGATGAGTCCGATCTAATCCATTCCATTAAACCATGTGGACAATCGAGGCATTTGTCTGAGAGAACTATTGTTTCTTTGTTAATTAGTTTCTGTTTTCCTGCCTTTTATATTTAACTGGTTGGCATGATGAGGAAAGAAATACTTTGTGTCTTATCTAAGTGATGAGAAATACCTCCTACTCATTCTGAATGCTGTAGTCTCCTTTTCCTTTTTTTCTTTTTTTTTTGATTTGGCTTAATCTGGTATTTTTATTGGATGTAGTACTTCTGATCATTTTGAAGACGAGGAGGAACAATTGATGTTTCATTCCGATTAGATCTGAAATTCAGCAATAACAGCTGTTCATGTTGATCTTTCAGTTCTTGACATGCATTTACAGTTTCGCTGATACTGTCTTTGATGCTGGCGTGTCCTTTTTCTTTTCCTCCTTTTGCCTAGGCTTCATGTTGACATGCATTTTGCAGTTTATTAGATGATAATGTCTTCTTGTTTGTCTGATGTGCAGTGGAAGAAGAAGCGGATGAGGCGGCTCAAGAGGAAGCGCCGAAAGATGAGGCAGAGATCCAAGTAGGCTGATGATCCATGGAGTGTCTGCTCATAGTCTTTGCGTTTGGTTGCTGTTTACTGAACAATTTAAGTTTTCTTTAGTAACAACAGAGTCTGTAATGTATCTGAAGGTCTTTACCATGGATATCTGTCCATGATCTGTAATGAAGCCTACTGTCATCTGAATATGGTTCCGAATTTTTTTCCCATAGAACCATTGTCGCATCAAGTGTTTGGTTTCGTTATTACTACAGCCTAATTTTTACAATAAAGAAAATATTGCCCTGGATATAGTGCCTCTTTAGCTGATGTGAATGCTTGTCAATGGATGTGGATTTTGACATGTTTACGTTAACATTTCACTATCGAAGTACTCCCTCCGTCCCAAAATAGATGTCATTCTCGCTTCCCGGTAAGTCAACATTTTCAAAATACCGGCAATTATATATTAAAATATATAAATATTTATGCTAAGTAATTAGTATTATTGGAAAGATCTTTAAGTCTAGTTTTTTAACAAATTTATTTGGAGATGAAAATGTTGCACGTTTTTTCTACAAATCTAGTTAAAGTTGAGAAAGTTTGACCGGCACGTATCCCATAACGTTATCTAATATGGGACGGAGGGAGGACTAGCTTGTTAGCCGATCATGTTGCCAAATTGCGTTTGGTTCGTTACCGAGATCAAACTACGAGCCACGTTTTTAATTAGATCCAAAGGCTTACCAAAAATAATGAATGTATGATGAAATCTGGCCCTTGAAGGAATCATACGGCCCATCTTTGAAAAGATTTGTTGCCAATTATAGGTCATAGTAGAGTGTATAATAGTACCGTATCACTTCCCTCGTGGGTAGGTTCACTGCCATATAAACCGTAATGATGCATACTCTATAGTTTCCAAATTATTAAGAAGACAAAAAATCATGAGTATATAATATGTTTCTTATTATTTGCATTTTAGGAAAAGGAGGAAAAAAGACGGAAAATTCAGGCCAAACATTAAAAAACGATCTTGTTTCCTAAAAAACAAAAATTAAAAAACGACCTCCGCAAAAACCCCCGACAACGCCGCAAATTCCTGCGGCGTTTCGAGCCCTTCTTTCCTCCCCGCCGCCCTCCTCTCCCCTCCCCTGTCTCGGGGAAGAAGATTCAAATCCCTCCACGCCACGACGCCGCCGCCTCAGCCACAGCCACAGCGAGCCCCCTCCGCGCTCCGCTGCGCAAAACCCTAGCCAAGAAACCCCGCCGGCGGCGGCGGCGGCGCGATGGACTGGTACTCGGACGAATCGGACCCGGACATCGACGAGGACCTGCGGCAGGACCTCGACGCGCTGCGCCGCTCCTGCATCCTGTCCGGGGCCGACCCGGACGCCGCCGTCGCGCAGGTCTCGTCCGGCCTCGCCGGCCCCTCCACCCCGCCATCGCCGCGGCGCCGGGGGCGGCGGCGAACCATCACCACCATGCCGCCGCCGCCTCCTCGGACGACGACGATGACGACGACGAGGAGGAGGACCTTGCCCTCGTCCGCAGCATCCTCGCCAACCTCCACCACCTCCGTAGTAATAAGGCGTCGCCCGGCCTCACGGACGCTGGCCCCGCCCCCGGGGACGACGGCACGTCCTCGCCGCGCCCGATCTGCACGTGGCCCCCGTCCGACACCGACGAGGAAGAGGATGACCTCGAGACGCTCCGCGCCATCCAGCGCCGCTTCTCGCATTACCAGTCGAGTGAGTTCTTGCCTGCCATCCCTTGTTTCCATCATCCCTGCTGTCTGATTCGGAATTGAATTCTAACTTGCACCTTCCTAGAGTAATCACTGCCAATTCACTGATGCTTTTTAATTAACGATACCACTGAACTAGGACAGCTTTGATTGATTCTGCTAGTGCTAGACTGATTGACATCTGAAACTATGAATGTGCGAATTAGCGAGCTAAATTTTGATCAAACGTGCAATGGCCTGAACAGTATGGATCGTTAAAAACATGAACTTGCCACCTGTGTTCTAGAGATCTATTAATCTTTCTCTGATCTGTCATAGTTGTTGAGGAATTTAAAACAGATGACTTTCCTGCGCTCTGATTTGAAATACACTGTTAACCTTCACGCCCTCTGTAGTAATTTAAAACAGATGACTTTCCTGCGCTCTGAGTTGACATAGTACACAGTTAACCTTCACGTAATGCCCTCTGTAATGTCAATCTTGTTCCAGCACATGACACTACAATAGCTTCAATTTCTATGCAATGCATGACTAGTTATATGGTAGATGGTACATGCTATCATGCAAGGGGATAGTCATCGCTAGCATTTCTATGTATGTTCTTTTGAAGCTGCTGTACACTCGTAAGAATGTCATGATTCAGCACATGTTCCTCTGTAAGGTAAATGGGTGCGTTACACACTTGATGAATGGTCCTTAGTCTTTTTGGTTTTCCTATTGTAGGTACCTCCACTGGTTCACCGAAGACCTTGAAACCTGAAGCGTCACTAGAAGTCCAAAGTGACCTTTTTACAGACCAGTCTGATGTTGATTTAGCTGCGCAGAAGCAAATTGGAAATGCTCCTCATCGAGATCGGTTTCCCAAGGCTGCGCTATTGTTAGTGGATGCTCTCAAGAAGAATAGAGCGTGCCAGAAGTTCATTAGAAGAAAAATGGTGAGCATTGAGGCAAAAATTGAAGCAAATAAGGATCTTAGGGATGGAGTGTAAAATGCCTTTTGGGCTATCAGTTAAGCTGCCGAAAATCAGTCGGCAGATCTTTAGGCCAGAAGGAGGATCCTCGTGTCAGATTGATTTCCCCCATGAAATCAACTCAGCCGTGTTCAAAGGTACTGGCATCTGTATTTACAGCTATGCGTTGGATATTGCATGATACACATTATTCCCTTATATAGGATACATAAAACACTCGGAGTCTCGGACCTTCTATTATTGTCCTATTGCTATTCATTGTTCTGAAATTTACCATGGGAAGATTAGTAATTAGCTTACCCTATAGAATTTGCCTACGTTTTGGTTTCTTTGCAACTGTTGCTTGTAAATACCTTCATGGTAACCTTAGCAGTGTCTCTTTATAGACATCCATGAGATACTATGGTCTGCCCTGTTGTAGACAAAAAAAAATTGTAGCAGGTCAGCTATCTCAGTCGCAACAGTGTTTTTGTATATTATGAACCTAATTCTGCAGGTACATAACTCCTCTTAGTCATGTTAGCTAATTTGTTTGGTTTTGACTGTCATAATAATATTATTTACTTTGTTTTTCAATTTCGTTTGCACTGCAACTTATCGTTATTTATCTGTTATTTACAGGTCAATTTTTTTTGTGTGCAAGCTTTTTTTGTGTGTGTGTGTGTATGTGTGTTTGGGGGGGGGGGATTATATGCTATCAAAACTACTGTTTCCCTTTTGTGACGAACAGAATGATATAAATAATCCTTTCAGTTCTTGAAACATGAAAGTTTTTTTTTTTTATACTACATATTGTTCCCCTCGTGTGTGCAAGAATTATTGTATTCTAGTCTGCATCTGTTTAGTCTTCTAGTTTTATTTGATACAATAAAACCTTATTAAAGTGACATATATTTGGTGCAGAACAAATATAGGAAGATGCCTTCACTATTTCTTGGCCCAGCTGAGAACCCACATGTCTCAAAGTATGAAATGGTGCTGAAGCAATTCCCATTGTCATTTAAGAAGCAACCATGGTCAGATGAGGAGAAAGATAAACTTGCCAGAGGAATAAAGCAGCAATACCAAGAAACATTGATTTTGGACTCGCTGAATAATGGAAGGTAATTTCGAATTTCTTAATTGTTGACCACAATAGGTCATTTTCTCATCTATTTTAGTCATGGATTTTACTTTGCAAACTATATGTTTGTTTAATTTTTTTTTGTTGATAGCACTTTTCTTATAATTCTTACCATATCAAAACTGAGTAGAAAAAATGATGATGCTTCAGTACAAGTTAGTAGACATTCTGTTTTTCAATGATGTAGCTTGTTTTATTAGTGTGTTCTGCAATGGATCTGACTGAGTAGATATCAGTTAATGAACAGTCAGTTTTGGCTCCTGCACTGTTTGGGGTTGAAGAATTTTTTTTCCCCATGAAAAGAACTAGGTTTGGCACAACCTTATGACTTTCGATGCAACTTTAGTATTTTATTATTATTGTTTTTGTTTATAGCCTGCCTGTGCTTGTTTGGGACTAAAAGGTTTTGATGTTGGTTGCATTGCTTATAACAGAATCCGAATTGTTGTGCTGCAGTGCTGATGGTGACTTCAGTGCAGTTGATATGGCATATGCACTGACAAATGGTGGTGGAAATTTTGAGGTGACTCCGGAAAATCTTAGATCGGTTCTACCATTAATAAACTGGGATAAGATTTCTGCTATGTACCTGCCTGGTCGATCTGGTGCTGAATGTGAATCGAGGTACTTCTGTTTTCTACTTTTTTTTTTTTGGTTCGTGTACACATTCTGTTTTCTACTTTTTTTTTGGTTCGTGTACACAGCATGCTTTATATCTGTCTTTCATATCACACTACTTTTTGCTTATGCTGTGATGTATGTAGTTTCTACAGCCTATTTTCATACACTGAAAAAAATGTTCATCTCAGAATTCTGATTGCATTTGATCAGGTGGCTAAACTGTGATGATCCATGGATTAACCATGAAGCCTGGACTGCAGACGAGGAAAAAAGACTTCTACTAATTATTCAAGAAAAGGGAATGTGCAACTGGATTAACATTGCAGTTACACTGGGTACGCACCGGACTCCTTTCCAATGTCTTGTTCGTTATCAACGAAGTCTGAATCCCCACATATTGAATAAGGCCTGGACAAAGGAGGAAGATCTTCAACTTCAAGCTGCTGTTGAGACCTTTGGTCAGAAATGGCAACTTGTATCAGCTAGTCTGGATGGTCGCACTGGCACTCAGTGCTCTAACAGGTAACATGTTATTCTCAGCTGGATTGGTAGAGCTACTTCTGGCTGGCTGGCTGCTGTTTTGCTTCAGTTACTGTGTGGTCTACATTTGTGGCTGGCTGGTGTTGTACAGCTGCAGCCTGCAGCATTGCAGCAGTAGCACAGCCGAGCAGGGCCTTTGTTCCTTCTCTTTTAGTTGTCTTTTTTTTTTTTTTTTTTTTTTGCCAAAACTAAACTATATATATAGTTTTGGTTTGTTTCATGATATTGCTTTCGTTGGTCAAGTTTATGTTTTGCTTTTGTTGATCTGCTTTTTTTTTCTTGTCTATATTTTTACATTTATCTTTGCTAGGTGGAGGAAAACCTTGCACCCTGAAAGGACCAGTGTGGGAAGATGGCTTCTGGATGAGGACAAACGCCTCATGGTCACTGTTAAGCTGATTGGACCTGGCAAGTGGAGTTTGATTGCTCCGTTTATTCCTGGCCGAACACAAACGCAAATCTTTGAGAGGTAATGTAGTGGTTTGGATATATTATCTCAATGTTTACAGTTTGATGATGATGGTAATGCTAGTTCTTTATTCTTTTAAAACAGGTGGTGCAATATTCTTGATCCGGATCTATATCTTGATGACTGGCGGCCTGAAGAAGATTCCTTGTTATTGGCTTCAGTAGCTGAGTTTGGGCCTTGCTGGTCCAAGATTGCTAAGACGATAATTCCTGGACGTAATGATAGTATGTGCTATAGGTAAAACTTATTTTCTTTTCTGCTTTAGCATAATGCCATCAGTAATATGCTTTTGGAGAAGCTTCCCTGGTAATGGTTATTTTGTTGTGAATTGCAGACGATGGAAAAAACTTTGTAAACATGAAGTCCAGAAAGTTAGAGAAGCCAGACAATTGAAGAAAGCTATTTTTCAAACCAATTTTGTTGATAGAGAAAAAGAGCGCCCTGCAATTTGCCCTCGTGACCTAATGTCACTTTTACCCTCCAAAGGTGATGGATGTGATGAGGCCATCGTAAGGTATTGCAAATTTCTATCTAGTAGTTGTATACTTATCTCATTATGATATGGAAAGACTAGGGATAGATGGATTAGCAGAGAAACCCCGGATAGCCGCCGTTCCTCGAGACTATCTTAGGGTTCTTCTTGCTTGATTACAATCGATACAGGGCCTCTCTTATATAGAGATGGCTGACTTGACTCCTAAGGAAATATTCTAACCGAACCAATCTAACTTATCCCTTTCCTAACTTATCTCTTCAATCTAATCTAATCTGACTAGGTACTGTTCACGCGCTACAGTGCCGCGTGGGCCCCTGGGCCGGATCCACCTGCCATAACACATTATGATCTCTTTTCCTTATGTTGTCATTTTAATCCCAATTTTCTGGTGAAGATCACCCCTCAGCTAATGATATATTGAAGCCATCTACATGCAAATCTGTATCTGATACTGATATTAGTTACAGTGTCAGAGCGATCAAGCACAAATTTTTCATACATTACAAAGCTTGAATTGTTTTTCCTCACAAGTTTGTCCCATATTTGATTTTGCAGGGGTAGATCTGAAAAGCAAGGTGAAGAGAACCTAGCTGTGTCCAATATTGTCGACGTTTCAGCTGATCTTGATTGTGTTGCTGCTAATACTGTTTTGAACACCAGCTCAAGGAGGTCAAGGAGAGTATCGTCCGGGTACATAACAAATTCTTGACTTTCAATTAATTATATCTGTCATTATGCTTGCTCACTATTTTGTGACGTACTTGCTTTTGCAGACGTAGATCAAAAAAGCATACTGCAGGGAATAATATTGCTGTGCCTGATGATCTCAATGCTTCATCCAGCGCCCCTAGCAGTTCCAGAAAGAGGAAATCTACTACTGGCAACAATGTAGCTGCAAAAAAGAGATCGAGGGTATCTATCAGTGTAAGTGCTGATAATGAGGTAGGGACAAATAGAGTAATGGACTCTGTGGCTGTTGGTGAAGAGGGAGTAGTCAAAAAGAGAACAAGGCGTTCGAAACCTGTTGGCAATGAGGGGGCTGTCAGAAAGAGAAGGGGATCTGATAATGAGGTAGGGACAAATGGAGTCATGGACTCTGTGGCTGTTGGTGAAGAGGGAGTAGTCAAAAAGAGAGGAAGGCGTTCGAAACCTGTTTGCAATGAGGGGGCTGATAATGAATTAGGGACAGATAAAATAACGGACTCTGTGGCTTTTGGCGAAAAGGCAGCAGTCAAAAAGAGAACAAGGTGTTCGAAACCTGTTGGCAATGAGGGTGCTGTCAGAAAGAGGAGGGGCTCTATCAATACTGATGATGAGGCAAGAACAAATATAATGATAGATCCTGCCATTGGTGAAGAGGGAGGAGTCAAAAGGAGAACAAGGCGCTCAAAACCTGTTGGCACTGAAGGGCCTGCCTCTATTGGTGATGATGGTGCAGTCAAAAAGAGGACAAATTCTGTCTCCACTGAAAACCATGGTGCTGTTACAAAAAGGACCACAGCGTCATCAAGGTAGCACTTCGATGCAGTGGTTTCTCATATGCTCATTATTTGCATTGATCTCCTTGTGGAGTTCATTAACCAAGAGCATCTCTTGTTTGCCTTTTCAGGAGGAGGAAATCAGCTGTAGTTAATATGCCTACAGAGGGTGTGCCGGATGCTGCCCCTGACTTGGACCTTCCTTGTGCAATTTCTGACGAAAGAGTTGTTGATGCTGGAAATATGGATAAAGGGAGGAGAAAATCAACCCTGAGGTATTATGCTTTACCTTTGTTGTTTGTTTGTACCTTTTTTGGTGCATGCACATAACATTGAGGTTTAGGGTGTCAGTTGTTTCCTTAATTTTTTTCACCCCATTGTTTACAGACCGAAGCCCAAGCAGATAAACATGCCCGAAGGGGATGCTGATAGAAACTCCACATTCACACGACTTGCCAATTGCCTGTCGTTTGCCCGTATGAAAGGAATCAACAGGAACAAAAGATAATTGAAGTTGAGGTATATCGAGCACTACTACATTAGAAAGACCTTAATATATTTGTGGTTTCTTTTCGAATCTGTTACTCTTTTTGCTGATGTATGGTACTTACGTTTGCATGCTTTTGTGGCTATAGAAACCAATGCTTGAAAAGGGTTTAGTTTCACCTGAAGATGATTTTGCCTGTGGAGATTACAGTCAGTACACGTGGAATGCACAAAGGTAGTAAAATATGATCTAGAAGTATCTAGGCTCAAGGGATGAGAAATTTTCTTATCGTTCTCTCTGTTCAGGATGGTGCCCAATAAGATGGAGTGTCATCAGGCACAGTGCCTTGTATGTGAGCAGGTCCACAGCAGATTCCCTTACACAAGGTCTCTTTTAACTACTGGAGGACATCTATTATAATGAGCTTGTTTTGCCGATGCATCACTGTGCTGCCTCGCTCTTATGCAGGAATCTTGTTTAAACAGAACCAGGGTCATGTGGATGTCATCTGTTGATGCCAAAAACTGGCACACCATATACAGGTAGTAGTAACTTGTAAGTGCATGCAAAGAGTATCACATGAGCTCAGATTTGGACCTAATTTAATTGATATAAGTTCTCCCAAATTTAATTGATTTAAGTTCTCCCAAAATATTACGGTCCTTTTTTTTGGTGGCTTATCACTAGATAAAGGTTATTCAGTCTTTGGATGAGAAACTAAAATTGTACGCCTTGTCTCGTTATACCTGCCAAGTCGTTTGCAGTTGGTGATATAGGTACTGGGCATTTAACGCGTCGATGACAATTTATTGATTCTCCATTATGCTTGTGCGATGAATGAGCGTTCTTGCCGGAAGCATTTCCTAACTTGCAATCGCATCAAACCTTTGAAGGTAGCCAATAATGCCTAGGATGGTCATTGACACTTGAAAGTTGGTACATGTCTGTTCGTGTGTGACGGTCGTACGTGATTGTCATCCATATATGAAGCTGGTACGAGTGTCGTGTGACTGACTGCCTTTTTTGGGTAAATAAATCCTCTGCTGCCACGTGCCATGTGCATCGTTCCAACCTCCAAATCCTGCCCTTGAAGCTCTAGTTTTCTGGGCTGATAAGATTCTTCGAATGATGCAACGAGAGATGCGTGTAAAGATCAGCAAGTATATACTGCAAGTGCTCAATATTAACGAACCATCAACACCACCACCGTACAATCGCATTTGAATAACAACTTGTTGGACTTCTTTTATTATATAATAACATCATACAATGAATATTTCCATATTTTGATATTACATTGATCAGCTAAAGCCTGCGATAAATGTATGAATCCCTGAAGAATCGAACGAATGACCATAAGCACTATATATAACATCCTCGAGTAGAGGTCTCTAAGTAATACTATGTTCACCTAAGCTTCATCCATCCAGATCGCTTGCTTAGACACAGCCAACCTCTTCATAAAATCATAGCCTGTGGTGGCTCATATCCACTCCGGTGTGCCTTCTGCCATGCCCACGCCACCTTGAGGCTCTCATGGAGGTCAGTGCGCTGCGCTGTCCAGTTCAGCTCCCTGTTGATCTTGGCAGGGTCACTGTAAACCTCTGCGTAGTCGCCTGGTCTGCGAGGGAAGTAGTCAACCTTGATATCGGCTCCGGTTGCCTTCTTGCAGGCATCGACGAACTCCTTCACTGACCGACCTGAACAATCAAATGGAACCCAAACTGTATTAGCTAACTGACAGTGTGATGTTTTGTTTCTCTGATTTTCATGTAAGATGCTGGTGTTCTGAGGATACATGACCTTTTCCAGTGCCAACATTGTATATACCAACTCTGCCTCTTTGTGCCTTGTTGAGTGCCTTCACATGGGCATCAACAAGGTCGGTGACATCAATGTAATCTCTTACACAAGTGCCGTCAGGTGTTTCATAGTCGGTACCTTTAACCTATATATAGTGGCAAGTACCATTGTTAGTAAGCGTATAAACTAAGGAACATCATATATCAGCACTTGTAATGCAGCAAAAAAAACCATTAAAGGATATGGCAGCAGAAGATCAAGAGCTTCCTCAAGTGGTAAATCAACATACCTTTAAACCTGGAATGATTCCCAGTGCTGCATCAAAGCATGCCCCTGATATACGGCCATGCTCACGCAACTCAGGTCTAGGAGCTTCACCCAGTCTGCCTTCTGGGTCAGAACCAATCACATTGAAGTATCTATAGCAGCGCAACGTTACTCATTGCATTAGTAACTCAGCGATTAAATGATGGTTTCATTCAAAAGAGGGTACTATTGATTTCTCAGTGATTGGTGAACATTCCAACCTTAGAATCATGACAGCCATGTCTGATTTTTTCGACTTTGAGAAGTCCAAAATGATATCCTCCGCCATTTTCTTGGCCTTACCATACGGGTTGATTGGAAACTGCATAGCATAGTTTAGCATGGAAACTGAAGAACGAAAAACAGTAAACTATGTCCTCATTCTTGTTAGCAAGCTAAAAAAAAAGCATCCAACTTGTTTTAGAAAGAACCTAAAGATTTCAGAAGCAAGCTGCTGACCTGTGGAGTTCCTTCAGTGATGGGCATCTTCTCAGGCTCTCCATAGGTCGCACACGTGCTAGAGTAGATGAGAGTCTTCACGTTGTGTGTAGCCATAGCTTCCAGCACCACTAGTGTGTTTGCAGTGATGTTATGATAGTACCTGTTCAAAGCATTCTTCTGAGTATAATTATGTGCAGGTAGGAAAATCGAATGATAAGTCATCAGAGACTGAGGAGAAGTATCGAATGATAGCCATCAGAGACTGAGGTGAAGTGAAATCCCAGTACCTCAGAGGCTCAAGCGTGCTCTCACCAACATAGGCAACAGCAGCAAAGTGCATAACAGCATCAAATGCGTTTTGTGCAAATATTCTGTTAACCTGAGGTTATGTTGTTAAGGAAGTGAAAACACAAGAGTAATCTTCCCTTTTTCTCTTTTCTTGTCATGCATATTTTGGTACGGTTTGAACGGAATATGAGCCTGCTGCAGAGGCATTTGATTATCTGCACAGAGAATAAATAAATCAATCTGTAAATGAATGAGTAAACGAGGATACGGCTTCTGGGTCTCCTAAATCAGCTTGTATGAACTGCAACCGCCCAGGCTCCGGGAACAGGTTCTGGAGAACCTTGATGGCCCCGATGTTTCCTCTGGAAAGATTGTCCTGGAGACGACACAAGTCTGTAGCTGTAAGCATCCTTGTAACTCAGAACATGAATGATGCTAGATTTGAGCAGGGCATGGCGACGGCAAGTCATCAAGTATTTCTGCATACCACTATGGTGACTCTGAAGGAGTCCTTGAGCAGGCGAAGAGCGGCGTGGGAGCCGATGTAGCCAGCGCCGCCGGTGACGAGGACGTGCGTGACGCCAGGTTCATGGATAGAGAACTGCGTGTTTTTTCATTCATCCATTCATTCAAGGGATATTAGGAGTGGGTGACACTGTGGTTGTAGAGGAAGGATTGTTGGTACCAACCAGGGTGGGTGCGGGAGTCAGCCTCCTGTGGCACGGTGGCTGGGTGAGCATGACGACGCACATGGCGGCGAGGAGCGCGAGCATGACGACCTTGCTCAGGCACCGCGGCTTGCGCTTGGGGTCCGACGACAGCTCCATGATCTCTGCAGGAGGGAAGAGGAAGATGACGACGGCACATCACAATTGCGTTGCGTCGCGTTGCGTTGCAGCAAGAAATCGAGAGCCTTTTACCTGTATATCCTTAAGAAAGTTGGCTGCTACCTCTGTGCCACTAAAAAATTAGGTCACACCTGTATGTCCAAGTTGAAGTTCGTTTTTGCCTCCGTGCCATTCCGTCCACTTTAGCCTCTCACGGTGTCAAACTGCCATGAAAAAAGTCTAAAATGCCCTCAGATCGAAACACAATGGCATGTGGGCCCCACTTTTCACCCCCTTCTCGCATCTTCTCACCGTCTCCACCTCTGCCCGACCGCGGCCGCCTCGCCCCTGCCTCTCTTCGTCCTCCGCCGTGCGCTGCTCCTCCATCTCCACGCCTCCTCCTCGACGGCGTCGGGGTGGCGGCGCTTCACGGGGGGGGGGCGCTTCGCCCCGGCTCCTCTTGCCCAGCGTCCACGGTGGCGGGCGTGGCGCTTCGCCACGGCTCCTCAGCCGTGGTGGCGGGCGGGCGCTGCCGCGCTGTCCACGGCCCAGCCCTTGCCGCAACGTGGCGGGCGGAGGCGCTTCGCCGTGGCTCCTCGGCTCGTCGTCCGCGTCGGTCGTCGCTCGCGCTTCGCTCGTCGGCCGCGCCCCCACGCTTCGTCGTCCCGCGTCCTCGTCCCTCTCGCAGCTTTATCCTCGGGGTCGAGATCCTCGACATCGCTGCGTTCGTAGAGGGGCCAGCGCGGTGGTC
Source organism: Chrysopogon serrulatus (assembly GCA_015844335.1). Classification (NCBI taxonomy): domain Eukaryota; kingdom Viridiplantae; phylum Streptophyta; class Magnoliopsida; order Poales; family Poaceae; genus Chrysopogon; species Chrysopogon serrulatus. Next base: position 16,719 of record JADLZL010003831.1, on the reverse strand, counting down.
CCGTAGAGCGCTGGGCGCGCTCCCGGCTCCGGCCACCGTGGATGGGCTCTTGCAGCGAGGTCGGCGCGCGCCAGCGGAAGCTTTCCGGCATGCGCCCACGTCGACGTGAGCTGGTCCGCTCCCGCGGCGGGCGCGATCCAGCCCGAGCGCTGCGCAGCGTGGGCATTGCATCCGAGGCGCGCGACGGGCCGCTAGCGCGGCAGCCGGGCTGGCACCGCCCGAGAGCCGGGTGGAGGCGCTGGTGAAGCGGCGGCGCTGGTGCTGCCTTTCGCCGTTGCGGGCCGCTAACGCGCCGCCGGGCGGCACGCCTCTGGGCGAAAGGGGCGCAGCGCTGCAGCCAAGCGCTGCTGGCACCGCTGTGGCGAAGGGCGCAGGGGCGCTGGCCGCGAAGCGCAACCGCCGGGCCGCGGCACGCCGACGAAGTGGGCGCGGGCAAGAAGGGCAAGGCCGGCTGCTGGCACCGCCTGGAAGGGCGCAGTATCGGCGGCTCGCTGGCCAAGAAATGCTGCTGCCAAGAAGCCGCTTCTCTCTTCGCTGGGGCGGCGGCGTTCTTCTCGGCAAGGGCGGCGGCGCTTTCTCCTTGGCGCCTACCGCAGGCGTGGAGGGAGATGGAGAACGAGAGTGTCAGAGAGAGCGTGCGTGGGAGGAAGATGGGGAATGAGGGTGTCAGAGAGAGGTGCGAGAGGATAGGGATGAGAGAAGGGTATTTTAGACATTTTCTTTGGCCGGTCCCACACGTCAGGGCTTGCAAACGGTGAATAAGTGACGGGAGGTGGACGGAATGGCATGGAGGTAAAAACGAACTTCAACTTGGGCATGCAGGTGTGACTCAATTTTTTAGTGGCATGGAGGTAGCAGCCAACTTTCTTAAGGGTATACAGGTAAAAGGCTCAGAAATCGAAGGAAGCAGAGATTGGGGAAACAAAGAAAGAGAAAAGCAGAGCGGAGGGAGGGAGCGGACCTGATAAGTAGGCGGAGCAGGATCTGGCGGCGGCGGGCCTCTGCGGCGGCCGGCTGCCGCGGCTGGCGGGCAGCATCAGGGGGCGCCGGCCGGGCGACCGGAGGATTGGGTTGCTCTGCACCTGCACGGCGGCCGGCCGGGTCAGCCGTAGATTAGGAGGGGCGGCGTTTGCACTGAGACAGATCCAACAGCAGCAGAGAGGAAAGCGGAAGGGAGCAGCCGGCCGGACTGACGCGGGCGGCCCCCGCACCCGCAGTGAGTGGGAATCGGGACGGTGACACGCACGCGGGAGCGGGAGGGAGCCGACAGAGCAAAAGGAGGCGGCCGTGCACCGTGCTGGTGCCCCACCCGCGTGGCCGTGGGGGATGGGATGGGGGTGGGTGGGATCTAGCTGCTGCTGGAGAGAGGACTGGCCGGCCGACTGGGAGGTGCCGCCGTGCCGGTGCCGGTGCCGGTGGAGGCGGCTACCTACCTGTACGCGTCAAACGTGAATCACGGTCTCTCTCACTCTCTCTCTCTCTCCCGTGTCCCTGTGAATCTGTGGGCCCCTCGTGGCCATGCCAGGCGGAGGGGAGTTCGTTGTTGACGATTGTTTTGTTTCTCCAATGGGCAATGGCAATGGGGAAGCAGTCAAGCAGAAGCAGAGGGACAAAGGTGGTGGCGGCTTTGGTGCGGTGGGCACAAGGCACCACCCACCCACTCGTACTGGCGGTGGCGCTGCTGCTGTCCGATGGAACTGAACTAGGCCCGCCCGAGGTCGCCGTCGACCGGCGTGGCGTGGCGGTCCAGCTCTTAATACCACTGACTTCAACGACGCAACAATATGCAAAATAGGTAGTTCGTAATGCTTGTGTATCAAAGATCCTCTCCAACAGAAGACCCAAACACCGGACCTATTTTGCATGCCGGGCAAGCCGAGACGCGGATAAGTGTCGTCCAGACGGGGTGACGCAAATCTCTGGCTCCAGAGTGGTGGGCCCGTGCACGAGGGGTGGCCGCGGCGGGCTGCGCGAGGAGTGTCATGGTGGTGCGCGAAGGAGCCGGCCCGCGGATGACGACGATGTTCAAGCCTCGCAACTGAGTTGCGGCATCACTCCTCTAGTCATGGACTCACGGTCGCGGCGATCGCGGCTCCTCCACAGCTGGCTGGCGGCGGTAGGGTAAGCGCGGCTCCTCCCCGTCTTCCCCGCTCCAAAGCCCGACCCAACTGCTTCCTCCCTTGCTCCAAGGTAGCAGGCGGCGCGGTGGCAAAGCGTCAGCCGTGAGGGCGTGGTGGCCGGCGTGGGAAGGGCGGTAGGGTAAGCGCGGCTCCTCCCCGTCTTCCCCGCTCCAAAGCCCGACCCAACTGCTTCCTCCCTTGCTCTAAGGTAGCAGGCGGCGTGGTGGCAAAGCGTCGGCCGTGAGGGCGTGGTGGCCGGGCGTGGGAAGGGAGGTAGGCGGCGAGATCGAGGAGGGGGGAGGCAAAGCGGCGTGATCGGGGGGCACGGGGGGGGGGAGGTGCAGGCGATGGATTTGGGGCTCGCTCACTCGGAGTCTATTGGAGAACGAGGAATTTGGGTTCCTGGCCTTTTCACTGTAGATGACGAATGGTGGGTATCGTGTTTTGGGCTGTATGTGTTGGAGATAGTCTAATGCTCTGGTTCGGTAGCCCATGACAGAATGACGTGCCTGCAAGGATATTTACATAATCCCTCCATCCCAATTTACTAAGCATTTAATTTTTTTACATCAAATTTGACCACTTATTTTATTTAAAAAAATTTACAAAATATTATTTCTTTCATGTTCTGTTTTGTCAATAAAAGTTCTTCAGTGATAACTTAAATTTAACTATATTTAAAGTTTTTAATAGAACGAGTAGTCAAATTTATACTTAAAAAAATCAAATATCTTATAATTTAGGACGGAGGAAGTACATGTATTTCCAAACAATTGTTTTCTATTCTTCCAAAAAGATCCTGGCTTCTTGTCCTAGTCTCCACCTTGGCGTCGATGATCAGTGTCATTCCAAGTAGTGGCTACCTCCTACGATTGCTCATAAGACTAGAGGCCCATGCATGCCCCTGCCTGACCCGACCTAATATGGGCCGACCATGCTAACATTTTTTGTGTAAATATTATTTACTTTGTTATATTTTGTTGTATCATTAAAGATATTTTAGTAATGATTTATTTTTTATTATTTGATTGAAACAAATAAGACGAATGGTCAAACGTAATATCTAAAAGAAAAAAATGTCATCTTTTTAGGGTCAGAAGGAGTATATGATCTAGTGTTTCTAAAAAGAAAAGATATATAAAAATAAACAACCCCGAGAGGTTCACTGGCCACTGAGTGTCTCTGCAACATGCATTTGTGTTGTTTATTTTAGGACAGAGGAAGTAGCATGCATGCTAATAGCTACCGGTCAAGTGAACTTTATGTTGTTTAGTTTTTTACTCTTTCTACCCCATGCTTAACTTAAGCTCAAATGCTAAGTTAGCACTCTCAGTACAATGTATTGCATTTTTTTTTCTACTTTATTCTCTCTTCTTTGCACCTCTTTAGATTACACGCTAAAGAGTTATCCTCCAAGAGCGACCGATACGCACGTACTACGTCTGAGGTCTCTGCAGCAGTGGGAGGATAGGAGGAATCACTATTCGTTAAGTTTTTTCGAACCTATTTATTTAACCAAAACAACAAGAAGAACACGTGTGAGGCTAAATAAAATCAGCGCAGCGAAGCGCGTTTATTTACCTAGTGAAATAACATAAAGCAACAGAAAACATGGTTATGGAGAGGTAACTTGACATCTGTAAAGACCCGGCGGCATGTTCAATAATTTTCGTGAAAGAAATGCTTGTATATGCTCCTGTTGTGAAAGAGCAAAGGCTTGAGCTAGTACAACGAAACTAACGTCTCTGCATAGAGAAAGCGGTGAGATCAGCAACAAATAAAGCGATATTATAATCTATGGTGTAGGCCGGGGAGACATCCTTTAGCCCATTTTTTTTTTATCTACATGGCAGCTAACCTCTGATCGAGGCCACTAACTTTAACTGCCTGCACAGTGGCTGCCCTAATGGAAGAAGAACACACCGCGAAGGTAGGGACGCTTGTCGTCTGCTGATCACACGGGTCATGTGGACGCATCGTGCGCATGTTTTGCCCATCCCTTTCACGTTTCGCTTTACTTCGTCAATTCCCCCACGGAGAGTGAAAGGGAAAAGCCACCATCTACCTCGCCAAGATTCATACAAATAAAATAAAATAAGTAACTTAATTGACAGCTACGTACCACTACGTGCGTGTGCGTGGGGTTGGGAGAGCTTGTTTGTTTTGCACCTTTGGCGTACAAGATCCATCCACCAGAACTGAAATGGACAAATTAAGGAGTCCTGATACTATGCAGTTCGATGTTGATCAGCCACCAAAAACTGCGCCACCGACTACTCTCTCCACTGGTTCTGGCCATTTGGTTGGTGTTCTGCTTTTTAGCAGCACAAGTATTTTTTCAGTAAATAAATCAAACACAACCTAATTTGTTCGTCTTTTATTTTTACTACTCCCTCCATCTCAAATTACAGAACGTTTGAGTTTTTTAACTCTAAGTTTGACCACTCATCTTATTAAAAAAATATACAATATATTTTCAAACTTAAGTTATTTTTGAAGAATATTTATTGATACAGCGAGCCACGACAAAAGAAGTGATTTTTTTTTATAAATTTTTAAATAAGACGAGTGGCTAAATTTAATGTCAAAAAAGTCAGACGTCTTATAATTTAGAGTGGAGGAAGTAGTATATATATATATAGGGATGCGCTAATTAGTCCCCCCTGGTACTGATTATAATTCAGTACCCGACCCCTCTCACGCAGGCGGCCTAGTGGCGCCCCGCACTCGACATCCTGGGCTCCGCCCTTTTCCCTGCTGGTCGCCGATTGTGTTTGGTTCGTGATTTTTTTTGCCACGTGGGTGATTCATCCGACATCCTGGGTTCCGCTTTTTTCTCAGCTGGTGGCCGATTGTTTTTCGGTTCGTGATTTTTTTGCCACGTGGGTGATTTTTTGTTCGTGATTTTTTTTGTTGGTGTTTTTTCCAGCTGGTCAAACGCCTTTTGGTTTGTGGTTTTTTACCACCTGGTTGCCGATTTTTTTGTTGTGATTTTTTTTCACATGCAGGGCTATATAATTTTCGTCTGTCATAATTTCTTTTCCATCCATTACAAAATGGAAACAAACTTCTTATTGTTCGTTAACATTAACATAACGTTTGACAAATATAAACATACCAAATTCATTGTTCGAAGTATGAACACAAATAAATTAGTTTGAGCAGACCAAATATTATTATCTGTGTAAGAAGCCTATAACTCACAATAACCATACATGCAAATAGATGAATATGTTTTTCAGAAATCAGCCAAATGCCAATAGTCTAAGGCTAGTCTAAGGCAGCTCCTAGGAAAGTCGTGCTGGGGGTTCTAAGCAATTCAACTTCTTATTTCAAATAAAAGAGTGTAATGCTAATTAATTTGTTATTGGCTTCTGTTTGAAGGTGTGTCCGCTCCATGTTATCTTCTTTGCCTGCATTCTGTGAAGACCTGAATTTTGTAATGATTCATCTTAACCTGGTCTGACAACGGTGCTTCTGCAAGTGTGCAAAGGCATAATCGGTGACAATACTAGAAAAACACAGGCTTAAAGATATACTTTGCATTTGACCTGTGCAGTGCACTTAGTCTTCCCAGGTTAGAGTACTCTGCTTGCAGATTTCCTGCCATGCCGAAAGAGGTATTAGAAGTTAATGCTTGATCAGAGTACAATCATACAAGCATAAAAAACATGTTTGAAGCTACTGCCAAAGCATAACTTAGATTCATAGCAAAACTTATGTACTCAAAACTCAAAACGACTTATAATTTGGACCGGAGAGAGTAGGTCCCAGTGATAAGCAGAGACACATAATGTACTATGCACTGTTGTGCCATCTTTGATACCTTGAGGCCCATTTTCGAAAAGCAAGAAGCAAAGGGCACATTTTAGACTAAAAACCGCACCTATGCTATCAGATCGTAAGTCTGACCTAAAAAATCCAATGTGGGGGCACAAAAGGCATAGTCTGATCATTAATAATTTCATTTAAGAGTAGTAGTAGAGTACAAATCGGAATCTAGCAACTACCAAGATTATGTCCTTGTCCTTTTCCGTGTGACATATGTGCACTGTGCAACATTTTTTCTTGAAAAAAGGAACATTTTTCACTTTATTCAGTGAGATTTCTGAACCTTGTTAGTCTTCATACTGCTTCGCCAATGATTTATTAGGGAAAAAAGAACTAGTTAACTGAATTAGCGGTGTCAAGCAGGAAAAAAGAAGATAACAAGTTATGCTAGCGAACTGGAAGGAAAAAAAACAACTAGCTGGTTCATCGGGATATGTTGGGGAGGTGACTCTATGGAGCTGCACAAACAGGGGAGCTACATCAATACAGGGGAGGCATGGAGTTGCAAAGAGGTGGAACACTACTGGATCATCGGGATTCAAGCAAACTGGTTACCTGAGTAGCTGCAGACCAGAAAAGGCGGAATTGCTAACTGAAACAACACATCGAGATCGAGTTAGGGACTGAAACAAATATAAATATATCAAACAATAGATAAATATCTAGTAAGCTGGATTCGACAACACATAAAAAAGCATTTGCCTAGATTGGTAATGAAGCAACAACATGAACCAAAACAGGGTGGAGAGGGACCTCATACCTAAATGGGAAATCATCAAATTAACAGCATCCTAGATGGCAAGGCAGCTCCAACACATTAAAAAGGCTACTAAAATAAAATTGTAAACACACAGCCATTGTGTGCTCTCATTTATAGGGTACGTTCAAATATGTCATGAGTAGCATATCAAAATCAAACACGCCTAGATTTCTATTTGTAATCTGACCATCCACATGCTACGATTTCATTCCATATAGACCAAAAAACTAACCAGCAGCCCCGGTGAAATACAAGTGAAAAGCAATATACTTGTATATTACTCGAACAACAATGTACATTGTCCAGAATGGAATTTCCCCAGTCCTAGTGCACTGCTATTGTGCGCTTGCGCCATACAGCAGAGCCAGCACGACAGAGGAAATCCTTTGGATTCCTTAGCGAGTGATCCCGTAATGCATCTCGAGGCAATGAACCATCCCTGCTGTGTAAGGCCTCCAGCAATCATTCAATATTTATAAGTAGGGATAAATGTATGCATGATAAAGAAGAAACATTTTTTGGTTTGAAAACTAGAATTTTATTGTATATAACATATTTGATCATAAAGACTCTTGAAAGGTTCATCGATATTGATGGGAAGGAACTACAATTTATTGATTAAGGAACTACAATTTTAAAATATGAGCATATGGACAACAACGATCAGCTGTCGGGTTCAAGAGCATATGAGCATCAGGTGCTCACACTTGCAGTTGTCAAAAGCATACCACAATGCCTTAAATCTGTGATACCAACTAGTGCGTACATCGATCAAGATAGATAAAATCAATGCATAGCAGAGTTGACACATCTGTGTGCTTCAAGGTGAATATGCATAGGTAGCTGGCCAGCTTTGAATGTACTTAAACTTGAGCTCTGAATCAGATCTTCTACTAAATTCATTATTTGTTCCACTTTGTTTCGAATGGGGGCACGACTTTTGTATTTTATTCCTGCTGTAGATAGTGATCAGTCCAAACGTACCTTTTTCATGCTAGCGGCACGCCATTATTGCTGATGGAGTGCAGATGAAGCCAGCGTCTCCTAGTGATGGAAGAAGGCTAACTAAAATTAACAAAAATAGCCATAACTAGTGCTGCTAGCACCATGGGTACTTCTTAGGTCATTGTCATGCAGAGACAACACAAAATAGCAAGTTAAGGTTGTTACCCTTCCTTAACAGTGAATATAGTGATGCAGACAAGCTGAAGAATGGTGCTCTAGTTCCCACATTCGCTAGTTTTCATTGAAAAGTGCCATTAGAAGATTTGGATCATCATGCATGTAAATGACTGCTAATCTACAAAATTTGTCACAGCAAAATTAAAGATGTCAGATAGCACAAACTCTTATCAATATGCAAATATGATGAATGTAGAAAATTAGTAAAGATGCAAAGAGAGCCAGCATAAAATGAAATAGTTTCACTTGAACAAACTTTAGGGTGTGAGACTGAACTCCAGTGCGCACTCCAAAGCAACATGAAATGAAAAGGAAATAGTAAACAATGGAAGTTTACCATTAGAAACTACTTCTAGACTCCTGATAATGACAAAGAACTTTAAAAATCATTGCGTTAAGAATATTATATATTGCAATATAGCTTCCTGTCTGAGTAGGTCCAGACAAACATTATTTATAAGCTGAGAGTTCACATGAAAAGCAAATTATCAAATAAAATTTTAAGGGTATGATAGTTGAATACTGCATAGCTCATTAGGTCTTAGCAACAATCATTTAGCACTTCTGAGATGAAAAATGAAAACCCTAGTATATTCCTTAAGCTAAGAAGGTTGCAGCCTCAAGCTTTAAGAAAAATAATTTGTGCTTAGCACTAGAAACGAATCTATCTAGCTCCTGCTAATGTCTAGTGGTAAATTATTATGATTTCACGTGTGAACTTGAAAACAACACGAGTTTAGCACCAGAAATATAGATATGAAAAAGGCTATATGCATCATAAAAAAAAAAAATATCAAGACAATTTCCTGGTTAGAAGTTACAATGTCCATGAACACAAAGACCTCAAAGGCGGTCGCAAATAATTTCATTTATGACCTTAAATTAAAATTTATGAGCTGAAAGAAATATGTATGAAATATGCTTATATGAATCAAAAAGGAAAATCAAGATACTTAAGCCAAATAATGATTAGTAACAACACAAAGGTAATCATAAAAATGCATGGTTCAAATGAAGGTGTTTATGAAAAAGAAAACTATTTTCTATGGTCACATACAAGCTTTCAATCATGCCTGGAATTTTTTGCCACTCTAATTAAATAGCATATCATGTGTACAAAGGTCATACTTTTGCAACTACTTGAAACAAAAAAGTCAATTCGATATGGTGGCTTACACAATGGTTAAGGTTGGGTTGCATGTCATGAGGAGCTACTGCAACCATGTCAGTCATACACTTTAGCATGGTGTGGCTGCCCATGCCCCTGCTCATACCGCCATTGCTCCTGTTGTCCTCCATGGATAATGCTGGGAACCTGTCTGTTTGAGAACAAAGAAATCAAGTAATGAGTGAAAGCAACAAAACCAACATAATGAATCAGTGCATGGGGTTGTGTTGCCACTAAAAGGAAGATATAATTAAATCCAAGTCTAACAAAACTGATTGGAAATCAAACCCAACATATCCGGATACCAATCATCATATTTTCCTTATTAAATATGATAGGTGTGTGTATCAAGCCTGATTGCAGTTCCCATTGACGAAATCATAGAAAGAGTAATTTTATAGTTTAGCAAACCTAACAGCACATAGCCTTGCCAGAAAAGAATAATTCCAAATATTTCTGCAGCACATTCAGAAAATAAATGAAAGCCATGTTTGCATTATCCAAATTAAAATACATATATAATCTAGATGAATGTTTCAGTGAACTTCGGTCTGCATCTAGAAACATAATATTCTGAATGAGGCAATAACCAGATGGGAATTACATGAAAAAGGTTAGCAATAACCAGACAAATTAGGGCAGGGTATTAACCGATTACTCGAAATTATGACAGATTACTAGCACCATCAAAGAAGGGAGATTCGCATATGAAAAAAAGAGCAGAACCTCACATGCTTCCACTAGTACAGGTTCGAGATTCATGTGCTTTGTCTTGCATGTTGCATTGTATAACGCGGTGCCGACTGCCGAATGAGGCAAGATCGCCATGGGTGCTCGCCCACACCTGAGACTTGTCGGTGGACTGTAGCAGCGGCGAGCAGATGGGGTGAAGAGAGGAAGCAGCTGCTACCGTAGACTGCGTCCGTAGGCGCAAAGGCGCGATTTGCGGCGTCTCGTCGAGGAGGTGAAGGATGCGAAGCAGAGCAGGGCCAGGTGACGGGGGTAAGTTGAGGAGCGGTTTGGCGGCGGCGGCGGCGGCAAGAGCTACGGAGCAGGAGCGGGGTGCGGGCGAACGGGATTTTTGAGATACTGAAAAGATCATGGCCTCTTTTTTTCTGCGTCTGAAAAGATCGTGGCCTCGTGGCTGGGGTGCTGGGGCCTCGACAGAAAAAAAAAAAGGGAAAGAAGCTGGCTCGGGCCGGGCCGGGCCGGGACCAAGCGCCGGATGGGGGGTGCGCTAGGGAGAGCTCGGGTACTGATTATTAATTAGTAACCAGGGTACTACATAGAATATATATAGGGAGAGGCTAATCTATAGCTGGCTACAGAATATGTTATTCTGTAGCCAGGCCATCCGGTGCACCAGGTTTCACCGGCTCGGTGGCTTCACGGACCTGATTCCGTCATTAATCCAGCGAGACAATCATGGCGCCACGTCCTGGTTCCGATATTTGAGCCGATCAGGAGGTACGTGAGCGCTACTGTTACGCGATCCACATAATGACGTAACTGCCATGTGGAATCCATACAGATGCATGCATTTGCAGCGTAAATGCATGTGTTATGATTTACGAGAATACATGAACTTTTGTTTCATCGAGGCGTGCATTGGCCCTGTACTTTGTAGGCGTTCATCATGCAAGCTAGCGGACCAGTAGATGGGTTACGAACATGTTCATGTGTATGTGTTACGAGATAATACTACACTTGTATGTTACGATAACATACACTAGTGTTTTGACGATAATAGTACACTAGTGCATTACGATAAGCGATAATACAACGTACGTGTGTTACGATAATATGAACTACTGAACTACTGTATTACGATAATACAACGTGTGCTACGATAATATGAACTAGTGTATTACGATAATACTCCTATACACAGACCACTATATGATAATTGAGATGGTAATTGAGCTGGAGAGTTACTGCAATTACAAGATGCTATGAATGTATGTATTTACGAGAATTTTGGACTATTAGTTGACGCTAGAAACTAACACGAGTGATTGAGATTACTATAACATCAGCATAGGTTACATCATATTTACGAGAATTTTATTTACGACAGTACTAACAATATTTACAAGAATGTTCCCTAATAATATTTACGATGACCATCATAGGGAAGAACTCTCCACGGCATCTCTGACGAATCTTGGGACGGTAGGAACTTCCTGCTTCCAAAAAAAAAAAGCATCGAATATGTATCAAATCTTCATCTCGGTGTCGATCTCTACTCAACAAAAAGTAGTAAATCACATAGAAGATAAAACAATGTGGGGATCATCTCTTACACACCGTAGTGAATTGGACCATCAGAAGCTGCACGTCAGCACGTGTGCCCTCATGTCGCCATGACGAACCTGCCCAAACCAGCAAGCTGAATCGCGTATTGCACTGCCGCCGTTGGAGGAGACACCCGCGCGAGTTAGGCCACGCCGCCGCTGAGGTGCAGTTTGCGGCCAGTTCACGTGGCATCATGAATATCAGATGGGAAGGAGAAGGAGGGGAGGCTGCATCAGCAGGAACATTCACATGGATTCGCAGCTTCAATCACCGGATGGCCAATTAGAAACCAATTTAATTTAATCAAGATCGATTTGATGAATACCATAGATAGACACAGGCATATATACCTTGAATCGAGCACACATCGTCGTTCGCCACGGCTGCCGGCGGCCGCAAACGTGCTGGGGGTTGCCGGCGACGCAGCATCAACCGAGGCATGCCTGTCGGCGGCAGAACGAGGAGACTGGGTCCGCCTCAGAAAAAGGAAGTAAATGAAGATTTTGAATGGTCGCGCGATATTTGCTCTGCCGAGTCCATCAGTTGACTTCGGCTATTAATATGGGCTGTAAATACGAGAGTTGCTGCGCAATGCGTCGGATGGAACCGGTGCTGCCTGATCTGGTTGCAAGGGTCACGTTTGGTCCGGCTACAGAATAAGTTTATTTTGTAGCTGGCTATAGACTAGTAGCTATATATATATATATATATATATATATATATATATATATATATATATATATATATATATATATATATATATATATATATATATATATATTCTATATCTATACTTATAATAATATTAAAAGAAAGAGTCCAACTGCTTTTATAAGAGTAGTAGTAGTACGTGACGAAGTAGAAATAATAGTTTTAATCTGTTTATTATCACGTCTTTGACCAAAATCACCGTCTATATATATCATACGCGTTAGAATTAATAATAGTTTGAGGACGTATTGAACAAATGGCAAAGTTATACATTACATTTCAACTTAATTAGAGGAATATTTGCAACCGCTGCCCCTCATCGTCCCAAGGCTTAGGTTAGGGTGTCCGCCGCCGCCGCCGCCGCCGCCGCCGTTCGGTGTCTCCACCGCTGGTCCCCCTCCCTCCTTCTCCGGCATATCGCCGAAGGTCGGAGGGAGCGGGGATCCATTGTTTTCTAGTAATTTTTTTTCTATTAGATTAAGTCTTTAGGTTTAGGGTTTCTCCATGCCAAGTTTCTTGGTATTGGAGATTTATCTCTTCCTCCCGCTTTCTTCTCCGCAACGGCGAGGGTGTGGGGGTGGAATCGTTTTCTCTATGGCGGACATGTTGAAGATGAAGGCGGCATCTACTACATCATCATCTTCATCGACATGACGACATGGAGACTTGTGTTTTCAAACGGCGGCATCAAGGCGGAGATGATGCCGCCGCCATGGAATAATTGTCTCCGGTCCCTTATTCATCTTGTTGTGGTTGGATCTGACCACGATGAAGGACTAGGGAGAATAATTTTCAAATCAGTCTTCCTCGTTCTTTGGTGGCAGAAAGAAGAAAAGGGAAGACACAAGGAAGAAGAAGAAGTTTCTCAACTCCGCCTGCAGGAGGAATGTTGGCCGTCCGTTGGGCATCTACCGTCGGCCGAAAACAATTGTTGCCGAGTATTTGCCCGTGCAAATCATCCATACAAAGTGTCAAATAGGTTTGGGTTTGAGATCTGGAGCTATTCACAGCGTGGGTACAATTTAGATGAATATTTAATCCAGAGGAACTGTAACGTGTTGATATACCCATCTATTATCTAATATAATTCTTCTTTAGTCGCAAAAAAAAAAAAGAGTGGAAATGATAAGCCGATGGCTGACAGATGAGTAGCCGATGGCTATTTTCTTATGTGATCGACAAAGATGATGCGGTACACACGGTAAGTCGGTAATCGTGTTGGTAAGGTCAAATGTGCTGATCACCTTTTCTCCTCTCCATATGTTTTTTTTTTTTAATATACGGGCCTGGCCTTTTGATGTAATGGGCCAGCACAACACTTAGATTTGACGAATCCAGCCCATATAGGCTACGACTGCTCTGCCGCCAGTCCACAGTACCGAACGGAATTGGGCGCCGTCATTTCCTGTCGCCGGCAAGCCCGTCAGCATACACGTCGCCTTCTTTTCCTCTCCCTCCACGAGGTTTTGTGCAACATCGCTTCAATTTCTTTGTCAATTTCTTAGGTTTTTGATCGGTACAATTGGTGCAAACACATATGTATATTTCCATGCCCTTGGGATTCAACAAATGCATTTCAATTTGTGCATTTTCACTCAGGTTACTTAGAATCCTTTGCATAATCTGGCAATCTCACACAAATGCCATTTTTAATGAACAAACTCACTTTTTTCTCGAATATGCAAAACGTTTGCGCTTCTTTTGTATTAAGAATGAGAATAGTAAAAATTACAATGAAGCACCACGGATGTGGCACACTAGGGGGGGAAAAGTGTTATACAATCAGCTATGCCTCCCTAGCCAAATTAAATCATGGTCTATTACTCGCTAATCATACTACGTAGCCAACATCAGCGATCAAACATGCTGGCTTGTGCGTCGCCTCGATCGCTTTTCCTCCGGATACTGTCGTAGATGTTCTTCTCCGCCATGGACGGCTTCATTAGACAGCTGAGCATTCTCATCCGCTGCATCACCAGCACTTCACCTCACTTAGAAGTCAGGACGCGTGAAAGTGCCTGATCAGCTATCCTTCTGTTGCAGATCAGCAACTTTGGTTGTGTCTCCACAGCCAGCAAAGGCGTAAGCGGTGACGCTGCCTTGCGAAAGATTTTTTTCGATTAAATGCTTCAGCCTTGGCGGTGGAGTTTGCAGAGCGAGGAGGGGTGGAAGTTCGCGCCTGTGGCGTCGGTGATCTCGACATCCACAACGCCGGCCTGTCCCCTTGAGGTGCATGGTGAGGGGTGGTATCTATGCAGTAGTTGGCTTTTACAGTTCAGTTTCATTGGTATTATCTCTAGCGCTTGAATTCCGTATCTCTGACTGCTTTTTTTTCACCATTTTCAGGAAATGTTCATGAAATTGGACTTCATGTTCAAACACTCATGAAGTTCACAATCATGTCATCCCATAATATATGTTGCTCTTTGCCTTTGCTTAATGACAGGACTCTAACGGTCGTGGCTTACGTTTGCGTCATCCCATGGAACTCATGAAATCGACGTCAAAGAAGGGGAAACAAACAAACTTGAGTCGCTTATGTTCAATGGCCGTCGTGGCGGTGCCAGCCTAGCTAGCTACCAGGGAATTAGTTGCAAGGGTTTTTTAAACTCTTCTCATATTGCCATCAAAATTTCAAAACTTCTCTCACTGCCGCCAGATAAAATTTTTAATTCCTTTAATGCCATTTCCGTCCACATACCGTTAGAGTTGGTACGGAAATGACTATTTAATTTTGCCCCCTCCTAAGCAAATGATGTGAAACTTTCCTCTCCTTTTTTTAGACGAAAAGAAGGTTTCCCTGCTTTACTACCATAAAGCAATGTTACAAAACGTTTAAGCACAGTGTGTAACGGGGCGCATGCCAGGGTTTAAGCTAAAGGCAACAGACTATATATGTCAAGCGCAAGATGCCACTGAAAGTGAGCAAGTATGAGTTTATTTGTGCAACAAGCAAAAATAAAGATATCTAACATTATATGTAGCAAGCACACTACCACGGTTGATGACATGTTCAATACTTAAACAAAAGATTAAATCACAGTCGCACATAAATGATGATCTGCACACATTGATCACGCTCGGGTTCATGCACGCGGGCATGGGCAGGGTGATCGTCGACTCCAGGTCTCCCCAGCACAACGTTAGTTGGCGTACCTAGCCGAGGCCATCAGGTACGCTCTGCAACCAACGCATAATTCCGATCCACTGCCGGCCGCCAGTGAATCGTCGCAACAAATTTTATTTGGCTTCAAGACTACGTACTGCCATGTCTTTTAAACTGGAAGAAATCTCTGATTCCGGAACTGGACAAGGTGTACGATCAATGGATTTGGAATTTTGTTAGGATTTTCTTGAGTAAAAAACATGCCTGTCCTTGGTTACCTTTCTGCCGCTACTACTGGCCTGCTACTGCCCCTGAAAGTGGCCACAGGCATGCCGGCCAGTCGGGGCCTACGCGCGTGACAAGCTCGGCAATGGAACGGCGCGCGACCACGGCCCGCGTACACGAAGACGACGAAACCGCGGTTGGCATTGCCACCAGGTGATGTGGAACTGGAACCCAAAGGCGAACGCCGCGATCTGCTCCTTGTTCCCATGAATTAATTTGGGCGGGCAAGGGAGGTCATTCTGCAACCGACATAAAATGTATTTGGGCTCTATCCGTCACGATACCAAACTTAACAGATGTTGATGAGAAGTTTGCTCCAACTGATACGAGCAGTGATTATGGTAATCAGATCATGATTTAGTTAAGGTAAAAAGGACAACTACAAATTTTCAAGAGAGAAGACAAAAGATGACCATAAAATTTAAACTCATAAGAATAAGACATCCAAGTAACTGAACAATTTGTAAGAGGACAATTTGTAACTGAACAATTTGCACGAGACGTCCGGATGACCAACGCATGAAAAGGCGTCGCACGTACGTTCATGCGATGCCGGATGCCGGCCGGGGCACTGCATACGCATGCACACTTGACAAGACGCGTGCATGTCTGGCCGCCCAGCTGTGTGTCTGGCAGTTGCACTGGACAAGTCGTGATTAGAGCACCTCCAGTGTATGTCAAAACCGAACCATGGAAGGAGTATGGTTCGATGTGTACACTAGAGCAGTTGAACCATAGGGAATCTTTTTTCAATTCGGATGTTGCAGACGGTTCGAACGCTATTGAATAAAAAAATGAAAGAGCAAGTGGTAGCCATGCATGGGGTCTGAAGCCGGTACTTTGCTTGATGCCTTTTCAAATTTTTAATCTATGAAACGGAGGCCCACCAAGTGAACCAACACTGCAGCCATCAAACTTTATCTCGCGCTGCCAATTTGTCAGCTCGGTTCGATCTCCACACTGGAGGTGCCCTTAGGCCACTGCCAATCCTGCCGTCTGATCCACCGCAGCGGCGACGACGCCTGCCGGCCGGCCATGCACGACTGCCGGCCGGCCGGACCCGCCGGAACATGTCGCCGTATATATCGTCCCACACCCAATGCCAGTGAGCGCAACGGCCAGCACAGCAGTCAAACATATGAAGAGATACATCCATCGTCGTCACCACCTCAAAATCCGAAACATTTTATATCATCAATTATAACCTAATCACCAATAATAGTTTTCCTCAAAATCACCATTAATAATAATAATAGCTATT